>CM062923.1:135951886-136288759 GCA_031878705.1 Tapirus indicus
GTGCTTCACATCCTACCACCTCGCCCTGCTTAAATCAGAACTGACTTTCATATTTCTTTTTAACTTTTTAAGTATAAGATATAACATACACACAGAAGAATGTAGAATATAGAAGTTTAACAGATATAAAGATACAGCCTGTGTAACTACTTTCTGATCAAGAAATAGAATATTATAGGCACCCCAGAATCTCCAATTGTACCCCTTCCTTATTGTAGCTCTCCCCTTCCCTCTTTAGGTAACCACTTTTCTTCTGGGAGAGTATTTTCTCCCTCTCCTTGATAGTTTGAGCATTTACATATACATCACTAAACAATATTGCTGAGTTTGGAATGGTTTGAACTTTATAGAAATGGCATCACACTTGAAGTCTTCTCATGTTTCTGGATTCTTTTACTCAACATTCTGTTTTTGACTGCTTTCATTTTGTTGTAGGTAGATATCGTTCATTCATTTCCATTGTGTTCACATACCAAAATAAATGATCTATCCTATCAGAGTTGCGTATTTGGGTTGATTCCAGTTTTTGGCTATTGCCAACAAATGCTGCTATGAAGATTCTTGCCTGGAGACTCTGGCACACACTTCTTACATTTCTCTGGAGGACATACCGAGGTGTGGGATTGATGAGTTACAGGGTATGTATGCTATATTCAACTCTATTAGATAATGCCAAGCTATGTTCCAAAGTGTTTATACCAACTGACACGCCTACAAACAGTGACTGAGAATTCTAGTTGCTCCATATCCTCACTAACCTTTGGTATTCTCAGACTTTTTCATTGCTGCAAGTCTGATGGGCGTATAGTGGTATTTCACTGGGGCTTTAATATTCATTTTTCTGATTAGTAATAAGATTGATCACCTTTTCACATGTTTATTTGCCATTCAAATTTTCTCTTTTGTAATGTGCCCATTCAAGTCTTTTCTACTTTTTATTAGCTTGTCTCTCTTTTTTGGTATTGGTTTATAGCAGTTTTTTATATACTCTGGACACTAATCCTTTGCAAGGCATATGTGTTACTCATAGCTTCTTCCACTGGTTACTTCCATTTTACTCTGTTGATGTCTTTCGGTGTACAGAAATGTTTCATTTTAATGTAGTCAGATTTGTTAATTTTTTCTTTTGTGGTTAATGTTCTTAACAACTTGTTTAAGAAATCCTTTCCCAACTCTAAAATAATGAAGATATTCTCCTATACTGTAGTATATTATAAAAGTGTTATAGTTTTGACTTTCTAACTTGTCTTACCCTACTGCAATTCATGTATTTTATGAATCTTATTTCAGTTTTTTGTTGTCAATATCCACTGTTTTCACATCATTTATGGAAATCTCTCTGTACCAAACAATGTTGCTACTCCATCCAGATCATTTCGGATTGATTTTTTAAATTTTTGAACAGGTAAGCTTTTGCTTCCAACAGCTGATACCTTCAGCTCTTCTATGAAGGACTGTCCTTGGACTCCTGGAGACCATATTGCCTACCCATTTAGAGAGCTTTGGAACTTCCTAGGAATTTACATGGCCCGGGGTGGCACTTAACCAGTGACTGAGGATGCCAGAGTATGAAAGCCCTTGCCTTTCTGTACAATCCTGAGGCATGACTTTGTAAAAAAGAGTAAGATAATTAAGGCAGGAAGTGGGGAAAATTTTAACCAAGCAACATTGCGAAACAATACTTGTATTTTCGTTCTTTGAAAACATTCCTCTAGTTCCATTCTGCAGCAATGCTGGCTGGGGTTGGCCCTGAGGAATTTTGCAGTAACACCTTTCACCTTGTTGAGAGTCTGCTCGTCCCCTGTTACCCACTGTAGTGACCCACTAAGCAGTATGGCGTGGTATAGAGAAAACCCCTGGGGCCGCATGTTCAGACAGCACAGGGCCAAGAGAACTGCAACTTCACTTTCACTTAGTGGTGGAATTTGTTGGGAAATTTCAGAAGCTGGATGAATACTAAAAAGGAGGGATGCTGGTGAGCTGAGGTGGGGGTGGTGAGAGTCATTGGTTGAGAGTATGTGAGCTATGAGTGAAGGCTACTAGACAGGAGGGACAATAGGTCAAAGGAACACAAGAAAGTGTTGCTCTGCAAGCTGAAGGTGGCTCAGAGGGCCAAAAGCACTTTTAAAATACATGCAGGCTGATGATTAACACTCAGCATTTCACCAAAATTTTTACAGAGCTGTCCAAATGTTTCAACACCTGCTACACATGAGGCAAAATCCTTGTGTAAACAACAGTGCGTCATTACCCAAGGCCTGTGAGAAAGGTGTTCTTGGGTATATGCACATTTTCTCCAGGTTCCCTTTGATGGACGATGACTGAAAATATAGCATAACCCTCTTTGCCCTGGAAATGTCTGCTGAAAAAGGAAAAATTCTAGGGAAAAAAAAAAAACCAGGACATGTGTTATATACCTGAGCACATAAATAAATTCATCCCCTAGGTATTTATGTAGGTGGAAAACATGATAATTACATTTCCAAATGGTTTTTGAAAGCCCTGCAAATGTATACTTAAAAAGTCACAGCAATGAATGGAGACTGGATTGCTCATTAGTTGTGAGATAAAGAGGCATTCCCTTTGGATCACCTATTCCAAGAAGGATGAGGCTAGAAGCATTTTGATTAAACAGCAAAAAGACATCCTTTGTGACTAGAATAGGAGTGATCACAAAACTCGTATTGCAACTTTTTTTTTTTTTTTTTGGTGAGGAAGATTGGCCCTGAGCTAACATCTGTGCCCATCTTCCTCTATTTTGTATCTGGGTCGCCACCACAGCATGGCTGATGAGCGGTTCATAAGTCCGCCTTCCGAACCTGCAAACCCCGGGGCTCTGAAGCAGAGCACGTGAACTTAATCACTATGCCACTGGGCTGGCCCCCCATATTGCAACTTTTAGGACATTATTCATTTATTCACTCTTTCAGTCAATATTTATTGCATCTATTATGTGACAAGTATGCTTATAAAAGAGCTGGAAATGCTAAGAGGAACAGAACATTGCTTGTCCTCAAAGAGTCCATCCTACAGGGAAGGAACGGCAGGGGAACCTGTTGCACCACAGTGTCCTGGAGGCTCTAACGGAGGAGTCATGGGAACCACGGAAGCACAGAGAGAGAGTATGAACGGGGGTAATCAGAATGCCTTATATTCTGATGATTTGGGGAAAAAAAAAGCAGTTTATTTGAAAGTATGCTAGATGGCCCAACTCTTTAATCAAAATGACAACTTAGACAAAAAAAGAATATTTACTAGTTTTAAAAATAGTGACAATGTTGTACTATGGAGTCATTTTGGAATAGTTTTATATATTTTTAAACATATTTGCCCATTTTCGGGGCTTTTTATGATAGCTTCTAAATTTCCTATTCATTTTAGCCAACTCCGCTAAAAAGTAAACTTCTTGACGGCAGGCACTATGTCTTTTTTGTTCACAATTTCATCTTTAATACCTATTCCAGTACCTGACAAACAGGTAGGTTTTAAAAATATGTTAGTGAAGAAGTAAATGAATTATTTCAGTACACACGATTGACAAATTTTAGACCACGGGACTACCTTAATGTGCAGCAGGAGAAGCCCATGTCCCCTACTCAGCTGCCCCTGGCACACACCCTTCACTTCCACCTGAGATATTTGTGGTGCAGCCCTTTAGGCCTCTTTGTAGGATACCCCGAAATTCAGTTCCAAGCCTCAAACAGTCCATCTTCAGGACATTAAAACCTGATATTTCCATTCATCCCATGAATGCAACATGACCCTGCACTATATTGCTTTTTAAAGAGATCTCTCAAGTGATATGGTGATGGTAACATCAACTATCTCCAGCAAAAGGAACAGGGTGTTTGGAGGACAAGACTGGGAGGGAGGGTTTTTCATTTGTGTTTGGTTTGGGGTTGTGTTTTTTACTGGACACTCTTTTGAATAGTTTGGGTGTTGTACCATGTGAGTCTGTCCTGTTAAAAAGTAATGAATTTTTTAAAAACATGCTTATGTAAGCACTGTGAACTTTTGCTAAATTTGTCTTGTCTTTTAGGGAATTCCTTCAGATAATCTACATATGCATTCAATACTAGACTTGATTGAGATCATTTTAAGATAATGTATCTTTCTTAAACAGTACTTTTTTGTTCAAAATGTATCATCATACAAGAGATTTTGAAGAGATTTGAACATAATACCACTTCCTCCTCTCTGAGTGATAATTTGAGGGGGGAAATTCACCTTATATTTGACATATCAGGCATGTAAAATACATATTTACCAATCTGTGGCCAATGCAGATTAATCATTAATCACAACACATGCAAATATCCTGATTTGGCCATTGGAAGGGTGGAACCAGACCGTAAAATGCACGTATCATTGTAATAATGAAAACAGTAGGATAACTTGGCCAACTGATCAATTTTCAATCAATTCTCTAGTTCTTTCAGACAAACTGATGAACATGCCAAAGAAGCACCGTTTCAAATGTCACCTTTTATTTCCTTGATTGTATATCATAGCTCAGATATTCAAAATCAATATGAACAGAGGCATTTTAAAGGCCAGGAAAGCTTTATTAAGCCATATTTTCTCTTTTAACAGTGATTTTTTCCTTCCTAAAAATATTTTAGGATCCAGCTAATGAATTAGATGACTTATTGCAACTTTTATATTTTAAAATACCCAGTTCATTGAGAAATAACAGGGTACACAATGGCAGCTGTGATCCAGCTCAAGAAGATATTCTCCCCATGACACATGCTCTCTGCTATTTCATTGGCTTTTTCTCTTATAGTTCATATAGGAAACGTGTTCAAGAGTAGGGATGTGCCAACTTCTTAACCAAATTTTGCTCTCAGAGCTGGACAAAATGTGTGATGCCCTTTTTTGGTTTGAAAGTAAATGACATTCAGATATAGTTGCCCATTGATAGAGGAAGCCTTAGATACAGATGACTTGCTGTGTCCATTACTGACTCAAATAAAGAAAAATAGCAAATGAAAAGTCACATTAAAATGTGGTTCAGACAAAGAATAATACACAGTGCCATTATCCTCTTTTCAAAGAAATACACAAATGTGTTCAGTATGCTCTATTAGCACAATATAGTCTCAGATTTCGAATATACTTTCTAGTTTTATGGGGCAAATGCCAAGCTCTCAATGAATTTATCCCCAAGAATCATATTTTTGTGTGTTTTTACTCCAGTGTGTCCTCAGAAAACATCAACAGATTTCAAACCCCACTAATCCCATGGAAAATTGCTCAGGGCAAATCCATTACTGAAGCTCTCAAAGAGGCAAAGCTCACTAGCTCTGTGCCAAAGCCCCCTCCTCTGTGTTTATCTTAGAGTAGCAGCTGTCCCAACAGGCGCACCATTCTACACGTGGGAAGGAAGTGGTGATCGTTATTCCAATATTCCTAAACTACCGCCGGGGGATTTACAGACACCCCCATACATATGGTACCATACACTGATTTTTCAAATGTGACTTAGATCTGATGCAATAGAGTATTTGAAATTTTACATATTAGTAGTGCCAGTTTACAAAAATGGTTTACTATCCATGAAGGTAGGCTTGGGAATAGGGGTGTTGAGTTTGGAGAATTGGGAAAGTAAATAAGCCCAGAGTGACTGGAGTGTGAGAGACAGCAGCATAAGATGAGCCTTAGAAGTCATGTAAGGATCTTGAACTGTATCTAATGGCAGTGGAGAGCCTAAGTGACAGATTTGGGTTTTAGAATTTCCCAGGATTCAGTGAGGAGAGTAGACAAGAATTACTCAATAACACTTCCAGGCACTGAATTGACTTGGTTAGTGTAGGCAAGTCCTCAGCTCTCACTACTTGTTAAATTTGCCTCCCACAGAAGTTGATCGCAGATTGGCTGAGTGAGAAATAAAAAGAGATATCCTCAACATCTCTTCCATTACAGAGGCCCCACAGATGCCATCATTAGACAAGTCTGTTAGTACTTTCATTTTAATTTATTATTTTCATGGTTAATAAACCATATGATAGACTGTGCTGCAAACTGACTACAGAAAGTCTCAGTTGAAAAGAATTCCCTGATTTAAAGAAAAAAACTCCACCAGGGCTGGATTTCAATCTCCAGAGGCTTGAGTTCTTTGAGACGCAGTTCATCGCAGTGTGTTTCAAGGAGGGTGTTTAACAGAACTCATCGACATCAGACCTTTCATGTGGCCGTTAATGTAGCAGTTCTCTACTATAAAAACTGCCTTAATGAGAAGTTTAGAAGAGTTTGAAATCATTCGTTCTGAGGAAGGAGCATATCTGGGCTTGCTTGCTGAATAACCAACACCCCACCATGAGGTAAACGAAATTAAGCCAAAAGGCTAACCCACGCAACCTTAAAATACACCATAGAGTTTTATTTATTTACTTTTTCACATCTTCATTAAACATTTTTTTCCAGCTTTACTGAGGCATAATTGATATATAAAACTGTAATGTATTTAAAGTGTACAACATGAAGATTTGATATACATACACATTTTAAAACAATTCCCACCATCAAGTTAATTAACACATCCATCATCTCACATATTCACCTTTTTTTTTTCTTTTTGGTGAGAATGCTTAAGTTCTACTCTTTTAGCAAGTTTCAATCATACAATACGGCATTATCAGTTATAGTTACTGTGCTTTACAGTAGGTCCTCAGACTTTATTCATCTTATAACTGAAGGTTTGTTCCCTTTAACTAGCCTCTGCCTGTATCCCTGCCCACCCAGCTCCTGGCAACCACCATTCTACCCTGTTTCTATGAATTCAACTTTTTCGTTTTTTTCAGATTTCAAATATAACCCTATGTCCACTGTTAGTCCTTTTTAACTGGGTTGTTTGTTTTTTTCCATTGAGTTGTATGAGTTCCTTATACGTTTTGGATATTAACCCCTTATCAGATATGTCGTTTGCAAATATTTTCTCCTATTCTGTATGTTGTCTTTTCATTTCGTTGATGGTTTCCTTTGCTGTGCAGAAACTTTTTAGTTTAATATAGTCTCACCTGTTTATTTTCGCTTTTGTTGCCTTTGCTTTTGTTATCAAATCCAAAAAATCATTGTCAAGGCCGACGTCAAAGACCTTACCCCCTATTTTTCATTCTAGGAATTTTACAGTTTCAGGTCTTCATTCAAGTCTTTAACCCGTTGAGTTGATTTTTGTGTAACATAGGTGACTAGTTTCATTCTTTTGCATGCGGTTGTCCAGTTTTTTTCCTACACCATTTATTGAAGAGACGATCCTTTCTCTGTTGTATACTCTTGGTTCCTTTGTCGAAAATTAATTGACCATACATGCATGAGTTTGTTTCTGGGCTCTCTATTCCCTCCCATTGATCTGTGTGTCTGTTTTTAGGCCAATACAATACTGTTTTGATTACTATGGTTTTGCAATACAGTTTGAAATCAGGAAGTGTGATGCCTCCAGCTTTCTTCTTCTTTCTCATGATTGCTTTGACTATTTGGGGTCTTTTGTGGTTCCATATGAATTTTAGGATTGTTTTTTCTATTTCTGTGAAAAATGCCATTGGAATTTTGATAGGGATTGCATTGAATCTGTAGATCACTTTGAGTAGTATGGACATTTTAGCAATATTAATTCTTCTATGAACACAGAATATACTACAAGCTTTTAGATTCTTTGTTTGCTTGTTTGATTTTTAATTATAAATACATCATCCATATAGTTAGTACAGTCAGGACTTCATCTTCTCTTTCCCACAGACCTCTCCCCTATTTTGCAATTTACAACTGACTCACTGGTTTCCAATGTAACGGATTAGAGTCAACAATAGGATCAAATATAAGGTTCTGAACTGGTTGGGGGATTTTCTCTAGACTAATGTATTTTTATTAAGTAAATTTATATACAGTAAATTTATACACAGTAAAATTTAGGTATAATAAGTTTCACCCTTTCTAGTGTTCTGTTCATTCAGTTATGTTGCCACCACAATAAAGATATTGAAGAATTGCATCACCCCCAAAATTCCGTCTTGCACTGTTTAGTCAACTGCACCTTCTGCCCCAGACCTCACCAATTTTCACCTGCTTTCTTAGCTTATAGCTTTGAATGCTGTATAAATGAAATTATAGAATATATAGTCTTTGAGCTTGGCTTCATTCACTTAGTATAATGCATTTGGGATTCACCAATGTTGTTGTATGTATCAGCAGTTCATCCATTTTTGTTACTGAGCAATAATCCATTGTACAGATGTACCACAGTATGTTTTTCCATTACCCAAGTGAAGGATGTCTGTATCGTTTACACTTTTGGGAAATCATGAATAAAAATTCTATAAACATTTGTGTACAGGTTTTTGTGTGAATATAAGTTTTCCTTTCAACTGGGTAAATACTTAGGAGTGGAATTGCTGGATTGTACTGTAAGTATACATTTAACTTTATAATAAACTATCAAATTGTTTTGCAAAGTGCTGTACATCTTTTCTTACCAGCAATGTATGAGAGTTCCAGTGTCTCCACATCTGTCTCAAACCTTGGTATTGTGAGGGATTTTTATTTTAGCCATTCTCCTGAGTATGCAGTGACATCTCGTGTGGCTTTAATTTGCATTTCACTAGTGTCTAATGATTTTGATCATCTTTTCATGTTCTTATTTATCATTCATATATCTTTGGTGATGTATCAGTTAAAATGTTTTGCCCATTTTTTAAATTGAATTGTTTGGTTTCTTGAGTTTTGGGAGTTCTTTATATATTCTAAATACAAGTGCTTCTTCAATTATGTGTTTTGAAAATATTTTCTACTATTTTGTGGCTTGTCTTTTTATTCTTCTAAGAGTGTCCTTCAAATAGCAGAATATTATAATTTTGGTAAAGTCCAATTTATCAATTATTTTATTCTGATGATTATGTTTTTGGTATCATCTCTAAGAAATCTTTGCACAATCCAATGGCACAAAACTTTTCATCAGTATTTTCCTACAGAAGTTTTAGGTTTTACATTGGGTCTATGATCCGTTTAGAGTTAACCCTTTCAGGCATGGGTTGAGGTTCAAGGTATGGATTGCAAGGTAAGGGTTAAAGTCCATTATATTTTTTACAAATGAAGGTCCAAATGTTACAATGCCAATTATTGAAAGACTGTCCTTTCTCTATTTAATTAATCTTGCACCTCAAAAATTTAAAAGCAGTATAATTTAAAATAGCACCGAAACCATAAAATACTTAGGTACAAATCAAACAAAACATATGCAAGATCTGTATGTTGAAAACTACAGAACACTGATGAAAGAAATTAAAGAAGACTTAAATAAAAGGAGAGATAAACTGTGTTGATAGGTTAATAGATTCGAATAGGTCCATATTATTAAGACTTTAAGAAGTCAATTCTTCTTCAAAACTGCTCCATAGATTCAACACAATTCCAATCAAAATCTCAGTAGAGTATTTTTTTTTTAGAAATTGACAAACTGATTCTAAAATTATATGTATGAAAAATCCACGGATCTTGAATAGCCAAAACAATTTTGAAAAAGAGGAACAAAGTTGGAGGGCTCATACTACCCGCTCTCAAGACTTACTAAAAATTGCATTAATTATAACGAAATGGTATTGGCAAATGGGTATACACAAAGATCAATGGAACAAAATAGAGAGTATAGAAATAGACTTATACGGATGAACAGTTGAGTTTTGACAAAGATGCAAAGGAAATTCAATGAAGAAAGGATGATATTTTCAACAATGGTGCTGAAACAATTGAATATCTGTATTTTAAAAAAACAAAACAAAACATGGGGCCCTGGTGGATAAAAGACTTACAGAAATCTGAAAGGAAAGGACTCACTTCTCTCTGTAGATTTCCATTCCCCTGATGCCCCAAGTCACCTTTCTTAGCCCCTCAGTATGACTCAACAATGCAAAACAATCCAACTTCCTATGAGAGTTCAGGCTTCCAGAATTTTCTCTATGTTTATATAGCATCAATACTTTTTATGTCTATTGTTATTTGTGAATTATCTTTTCATTTCCTTAGTTTTTTCCTTGAGTATTCATCTTCCTCTAATTGATTTCTAAGAGCCCTTTATATATGTAAGATGTTATATTTGTGTTTGACACACAGCATTCAAATGTTTTTTCCAAGTTTCTCATTTGCTGTTTAATTTGGTTCACATACTTTTTGACATACAAGAGTTTTCATTTTTATGCAGACAAGTATATAAATCCTTTCTTTTCTGGCTACATTCTTATTCTGAATTCTCTTGAAGACCTTCAAAGAGTCCATGAACCCTTCAGAAATGTATCTTAAATTAGATGTACATATGAGCATATAAGATGTACAAATAAAGTAGGTTCAATTTTCCTTTTATGAATTCTTACATACTTTGATGTGTAGTTTTCTTTTCTGGTACAATATAGGTTGAGTGGTAAGAGAACCTGTCTCTACATAAACATTTCCAAACTCTTTGAAAGAGCACTGGCAATTGCAAAGAAGTTACAGACTTAAATTGCAGAATTATAGTGCAATCAAATAACTAATAAAAAAGCTTTAGAAGATATGATTTGGTTATCTATCTCTAACTCCTTCTTCCAAGTATTTCAAGGCATTTAATAGGCACCATAATAGTTTACTATTGCCCTCATCAAATGGTACTTTTAAAGTATTCATGTGATGTGGAGGTTTGCTTGGCTAGTCATTTTGAAATCTAGAGCCTAAATGGTAATCAGCTTAACCCACACAGAGGTACAAAAGATAAGGTGGACTCTTTTGAGTCAATTCTTTAAAAAGGGAAAACGTATACCAAGCTGCTAAAACTCAATTTCCATGGTGAATTTGTTCCAGATTTTTTTCTTTTAAAGAGCCCAGTTCCATGATACTTCCCCTAAAAGTGGCTGAAGAGTAGAAAAGAAATAGGGAGTTGCTGATGTTAAAAGAGATAAGAAGATGTAAGTACAGTTACACATCACACAGATGGGTAATTTGCATGTTGAGTCATCTAATCTTGCATTGAATGCTTGGACATGCTACAGCAAATTTTCTAGAAATCTAATGTTTCAGTTATTGGAAAGAACCCAACAGTCTAATCCTAACACAGTGTCATGTTTCATTGCTGAATAAGTCAATGTACAACATAGACCTAAGAGGCTCATTAATTATATGGTCATAAATTTCAGAGTGAAAAAGGCAAATTGGGCATTTTGGAGTAATTAATGGCTTTGGGGGAAGAACAGCCAATTTAAGGTGATTAACCAAACGAAAGGAAAAGCTCACCTAGACTCCTTGGCAAAAAATCCCGGGGCCATGACCAGGATGGTACTTATGTTTGCCAATCTTCATCCATATTAAACAAAAGAAGCCTTATTAAAAGTCAAAAAGAAATAATTACAATTCTTAGGTCTCTTTTTTAATCCGCACATCTGAGGAATACACTGCCTATTTGTCAGGAACAGCTCTAAGTGGGCCAGCTCCCCACGACCTGCTCTGAGATGCTTTCTACTCTCCATTCAATGTACCCCCTCATCCTGACCAGATAGTATGATTGTAAAGGCACGGAGAAGGAAGGGCATTGAAGAAAATTCTTCCCTAATTGAAGAGAATGATCCTTTAATTTAAGTCTAAAGATCGTGGATAATTTTTCAATAGCCCAAGATGTAGTTCTGGAGGACTCTATACACTTAACTGAATGTAAGTAAGTGTGGTGTCAATTCCTTAGGGATCTCATAGATTCTGTAGCAATTTATATCAAGGCTTATTTTTAAAACAAGAACAAGATTCTGTAAAGTCAGCAACGGGATAACAAATTCTGTAGTCAACCCAGTGAATCTTTATAGCAATAATTCTAAAGTTAAAAGATTGTAGTTCCAAATAATGGTCTGCAAATCGGAAATTATTTCTAGTTTCAGATCACAGGGAAAATATAAGCATGAAGACATGAGCGATACAATAGCAAGTTAAAAAGTTGTCATGACTATTTTAAGGGGGAATATGGTTAAAGATAAATCCTAAAAAGTATTTTAAGTACAGACTTGAAAACCAAATCAATTCATACCTAATCTGGAAAAGCATCCATAAAACATATATCTGCATGCCATTTCTTATACTGCAAGCAGCAGGTCTTCATTTGCAGCAAGTGCTTTATTTTTATTTTTTCAAAAGAATGACATTAAGGTCAAAATCAATTATCTCAAGTCAAATACCTGCTTTCCAAGATTGTTACATAATCAGTTATGCCTCGGCTTTTCCAGAGGAGACTGGAACCAAGGTCCCTGCCACTTAGCATTGAAAGGAACAGTCCCAGGGTAATTTTCCTGACATGCAGGTATGCTCCAGCACACAGTGCCCTGTCTCTGGATTCCAGCTCGACATTTGAAAAAAGAGAAAAATTAGCTTGCTGTTTGTCATGAGAGGAAAGCTTGTGTCAGAAAGTATCAGCCATATTTCTAAGCTAAAACTGACTAAATCTAAAGCTTTAATTGTCAAGTTGTGTCCTACATTCTGAAATGTCTGCCACTGGAGCTTCACAGGGGATGTGGGGAGGCCAAGCATGTCTGAGAACCCTGTCAAGAGGAATACGTTACTGAAAGTCAAAAGGACCTCATTAGGACAGCACATCACCTGTAACACAGTCTATATGCCTGGGTCCCCCAAGGATTATGATGTAGGAATGTTCTGGGGAACCTCAAAAATTAGAGAAACAACGCAGTGATTTATCCTAACCAGAGATATTTTCACATTCACATGGAAAATTTGGGTTAAATGACCATTGGGAAGGTTAAAGACATTCAGAATAAAAAGATATTTTGAGTACAACACTGCAGAAGTAAATAGGCATTTTAAGTTGTATCAACCATCTTTTTGGATATGAAGGCAGCATTACTTGGACTAAGGAGCAGGCAGGGTGTGAGGTGTGAGAATCTAATTTAGAATTGAAGCAATAAGAACTGGAAGAACCCTTAGAAACCCTCTGCGCCAGTCATTTCCAAACCTCCAAGTGCTTAAGAATCACTTAGGGAACCTGATGATAATACAGACTGCCAGACCCCGCCCCCCGCCCAGAGATGCCAACTCTGGGCTTCTGCTTTCGTTCTGAAGCAGGTGCTTTGTGGGATTTAACTGAGGAAACACTACTTAGTCCAACATCTGTAGTGTACAGTAGAGGGAGCTGAGAACCAGAAAGGGTAGTGCCATGCTCAAGGACCCACAGTAAAGTATTATCAGACATACTTCCCTCCTCTGGGGCAGAACACGTGGAGGCTATCCGACATTCCAAGATGGTAGGAAACCAGCCACTCACTACAGTCCCTGACTCAATAGCTTGCTTGTTACCAAAATAACTACTTTTGTTGAGTAAAGCAAATTAGCTTCTGCCCTTAGTTATGTGGAAAAAATGAGTGGATAGGATTTAACTGCCCTTTCTGTCATAGAAATACACTCATATATATATGTATATATATATATATATATATATATATATATATATACACACACACACACACACACACACACACACACACACACACATATATATGTATATATGACATTCACCGGAAATAAAGAGGGCTGGATTCTAGTCCTCCCTTAGCAGTAAGAATCTCTTAGGCAAGTCACCCCTCTGACTTTTACTTTTTGCATTGTTAATAATGAAGCTGGGCTAGGAGACAGTGTTATAACTCTTCCAGACTTCAGATTATGAGTTTTACTACAGGCAGAAATATCCAGCTCCCTTCTTCCATTTTAGTCACTTAATTGCTTTATAAATGATACTTATGCTGATAGTTAACAGTTAGTGAGTACTAAGTGACAGTGTCCTAAGCATTTTACATAATTTTTTGCACTTAATCATTACAATAACCCACTGTTACTATATTCATTTTTTTCAGATGCAGAAACTGAGGTGCAGAGAACATAAGTAACTTTTCTAAGATTACATAATTAGTGAGTCGTAGAGCTGGAGAGAAATCAGATAAGGGGAGAAAAAGAAAAGCAAGATGTTATGATGACGTAACGTGTTTTAACGTTAGCTTTTTTCCAGCGTTTATTTTGCCCTTCGCCTTCCCCTACATGAAACAGTCAGGCTCTTCCGTGCCTGTCGCGTCAGAGAGCGGATGTGACAGACAAAGGAGTCTTCTTCTGTCTTTTATCTTTCAATTGCTTGACTTTTAGAGGAACTGAAATGAGTCACTACGTAGATGATGTGGGAGAAAACGTAAAGAGTGAAGTTTACACGCCCACGCACAATCACTCGCACACCTACACAGGGGTCTGAGCTTGTGAGAGAGAAGAGCAATGGAGAAGCAGCAATAAAAGTGTAGGTATAGTAGCATAGAGCCTGTATCTTGTTACCAAGCCCCGAATAGGTGGTAAAGATCTGCAAAGAGGTTCATGGAACATAAAAGGAGAGGGACTTGAGCCTCATTTTCTGGGGGAAGCCAGAGACGGACAGCCAGAACCCAGAGAAGAAATGGTCAGTACCTTTAATGTCCATGTGGAGTTTCCATGTTACCACATGACACAGAAGCATCAGAATGTTTATCCTCTTCCCAGGAGCAGCATCATATACACAGAGAAAACTATTGGACCTAGGAGGACAAATCTGCCATTGCCTGGGTGGACAAATGGCAAAAGGCCAGGTGGGGTAAAGGATACCTCAGTGGCTATCTGCATGGACAGATGACATTGAGAATTGTATAGACCATTTCTATCTCTTAAACATTCTTTTTTTTTTTAATTGAGGTCACATTGGTTTATAACATTATATAAATTTCAGGTGTACATCATTATATTTTGACTTCTGTATAGACTTCATCATATTCACCACCAAAAGTCAAGTTGCCAATTGTCACTGTCCACATGTTTACCCTTTTTGCCCTTTCTCTGCCCCCTTCCCCTCTGGTAACCACCAATCTAGTCTCTGTATCTATGTGTTTGTTTATCTTCTACATGTGAGTGAAGTCATACAGTAATTGTCTTTCTCCATCTGACTTATTTTGCTTAGTATCATACCCTCAAGGTCCATCCATGTTGTTGCAAATGGCAAGATTTTGTCTTTTTTATAGCTGAGTAGTATTCCGTGGTGTATATATATATCACATCTTCTTTATCTATTCGTTCATCAATGGACACCTAGGTTGCTTCCAAGTCTTGGCTATTGTGAATAATGCTGCAATGAATATAGGGGTGCATACATCTTTTCGAATTCACGTTTTCATGTTCTTTGGACAAATACCCAGAAGTGGAATAGCTGAATCACATGGTATTCTTACTTGGCTGTAACTTGGAGAAAATGAGGTGAAACGCTGTACTGGTTGAAATTGGGTTTCTGCCATGGTGGCAGAATTTAGGTTCAAAATAGAAAACAATAAAATTTTATTTTCTGCATATTTGAGTTTGTGAAATTATGTTTGTAACCAATAACGTAGCAATGATTCCAACTTTTGAAAGGCAATGACTAGCTTTGGGATATGGTATGGCTTTGTTTTGCGTTTGTGTACTTCTATCACTTTGGTGAAAGGAAAATACACCTATAAACCTCCATCATATATGCATGGAGAGAATAATCAGAGATGTCTTAAATACTAACAGTAACACTGAACATTACATCACAACAGTTGCATCTGTAGGAGTTAAAGATAGTTGGAAAGACTCCATAGGAGATCAAACAATAAGATGATGCTCTTGTTTCTAGTCCTGAGTGCTCTGACCCTGGCACTAACCAGCTTCCTCAGAATTGAGCAACCTCAATTAGAAAAGAGTATTGTAAGGAGATGAGAGGTGCACCCTGCCAACACCTTGAGTTTGGACTTTCAGCCTCCAGAATTGTGAGACAATAAATTTCTGTTGTTTAAGCTACCCAGTCAGTGGCACTTTGTTACAGCAGCCTTAGGAAAATAATACAGAAATGTAATTGCCAAGAAAATTTTTAAAAAAAGAACTTGACTGAATCATCAGGAAGCTAGGGCTGTCACACAGCACATGACCTCTTCCATGCAACAGTCAGCACCTTTCCACTGCTTAGTGCAGACAGAAGATGCTCCTGGCCCAGCCAGATCCAAAGTTCCTAGAAACTCTGGTCTGTTGTGAAAAGCACCCCCAGTACTCAATGATGGTAGGGAAGGAGCTCAGCTTTGAAAGATGGTGCTCTTTTCTTTAATCCTTAAGGGAAGATGATTTGATTCTTTATTCCTTATTCACCTCTAAAGAACCCACAAAAACCACTGCTACAATTATGTATACTCATGGTATCAATACAGACATTTACATATAACAGAAGTTCAAAGCTCTATAGAAGTCTTTTACATCCATTTAAAATCCCCCTTTCTAGTTTAGAACAACAAACTAGACTCTTTTAAATCCAAGACAAAAGTATGTGCACATTACACTTTATACTAAACCAATTAAACTTAACAAGTAGTTAACAACTACTTAACAAGTAGTAGAGTTACTATCTAGTGACTTGAAGAATATCAACTAACTGGAACTACCTATCTAAGGTTAAATAGCTGGCTACATTCTAAAAAGAATTTTCTAATACATAACTCTAGCAACCCTTAAAATGTTACACTAATATCCTCCAGATAAGACTCAGATATTTATTTTCTAGAAGCTGATTGGTGAGTTGTATTGTCTCATAACTGAACCCTTTGGTGAAGAAGTGTTTACATATTTACATATGTAAAGGGTTTACATACTCTTTGTTTACATATTTATTTTCTGATTGTCTAAGAAAATTTGTACTTCTCACTAATAAAGTTAAATTCAAAAGCCCTCAAACATTTCATCTTTTAAGGGAAAATGGATATATAGAAGTTTTTGGGAAAAGTCCAGATTGTATAAAAAAATGAAAGAGATGCCAGGATAAATTCTTTGCATTAGTGCGGTATCTTGCACTTAGTAGGCACTGGGTTTTTTTCTTTCATTATAAAAGTATATGTGAAGGAAGAGTATTTTATTTCAAACTGAGTAAGGTGAATGAGAACAAAGGGCTTTCTTCTTTAAGAGTATCTCGTATTTATTTAGTATTTGACACAACCCTTCCAAATGCATTGCATCATTTAGTTTTGCAAAGAACCTTATGAGATAAGTATGAGTCGGCCAAATCTACAGAAAAGGAAACGACCTCAGAGAGACTGGACAGTTGGTAAGATCACCTAGCTAGGAAGTAGCAAAGTAAGGCTTAAACTCAAGTTTCTAATTCCATATCCTGTGCCTTTCACTTTCCTTCCAGGCCATATGGAAGCTTCTCTCTCACACCACATCTTTCAGGGTAGTTTGTCAACTGGGTTTATGTTACAATAAAATACAACTTTCCTGAATGATTCCTTGGTCTTGAACTGTTGTAGCTGATCAAGGCCTATTTGTTGCCAGAGTATAAATGGAGGCAAATAATATACTTTGATCTCATTACACACGATCTATTTCCAAGCATCAGTCCCTGTAGTATATACTTGCTAAAAGTCATCTAATATTAAAGTGACAGGAAAACATTTTACTCCATTTATTTTCTTGCTCAGCTAAAATGGCCAAGAAGAAGCAATTGAATTATAGTTGGATTTATAGTTATATATGTTATCACCAGGAAAACATTGGATTTGATGTTATCATTTCTCTAATTACAAAAGCAATATCCATTCCCCTGAAAGTTACCACAATATGAGAGTAATTGCCATGCTATTAAGAATAGTTGCATGACATGGTTATTCTTTTCATACAAACTATAAATTATGTACTAAACATAATATAATTTATAATGAAAAACTTAACATGGCTTAAAGTAGCTACCAAATTCAAGTGGAGCTCTGTGGTCGTTGCAAAGTAATTACATAATTATCTAAGCCTCACAAACTAAGAAATTGCGAAGTATGTATGAAAAGCATTACCACGAGAAGTTAAATGGAACTTAAAATAGTTACTAACTCAATCTGGGTAATTTTTGTGTGTGTGTGTGCTAAATGGCAATCCCATCATTATCTTTTTCTGAGACAGCATCTAATGTATTTTAACAAATGCTTCTCGTTTGTCTGTATTAACACGGTCCTAGACTCTCAATGTTGGAGGAAAATATTTAAACCAATTTCTTCCCAGACTACGAGGCTCTTCTCCAGCTTCGAGACCACCACTTATTGGGCTTCTTCTGGAACCACGGCAGCCCAGAGCTCTGTCAATTGATAAACAAAGTCCCTGAATTGGTTAGGATTCTCTGGCTGCCTGTGACAGGAGACCCAACTCACTCTGGCTTAAGGGAAAGAAGAAACCTACAAGCTCAGATAATTGAAAAGCTCAAGTTTACTGGCTTCGAGCCTGGTTCAGGGATTCAATCTTCTCTTAAATATCTGCTTGAGTTTCCCTGTTGGCTCTGTTCTCGGATCGGATCTCCCCTTGTTCATTGCAAGGTGTTCATCAGAAGATTCATGTACAACCTGCTGGCGCAATAATTCCAGTGGAGAGAATTTCTCTTTCCCAGTAATTCCAGGAAAGACCTGGAATGTTCTGATTGGGATGTTCTGTATCACATACCCTTCCTTGAATCAATCACTATGTACAGGTGTTCATAGGTCACATGAACATCTCTAGAACCAAAAGGGTAGGGTCATTCCCAAAAGAATACTGTGATATTGTTAATGAAAGAAGAAAGAAGGAATGCTGAGCAGAGAAACACAACAGATGTCCATGACAGTCAAGATTTATTATCCTTCCTTTAATAGAGATATTTTTCTTCTTTCTCTTTTATAGTGGAGGACCTCTGGGAGATGAGTTCTGGTGAAAATAAAATGGATCCAGTCAACAAATTGGCCCAAGCTGGACGCTGACATCCGTACTGTTGGCATTGACCGCGAGCACACCAGAAGGGTAATTACAAGTTTACAGAAGCTCTTCTTTTATTTTTCATTCAAAATGCTGTTACTCTGGACACAATGTACTTAAGCCTCAATCCGCAGAGCATTGATTCACCAGCACCAATCTTTCAAAAGTACTTAACTTTTTCTTCCGTCTTCTTTTTAAATAGTAGCCGTGCATGACTCACAATCTTTGCTGACAGCATTCATTGTCCGCAGAACACTCTGGTTCACACAAAGTGTGAACACAAAGCCTTGCTCTACATGTGACAACCTTAGAATCACAGGTGGGGGACAGGGAGCATCTTACACTCCTGGGGGTGAGGGAGTCAATGTGTGCTGCTAGAAGCTCACCACTCCAGCTCTCAGGTGCAGTGGCATCTGTTATTCCTTCCGGCTGCCGGGCATCTAAACCTCATTCCCAGGGGCTATTATCCACCTTAGGGGTTTTGATGGGAGGCACACACAGCTGTCATTGCGGAAGCTAAAAATGTCCCGAACTCACTTTCCCAGTCCCCCTTGCAGCTAGTGTGTGGGCACGTGCCCGAGGCTCCACCAATCAAATGCACCTACTCTGGGCTTTGACTAAAGATGCAAGGAAACAAGGACGGAGACAAATCATCTATGGCAGTGGAGACCACTGCTATGAGATGGAGTCCTCAGAGCGACAGAGCAGCTGTGCCAGCCGCTGGGCCCTGTGTCTGGGCTCTTTGTGTCCAGAGCTTAAGTGTATATCTAGGCTCAGTGGCAGCAGTTCAAGGGCCATCCTCCCTGGACCCGTTTTGCAGTGCAACTTTGGATTATCCTGACTGCAGCCTCTGAGCCTGGATTTCCAGCACTTCCAGAGTTTCTATGGGCTTCCCATTATCTTTCTTTTTTTCCTGAAATGAGCCTAGAATCAGTATCTGTTGCTTGCATCCCAAACCTACGCTGATATAAAAGTTCTCATCTCACGCAGTCTAGAAAGAGTTTGCAGTGTGGTTGTTAAGGAGATGGGCTGCAATCCTATCTCTCACATAATTCTGTGATTTTGCTTAAGACATGTAACTCCTCTTGTTCGCAGTTGTCTTAACTGTGAAACGGAGAGAACGGTATCTGCTTCCTAAGACTACTGCAGAGTAAAGCCCGTAGCATACCTCAGGAACACAAAGCCTCAATATGAGCTTTTAAAATGATGAAAGAATTCTTGGTAGTGTGGCTTCTGAGTCACAAGAGGCGTTTACTCTCAGACACGGATCAAATGAGGAATTTATATTTTAAAAGTAAAATTCTGTCGTGAAGAACATTTAAGCATTTTTAAATTTTATAATTCTCTAATCTATTTAAATAAGTTTATCAGCAGTAGTGGCCTTGATAAAGGGTGGAGGAAGCCCTGCTGGGCGGGGAAGTAACTGACAGGTGTTTCTGAAGTATCTCCCTGTGAGGGGTGAATGCACTTCTCAGGTTAGCTTACAGCTTTGATCTCTATAAAAATGTAAAAACATTGGTCATGACTCCTATCATTTATACTTCATTGTGCCTAATGGGTCTGATCAAATGTTGGTGTAAAGGTATGGAAAAGAAGAGGATGGCTTGTGAGTCCTGGGAGGGAAGGGGCCCTCACAGCTGAATTAGAGGGAAAAATAACACAAGAGTGGTGCCCAGGCCACCCTGCCGTGAGAGGAGTACATTTTCCATCATACCTCAGCCTTCCTAAAAATTGGTGATTGACTCCTGTTTTGCTATGGAATTACTGCAAAACCAAAAACGTATGTGCTTATTTTCCTTTCGGACTGTAACTGTAGCAGAAAATGCTCTCCCAACTCTTGCAGGCATTCGCCCCGAAAGCTCATACAATTGTACCAGAAACTGGAGATGACAACCATGGTAGAAGGATTGAGAAGGAAGGGGGGGTGGGAAGCCCATGTTACTAAGTTAATAACCAGAAGAACATGTAAATAGGGGCAGTTCCCTTACAATACCACATACTATTTCTTAAAAAGAGTCATTCTGTGGTTTGTAATCAAGTGTCTGAATTCTGAATTTATAGGCCCCAGGATGGTAAGTGTGGTTATATGGTATTTAGTAATTTTGTGTGGTGTTGCGCTAAATATGGAAAGTGGGAGAAGTATTTCAGTGCTTTTCCTTTGAGTTACTCTGAAAGCTGGGCTGGTGACAGCTAAAAAACCCACTAGGCTGGCAAGGGGCAATCAGGTTTATCTGCTTTGGAGCTTTACTTTTGTTTGAGGAACAAACCTTTAGAATATGTCTGAATTAACTTCTTCCTTTTCACTCATGAAATTGCAGTTATTTTTCAAGATCTTGAAATACCTCATATATGGAGATGAATTTCTGCTTAACGTAACAGAAGGATGTCCTGACAGTTATATCCGCTCAGGGATCGGAGATGCGGTCTCTTCATCGTCCCTGAGGCTTTGAGCTCAGGGTGGAAGCTCATGAGCACTGGGCTCCAAGGGCATTTCCCACAGTGTTTGGGGCCAGGACACAGAGTGGAAAGAACCTAGAGTCTGACAGTCTGGGTCTCGAAGGTTTGCTCCGCCACTCGCTGATACGGAATTCGAGAAGTTCAGTGGCCTGTAACAGCCCTTTCAAACCTAAGGTTCAATGGTGGGATTAGAATTTGATATAAAATTCAATTGTTCACATTTTCTATGCCAAATCTCACTCTTTCAGAATCTGTGGTGATTTAGAAATTCCAAAACCAATGATATTTTCAGTTGTCTTTTAATTCAGTTTAAAAATCATACAAGGCATTCAATGTATTTCCTCCAGAGTCACACCTCATTTTTGGTCCCAAATCATATTAGTGCACCCAACTTCCCACCATTTTCACCACACTTGATCCCAAAAGTCTTTTGACTATTTTTAAAACTCAAATTCATCCTGAAAGTAAAAAGATTCATTACTCTTGAGTACATTAAATGCACGTAGCTTAGGTTCGAAAAGCATTTCCAAATAAATATTTTGAGTCAACACGGCAGAATTAGAAGAGGAGCTTTAGTCTCAGATTGAATTTTGACCAACCACTGGCTCTGCCAACAGCTGACCTAGCTGCTGCCCTATTTTGGCAAGTTACTTAGTTTTCTCATCTATAAAGTGGAGATAACAATGCTTACCTCCCACGAAAGCTGTAAGATCAGAGATTATAAAGCATTCACAGCAGAGTCCAGCACATAGTAGGCATTCAATAAATCATAACAAAACAGAAATGGCAATGTGATTTTCCTAAGTGTGCAGTTGCCTGAGGTAAGTATTTTGAAGAAAAAAAAATAGTTGCTCACATGTATAAGCTGTGGTAAGTATTTTAAAGAATCAGTTTTATTTCTCCATGGTTAAATCATCTACGGACTATTGAGACCTCCTTAGATGGATATTTCCTAAGACAATCCTCCATTTCTAGTTCATGGATTCATTACCAATTCGACAATACTATTAAACCTACTCCTCACTGCAATTTATTTGGAATGTCCCCAGGTAATGAGCTTCACAGAGTGTGGCCAAGTTGGCATGCTCCCACCTCTCCCAACCAGAATGCCCGAGAACAACTGAAATGCTAGACAGATATTCTTACCATTGAAAAATACAAATCACTGTAATGTAAAACCACGTTAAAGCTGTGCTTGTGATGTGTTGTTGACAACTACGCTTTACCCTCCCCAAAGTTCCTGGCCTTGACACCATCCATCACTAGTCCTAAGGATGGTGGAGAAGTTGGAAGTTCTTCTCCTGGAAATTTCTTGCTTCTCTGTCTGCCATCTGCCCTGTGTCCTGTGTCCTTGGTTCCAGAGGACGTTGAGGAACTGCTGCCTGCCCTCAGTCCTGTGCCTGTCCATCCTTCCTGGATTATAGACAGAGCCCTCTCATTCCCCAGGGAAAGGGTCTTTATGTGGGTTTTTTTTCTCACATTCACCATCATCCTCATGATCACCATTTTCTTTTGCTAGTCAGTCAGTCCTGGTCTCCCTTGTGCTCACTCCTCTTAATCTCTGCCCATTGCCTGTCTTCATGGCACACATCAAAGTCATGGTATCCATTGGTTGACTATCTGCCACATTTTGTGACATTGCTTTCTAAGTGATGTGAGTGAGATATGTGCAAAAGTTTGGGAAAGCAAAAAAGGTGAGAAAATGATTAGTTTGGCCTAGAGAGACCTAGGCAGATTTCACAGAGGAGCTAGGACTTGACAGTTGAATAAGAACATGACAAAGAGGGGAGTAAATGGAATTTCCAGCAGACGGAATGAAAAAATCAAAAGCATGAAAATCCTTAGGGTCAGGAAAGAATCTTCACCAGGAGTGATGTGTTGAATGCATGGTAGAGGATAACTGGAGATGAGACTGGGAAGGGAAACTGAGGCCAAACCACCAGGACCTAAATAGACCAGTCTATGCAGTTCACATTCACTACACTGTTGGCACTGGGAGTCACCAACAATGTTTGACGTGGCACTGCCATGAAAGAGCTGCACTTTAAAAATGAATGTTTTAGCACTGTGGGGGCACATTAGAAAGAAGAGAGTCTAGAGATAGGGAAATTAGTCAACAGTTATTTGGGAAAGCCAAGCCAGCAAGAATGAGGGCTTCAACTATGAGCGGTAAGGGAAAAGAGGAGGCCATTGAATCAAGAGACACTTCAAAGAGAAAGTTACAGGATAAGATGACTAATTGAAACTGAAACTAGATAGAAGATGATGCCAAATATGATTCTGAGACAAGATATTTAATTCCTGCATTCTTTCTCTATATAGATAGATAGACAGATGACAAATAGATAGATAGAAGATATATCTATCTATATCTCACATATAAGATATATATCTGTATGGATATAGATATAGATAGACATAGACACAGATATAGCTATATAGATACGGGTATCTTCATCTTCCTATCACCAAGAACCTTTTTAAATCTAAACACCCGCATGTAATGTACCACCAGGATGACAAAGCACTCAGTACATGCACGATAGACTAGAAGAGCTTCAAGGAGCTCATCATTTTCTCAGAAAAGCTGGGCGTCTGGAATAAGTTACAGGGAGGTTATGGAATTTTCTTCCCTGGAGGCCTTTTACAACAAGCTAGATACCCATCTCTCCGTGACGGCTTAGGTGTGGTCCTCTCTGAAGCCTGGGAGGTGGCCTGTTTGAGTTCTTGTCATCTCTTCTAGGCCTACAATTCTATGCTTCTACATCATTTTATAGTATATTATTCATTTGATAAAATAAATAATAAGATAAAACTTGGCATTTTTTATGGACACTGTCACAGAATGTATTCTGGAAATTCTTAAAATTAACCAGCGAATCCACTGAATAAATTATAAATAATGTTATAGGTCAGGATTTCCCAAAGTTAATTTGATGGAATTAGTGCTGCAATATTCTTGCTCCAAAAAATGAGAAATGACAGAAATTCACAGTATATATTAGCATATCAAAGCCCTGAGATATCCTATAGGGAAGAAGTTTTTTAGATTACCTAGAGCTTCTCAAAACTTTTAGAAGGGATATATTTATCTATAACTATATATATCTGTCTTTCATCTATCTACATACACCTATGTATGTATCTATCTATGTGCTTTTTAACTTCCTATGCAAATAGGGTTTATAAAACACACTTTGGTAAATATTATTCTGACTTATTCTTCATATCATAAGAAAATCTGGGTTGGGTATATCACCAGTATAGTTTTTTCAAGGACGATCTTTGGCTAATCTGATAACTGAGTTATTTTGAAATTACAGTTTGCTTCTGTATAGAATGGAGATAATAACACCTACATCATAAGGTTGTTAAGAGGATTAGATCAGGTGACCTGTGTAAAGACCTGGCCCAGGGCCTGGTACCTTGTAAGTGCCCCATAAATGTTAGCATCCTGCCTTTTGCTTCGCCATTAAGTTTTGTTATCTAATACAGCTTACAAATAAATTCAATAGTTTAGGTGCAGAAGGTCAAGTGATCATCCCGCAATAATCACAACTGTGGAAATGTGTGCTTATGTGCACAAGGGCTGCTGTGCAAAAATAAGAATATTTGTCATAAGTGGTGGGATCATGGGTGGTTATTTCATTTTTAAAAGATTAATTGACTCTATTTTTTAGAGCAGTTTTAGATTCACAGAAAAACTGAGCAGAAAGCATGGAGAGTTCCCACAGATCCTCTTCCTCACACATGTGGCCTCCCCGCCATCAACATCCTGCAGTAGCGAGGTGCCTTTGTCACAGTCAATGAACCCACGGCGACACGTCATCATCAGCCGAAGTCCACAGTTCACATCAGAGCTCATTCTTTGTGCTGTACATTGTATGGGGTTGGACAAATGTATAAGGACACGTACCCACCCTTATGGTGTCACGCAGAATAGTCTCACTGCCTTCAAAACCCCCAGTGCTCCACTTGTTTGCTCTTCCCTTCTCCCAGGCCCCTGGCAACCACTGATCCTTCTACATAACATGGTATGTAGCCTTTTTAGGTCGGCTTCTTTCACTTAGTAATATCCTAAACCCTCTTTTAAAGGTCTTCCAACTGATTAAGTCAAGTTCATCCAGGATAATTCCCCTTTCATTAACAGTCAACTGATTAGGGACTTTAATTACATCTGCCTTTAATCTTATAGCCTATTAGGACATTAGAATGTCTTTTCAACGTAAGATTCTTAGACCATCTTACTAGAATATCTTTTAAATGTAAAAAAATAAACTGAAAACTGACAAATAAACAGAAGAAACAAATCAAAGAAAAATAAAGAATGTATATCATGAGTTAGGAACTTTGTGCTGGAGTGGTCCAGACATACTTGCTTCCCATTTCCCCAGACTGCTGAGTTCCCTTCCTGGCAGACAATTTCAAGTTGCCCCACTTTTGTGGTTTCCTCCTCGGCTGCTGTCTTTGGGCTTCTGCTTTCTCTTTCAGGAGCTCAAACACCCTTCTTCAGCATTCTCTGTGGTTCTAAGGACAGAACAGGCTGCAATCAGTGAATGCAGAAAACCCAAGAGATACCATAGAAACAGCACTTACTCTGTGCCAGGCACTGTACTGAGCATTCCACATATGTTATTTCATTTCGTCTTCATATCAATGCTGTGAGGTAGGGATATATATCACCATTTTAGAGTTGTGCAAACAGGCTGAGAGAGGTTAAATGATTTTGCTAATGGCACACAAGTAAGAATTAGCAGAAGCAGGATTCAAGTCCAGAACGGCCTGTTTCCAAATCCTTCATAATTAGCACTGGTTTAGGTTCAGAGTGGTAACCTAAATACCATAGATCATGACTCCCAAATGTTAATCGTGCCCTTAAGGATGAAATTTTCACAGGTGTGAACTGTTCGCATTGCTCCTTGTTGGGCAATTGCACTCCAGTATCCCAGGTGTGAGCGCCATCGAGGGAGAAGCCGGCTTCTGCCCTCTCCCTGAAGCACTCACTGGCTGCATTCCTGACCCACATCCCTGTCACAGAGTTTTCAGTCCCACAAGGAGAAAAGTAGAAGCTTGTGGGCCCCACAGTTCTGCTTCTCAGAGCGGAACCTGACTATTCTAAATTGAGCGGAATGGCACTGAGTTGGCTTCCAATATTTATGCACAATTTGACTTTTGATTAAAAAAAAAGAGCTAGGACAAGATTGTGATAAAAAACAAAGTGTTGCCACGACAGACATTAAGCTCCACTTCCAGGTACACTGACAAACACAGAGCCTAGAAAACAACGTCACACATGTAATATAAAACAAAATTTTAGGTTACAGTTTTCTGAATCTGAATTTTTAAATATAAGCCTTTTAAAAAGTCAGCTCTGGGCCGGCCCGGTGGCGCAGCGGTTTAGTCCGCGCTTGGCAGCCCGGGCTTCGCAGGTTCGGGTCCTGGTCGCCCGCCGAAGCACTGCCTGTCAGCCACGCCGTGGCGGCGTCCCATATAAAGTGGAGGAAGATGGGCACGGATGTCAGCCCAGGGCCAGTCTCCCTCAGCAAAAAGAGGAGGATTGGCGACGGATGTTAGCTCAGGGCTGGTCTTCCCCACAAAAAAAAAAAAAAAAAAAGTCAGCTCTCTCAAGGGATAATTCACATATACTAAAATTCACCAGTTTTAACTTAGTTCAGAATTTTGACAAATGTAAGCAGTCAGGTAACCAACACTGCAAGTCAAGATACAAAATATTTCCATCACACCAAAAAGCCCCCTCCACTTTACTTTTTTTTTTTTGAGGAAGACCAGCCCTGAGCTAACATCTGTCGCCAATCCTCCCCTTTTTGCTGAGGAAGACTGGCCCTGGGCTAACATCCGTGCCCATCTTCCTCCACTTTATATGGGACGCCGCCACGGCATAGCAGACAGGCAGTGCGTCGGCGGGCGCTCGGGATCCGAACTCGCGAACCCCGGGCTGCCAAGCGCAGACTAAGCCTCTGTGCCACCGGGCGGCCCCCCTGCCACTTTACTTCTTAATGTTTTCAAAACCTTGCTAGGACTTTTGTTTGGGAATTCATTCACTCTATAGAAAAATTTGAGAAAAATTCACAGTTTAGCAATGTTGAGTTTGTCACTCAATCACTATGGTGTCTCTCTCCATTTGTCTTGCATTTTTTACACTAATACTTTGTAATTTTCCGTGTATGTGTTTTATACACCTTTTATTAAGTTTATCCACATTTCATGCTTTTCATGTTATTGTAAATGATATTGCTTTTTAAATTTCAATTTCAAATTGTCGATTCCTAGCATATGAAAATACAATTGATTTTTATATATTGACCTTTTATTCTGTAACCTTGCTAAATTTACCTGTTACTTCTAGTAGGGTTTTTGGAGATACCTTGAGATTTTACACATAGAAGTTCATTGTCATACACTAATAAAGAAAATTTTACCTTTTCTTTTCCAGTCTCTATGCCTTTCATTGATCATGATATATTATCCTTTTTATAGGTTGCTGGGATTCAAACTATTGTTTTGTTAAGGATTTTTGCATCTATGTTCATGATGGATGTGGATCTATAATTTTCTTTTCTAGTAATATCTTTCTATTATTTTGGTAACAGGTTAATGCTCACCTTCTAAAATGAATTGGGAAAATGTTCCCTCCTTTTTTGTTTCCTGGAAGAGTGTATGTAGGATTGGTATTTTTTCTGCTTTAAATGCCTGGTACAATTCATCAGTGAAGTTCTCTGGGCCTAGGGGTTTCTTCTGGGGGGATATTTTAACTCTGATTTCAATTTTTAAAAATAGTTGTAGGGCTATTTAGCTCATCTATTTTGTTTGGAGTAAGCTTTGGTATTTTGTATCTTTCAAAAATTTCCTCCATTCCATCAAACTGATAAATTTGTAAGCAACAGTTATTCATAATATTGCCTTTTATTTCTTTTAACATCTGTAGGCTCCTTAATTATATTCCCTTTTCTTATTCCTGATAGTGATAATTTGTGTCTTTTTTTTTTTTCCTGATCGACCTATTTGGAGTTTTTAATCAATATTATGGATCTTCTCAAATAACCAGCTTTTGGGTTTATTGATTTTTCTTTATTACTTTGGTAGTTTTGTTTTTCTTATATTTCATCGGTTTCTGTAGTTGTCTTTAATTTTACTTCCTTCTACTTAAATTAATTACTCATGCTCTCTTTTTTCTAATTTTTTCCAGTGGAAGTTTTGATCATTGATTTTATAATTTTTTCTCTGTAATAATATAATGATTTAACGCTATACATTTTTCTTTAACTATACTACTTTAGACCAATCTCTCAACTTGATATGTTGTGTTTTCTTTTTCATTCACATCAAATTGCTTTCTAATTTCCCTTGTGATGTGTTCCTTGATCCATGAGTTATTTAGATATGTACTGTTTAATTTCTAACCATTTATGGATTTTCCAGAAATATTTTCTGTGATTGATTTTCAGTTTAATGTCACTGTCAGAGAAAATACTCTGTATTTAAATCCCTTTAAATTTTCTGAAACCTGTTTTAAGCCCAGAACATTGTGTATCTTTGTAAATGCCCATGTATACTTGATAAAATTATGTTGTATGCTGTTGCTGGGAGAAGTGTTGTAAACATGAAAATTAGGTTAAGTCAGTATCTTAGTCAGTTGGGGCTGCTATAATAAAAATACCATCGACTGAATGGCTTAAGCAATAAATAGCTATCTCTCACCATTCTGAAGGCCAGGAGGCCCACGGCCAAGGCCAGCACATCTGATGCCTGGTGCAGACTCTCTTCCTTGTTTGCAGATGGCCGCCTCCTCACTGTAGCCTCATGTTACGGAGAGCTGGGTATGAGAGAAAGTTTCTTTATCCTTGGTGGCTCTTTTTTATGGTGGATCTTTATCCTCGGTGGCTTTATCCTTGGTGGCTCTTTAGTAATGTTCTTTGTTCTAAAGTTTACTTTGCCTGGTATCAATGTAGTCATCCCAGCTTCCTTTCATTTAGTGTTTTATGTTATATATTTCCCCAACTTTTTCATTTTAACCTGTCTATGTCTTCACAGTTAAAGTGGGATTCTTTTAGAGAGCATATCTTGCCTTTATAGCCAACCTGACACCCTCTGCCTTTCAACTGAAATGTTGGGGAAATTTAAATTAAACATAATTATCAATAAGCTTGGGTTTAATTCTACCATCTTGCTACAGATTCCATTTGTTCTATCTGGTGTTTTTCATTTTGTACTCTTGCCCTTATTTCTTCTACATTAACTGAGTATTTATTATGAAGCCATTTTGTCTCCACTATTGGTTTGTTAGCTACACATCTTTACTCGGTTTTAATTTATTACTATTATTGTTATTATTATTATTGGTTGCTCAAGACCAGGGGATGGCAAACTTTTTCTATAAAGGGCCAGATAGTAAATATTTCAGGTTTTTGTTGCAACTACTCAACTTTGCCACTGTAGTTGAAAAGCATTCACGGACATCATGTAAAAGAATCGATATGGCTGGGTTCCAATAAAACTGTGGCTCCAAAAACAGATCACAGTCCATATTTGACCCACATGCTGTAATTTACCAACCCGTGTTGTAGGTTTTGCAATATATATCCTGAATTTATCACAGTCTAAGTTCAAACAATATTATACTACTTTATCTATAGTGTTACAACTTTACAAAAGTATACTTCCACTTCTCATTTCCCAAACATGGTACTATTCTTATCATATATTTTAAATCAATATATGTTATATTTCCATTGCTATTATTTTGCTTTAAACTTTAAATTATCTTTCAAATAGATTAAAAATGAGGAGAAATGTCTTTTTAAAATTTATCCACATATTTTCTTTTCTTTTCTTTGCCTTCTTCATTCTATTGTCTAAATCCAAATTTCCATAATTTTACTTCTGCTTGTAGAATTTCTGTTAACATTTCTGCAAGTGGTTAATACCACTTTTGCTAGTCTGGAAAAGTCTTTATTTCTCCTGGATTTTGAAAGACACTTGCTGGGGACAGAATTCTAGGTGGACAATTTGTTTTCAGTCCTTTAGAGATCTTGGTCCATTGTCTGTGAGTCTTCATTGTTTATTATGAGAACTCCACTAATACCCTTCTTTCCCCTTCAGTGGTATATAATATGTCTTTTTTTCTCTGGTTACTTTTAAGGTTTTTTTCTTTATCACTGTTTTTTTTCAGAAATTTGATTACAATACATCTTTATGTGATTTTCATTATGTTTTCCTGCCAGGGGTTCATTAAGATTCCAATACCTGTTTGTTTAAAGTTTTTAACCAAATTGCTTTTAATGGTCACTATTTCTTCAAACTTTTTTTTCTGTCCTCTCCTCCCTCATCTTTATTCTCCTTCTAGGAGTCCAGTTACACATATTAGGCCATTTGCTATAGCCACAGGTCACAGGATAGAACACTAATTTTTCTCTCTTTTTTTTGGATAGTTTCTATTCCTATGTCTTCAGGTTCACTGCTCTTTAATTCTGCAGTGTGTACTCTGATACTAATCCCACCGAGTATATTTTTATTGTAGGTATTGTATTTTTTTCTCTGGAAGTTGCACTTGGGTCTTTAAAAATTATTCTTTATCTCTCTCCTTATCATTTCATGTTTTCCTTTATATCCCTGAAAATATTTATCAAAATTTTTTATCTGGTTAATGGTCCTTCTTTACTAATTCCATAATCTCTATTATTTTGGGGTCTGTTTCTATTGATTGATTTTTCTTCTGGTTATGAATCATATTTTCCTACTTCTTTCCATGCCTTGATTGGATGCTGAGCATTTTGAATTTTATGTTGTTGGGTGCTGAGTTTTATTTTATTTCTTTAAAGAGTGTTGGATTTGTTATGGTCTGCACTTAAGTTACTTGTGAATCAGTCTGATCCCTTTAAGGCTTGCTTTCTTGCTTTACTACGGCAGGTCTAGACTAGACTTTATTCTGGAAATAATTTTGTCCCATAACTAATGCATGAGACAACAACTCTATCCATGTTTGCATTTTTTACGTGGTCCCTCCACTCTGGTTGGTAGAATCACAATTTCAACACTTGATGAGCTCTGAGAATTGTTTGGCTGATTTCTTTATACTGATTCCCAAGCCTTAGGTAGTTTCATCCCATGGATGCAGGTAGGTACTTGGCCATAGACTTAACAGGACTCCTCTACAGCTCTCTTCAATCTGATGACACCACTAGGCTCTATGTCAATTTATTTGCCCTGCACTTAAGCCTGGGAACTGCCCCAACCAGTAAGCCCGGTTATCATAGGAATCACCTTATCTACTCCTCTTCTCTTAGGAATCTTCATTCTGTGCCACCTCCTGTCCAATGTCTGCAATCTGTTATTTCATGTATTGTGTCTGATTTCTAATTTTTTTTACACTGGGAGGGCAATTCCTATGACAGTTAATCCTGTAAGGGAGGAAGGTGTTGCCCCCTTGTTTTAGTTGTTATTTTTGCATGATAATTTATTTCCCATAAGTCAGTGTAGTTTTCTCAACTATCCTACTATGAGAAAAACCATCCTTGATTCTCATATTGTGTTCTTCCTCTTTTTTGTCGTTAAAAAGTACTATCTTTTATGAAACAACTAAGATAGTATATGTAGATGCTTTTTAATACTTTTACCTGGGAAAATAAAAACACTGGAAACACTATATCAGTCCCTCAATATTTTGCTTCTGTTTTGCAATATTACTCAATGTTTTGCTTCACTGTCTTAGATCACAACTATACCTATACAGGGACTGACAAAAGGAGTAAAACAAAAGAAATTGGTGATGCGTCTGCATGTTTGGTCAGATGGGCATCACAATTTCTTAGTTCTAACCCTCTAGCTATATAAAAGTGATACTAGAGTAGTTAATATAAACTGGCCTCTGCCGACTAACGATGTTGTAGACGGCGGTTTCAGTTCATATTCTCCAGGAAGCAGATGCCAAGATTTGGGGGTAGTAAAACCATGAATTATAAGGGGACTGCCAGCAGGAGTGGGCAAGGAAAGCCTTCAGACTGGCCTGACCCCTGTGAGTGGAGATGGAGAGGGAAGGAGTGTTGTGTAGGAAGAGGCTCAGGTTGAGCTGGAGTTCTGAGCCAGCCCAGTGGGGGAACCCCAATGCAAAGACTGCTCACAGAGGAGTCCTGCACGGGGCAGAAATGACCAGGCCCTATTACTTCCGCTATACTCTGTTATTGGCCAAGTTTTCTCAGGAAGAGGGTGGCCTCAGTGCAAATACTACTTCAGATCTTGAAGGCACTGCAGCTGGTAGCTGTCGCCTAACTGCCCTGACAGAGACAGGTTTGTTCTGGAAGGGAGATTACTACAAAGCTTCTTCATGACTGTCACCCTATTCCAATGTGCTAAGGCTGCAGGCATGGTGGTGCTGAGAAGGAACTGGCCCAAATCATAGAAATGCATCTGTCACAGTCCATTCGGGCTGCTATAACAAAATATCACAGACTGGGTGGTTTATAAACAGCAGACATTATTGCTTACAGTCCTGAAGGCTGCAAGTGCAAGATTAGGGTGCCAGCATGGCCAGATGAGGAGCCACTTCTGGGTGGCAGACTTCTCATGGTATTCTCGTGTGGCAGAAGGAACTCAATGGGATTTCTTTTATAAGGGCACTAATCCCATTCATGAGGGCTCTGCCCTCATGGCCTAATGACCTCCCAAAGCCCCCCCCCCCAATAAAATCACCTTTGGGGGTTAGGACTTCAACATATAAATTCTGGGGGGACACAAACATTCAGACCATAGCAGCATCCTAATGATGTCATTTTCCTATTTCTCAGGATATGTCCTAGTCTTCTAGAATGAACACAGGTCTGGCACTGGAATAACAATTGCTACATCTGGATGTTTTGAATTTGAGTTCTTTTTATACTATTGTGTCCCAATTTCCTTACCCATAAAATAAAAATCGCAACAATATGCCCTCCTAGGCCAAACATAAATTGAAATAACATATGGGAGAGGACATATGGAGGAGGGAAAAAGAAGATATAATCTGCATCTTTTTAAAGCTATTTTATAGAAAAATCTATATGTAGTCATCAATTAGCATGGTCTCTCCTCCCCTACCACATTCCAATTTCTAAATGGATATTAAGATCTGAGTTTTTTTCCAAAATAAAAAAATACAGAACTACCTCTATTTAAGTTGTTAGAAAGGTCTATGAAGAGTCTTTTCTTTTCTTTTTTTCACTTATTTGGAAGCACCATTAAGCTAATTCTTACATTACAATGTGATAGAATTACTTGGGTTGCTTGTGGCCACATTGTAGCAGCAACAGTGAACTTCCTATTTATTATTAGTTCTCAATTAAAAATTTGTGTTATAAATCACTGGCTTCTTTAGCATTTATAGCTTGCTTCCCTTCAAGTAAAAAACAGTTTCATTCATCATCTGTTCTGAAATGTCACGAGTCACTATTTATTCAAACCCAGTGTTCTAAATTTAAAAGTCATAGCAGACAGTTCTGTAGGAGGGGAAGACAGAATACACCAAACTGCTGACTCATAATAGAGAAGGACTCTGATTAAATCCAAAAACAATCCAAATTATGATCTTGTTCAAAATGAACTTCCCCCATAGAGAATGAAGAAGTTATTGAGAAAGCAAAAACACAAGCTGCATGCTGCTGCCATCAACGGTGGTTTGAACTGGGAGTAGGGTGACTTGGACTAAAATTCAGCTCCAATCTATGACCCAATCAAAACCATTTTAGATTTGTCTACAGTGGTTTCAGGAATGCCTCTTCATTTCCCTGACTTACAATCTTGCGTCTCACTAGGATTTGTGGTTTAAGAGAATGGTAAAAACGTCATGATATATCAGGAGGAATGACTAAAACAATGGAAGCACACCTAGGAAAGGGAGTGCATCAAAAGATGTGAACATCACGACAAACATTTCTAGGGAAATACAACAATGTTCTTTGCTGGTCTATAAGGGTAGAACCACTAGGAAGGTAGGTGGGTGCACACACTTCACCTGCTTTCATTGCATTGCTGTCTGCTCTTATCTTAACCACTTATGTAATATATAATAATATCCAAGGCTTTTATTTCCTTGAGAAATAAAATCCTGGATATTATAAAGCTAGGAAGGTGGCTGCACCTTGACCTGCTCCCTCCATCAGTAGTGTTCCTGGGAATACAGGCAAGGGAGCATTCCACTTTGTGGAACTCAGAAGCAACAGAAGGATGGTAAAGGCTCAAGTGTATCTGGCACTCTGTAAGAACCGGGGCAATTCAAAGAAGGCCAAGCCTCTGCTCTCAAATAGCTTATCTTCTGACAAGAAGATAAGGAAAACCCATTTGAAACAAGAGTGAACAAAACATGGTTACACATATTTTAGTGCTAAATCATTGCTGCATTAATCACATTCCATTTCATTTAATTCTCGCGCCTTCCCTTCCATGAAGCCTTCTCTGGAGACTCAGACTCTGTACATCCTCTTACTGCTTAAGTGGGTGCTACTTGAGGAGAGAGGTCCGTCTCCCACCTGCTTTTATGCTTATGCACTGGGCCTGACATATACAATATTATATTTATTATTATATATTACATACGTGGTTAAGATAAAAAAAGAAAGAGATTAATAGAGATAAGGTAGTCAAAAAATTCAATTAAAAAATCTTGATCTTAGAACTCTAGGATTTGGTGCATGGGAAGCCCTCAATATATATGTTGTGAATGAATGAATAGTTTGAAGAGATCGAGTATTCCAGGAGAAGAAAACAACATCAGCACAGAGGCATAAGAGTGGCATATTGATGGACCTGAGAGAGATTAGCCAAACTAGAGCTGAAGTTGAGTAGCATGGAATAACAGGATGTACGGATCACCAGGAGAGACAAATTATGGGTCTAGAAAACCCAGAAGAGAAGCTTAGATTTGATGTCCTAGGAAACAGGGAGTCTTTGAAGGTTTGGAGACCAATGAACTGTGGAACAAGAGTGTCTGGGGAAGATGAATAGCGTTGGCATGTAGGACGAGTTAGGGAAGAATAAGAGGCCTCACCTAGACCAGCCATGGGCCCAGGCCAGCCATCCAAGTGTGAAGTGATGGCTGGGGATGAGGGAGGTGATGGAAAGGAAGGGTGTGGATAAGAGGCATTTCAAAGGAAGATTCAGCAGGATTTAATAAACACTTTTCAATAGATCAAAATCACTGGGTTTACTTAGTCTGGAACAGAAGAGATAAGAAAATGACTAACACTTGTAGAAGGAGCAAAAGATAGAAGACCTAGTAAAGAGAAGCCAGGCCTGGGAGTCAGCAACCCACAACGTTGCCCAGTGCACTTGTTAATTCATTCCTTAAAATCAGGAGGCAGCCTCACCGTTATGGAAACTTGCTAGCCTCTTCATTCTGCCATCATGTAAGGTTTAAGATACAAAGAGAAAATATATCCCAGTCCTTATCATTAGCAGCCTTTCTGGAACTTTCTGGAATAGCCACTTTATAAGACAGGATTCTTCTGACCTTGTCAAACTCTCCCCCACACCCTCCCTGGGTCATGCCTCCTCTGAGGCTAAGAACACACTAAGACAAGCACGCAGGGATGGCTTCACCTGCTGGAAGATCTGGGTCCAAGAACAACATTTTAGCAGGTGACAAGAGTTCTCAGCTTCTTATTTCAGCATTTAAAATACTCAATGAGATGTGTAGATAGAGTGAACATACCCAGTTGTAGAAATATACTTCACCTTACATACAAAAGAAACTACAGTAGAATTAAATTAAAGCAGAAAGTGGAACTACAAAAACATCATCCACTGCACATTTTCTTTACATTTTCTCTCTGTGAGAATCTCTCTTAGGTGGGGATATTGCATTTGCTGAGAATTCTCAGCAATAATACCTAAGGGTACCATTAATGCTCCCAGTATTCCTGTATCTCTTCAGGAGAAAACAAGGACTTCCATGATGAAGTAAACTGTGGTATAGCCATACAGCATACAGTGGAGATGATGTAATAGAACACTGTGCATGACAAAACTCATGATAAAACTTTACTACTAAAAAGAAATAATAACTATGTGACATGAAAGAGGTGCTGGCTGATGCTACAGTGGTAATTATATACTGCAATATATAAATGTATCAAACCGACCAACATTGTTGTACACCTTAAACTTGCACAATGTTATATGTAAATTATATTTCAATAAAAGTAAATTAAGGGGCCAGGCCCATGGCCTAGTGGTTAAGTTCGGTGCACTCCACTTCGGCAGCCCGGGTTTGGTTCCTAGGCACTGACCTACACCACTAATCGATGGCCATGCTGTGGTGGTGACCCACATACAAAATAGAAGAAGATTGGTACAGATGTTCACTCAGGGTGAATCTTCCTTAGCAAAAAAAAAAAAAAAAAAGTAAATTAAAAAAAATTAAAAACTTTATCCACATGGATAAAACTCAAAAACAAAACAGGCAAATTGTGACAGAATATATCTTGCGACATCAAGATTCTATTTACATGGTCTAAAAACTCGAAAGGAACAATATTTTTTGTTTAGGTACACATTAATGTATAAGAAATCTAAAGACTTGTATCTGGAAGGGAGAGGAAGGGTGGGGTATGGGAAAATACAATGGGGTGTATCTCGGGGCTTCAACTACATTTGTAATGATTCATTTCTTTAGCTAGGTAGTGTGTACGTGGGTGTTCATTACATAAATCCTAACACCTTTCTGTATCTTTGAAATTTTTTAACAATATACTTTCTTTAAGTCTTCGATTCTTTTCTGGGAAGAAGGGTAGAAGCCCACACTGGAGCTGGGCCTTTCCACCACAGAGAAATAGACTCACTTTCCTTCCTTCTCAGTGTAAAAGAGACTCACATCCACGAGAGGGAACAAAAAAGGAGAGAGAAGACCCCTGCGTAAAGAGTTCAGTTATTAAAGGGACAAATATCTTCTACCCAACCCTTACCAGTAAGCTTTTAAAAGTCCATATATTTTTATTTTTGCTCCTCATCCGTTCCAGGAGGAGGAGGAGGGGCATCATCTTAGCCTTCCTGAGCAGGGAAAGGGCTTCCTCCTATTACAATGCTGAAGAAGGCAAATGTGTGCGAGTCACCCAAATGCTCCAATGCCGGCGCCTCACACCACGGGCCACAGAAAGGGGATTAGTGAAGCACCATTAACCCCACAAAGAATACACATCAGTTCAGGGTTTTCTTTCATCCTAAACCCAGTTTATAAACACAGCCTTATCACAGGGAGAATGGTTTTCTTCACGTGTTGTAAGTAGATTCCCAAAAAGCAACAGTAGCTAATTAAATTAAATATGATGTTGGAAAATCTATTTTCTCCTTCCTGCAAAAATGACACAGAAGACAGTTAAGCCAGGGTGTGGCTTAGTTTGAGTATCTTCTACTCCAATTAATTTAAAAGCTTTATTAATAAGTTTAAGAAAGCCAGAGGTTTGAACCTAAGAATCTCTTACTTTTCCAATAACAGCAAGTTCCTAAAAAAAGTCAAGAGATCGAGCTTTTCATGGCTTTGCAGTGCCCGAGTTAAGACACATTCTGTAGTTTATGATCATTTATCTGAGAAGTGGTCGATGAGGAAGGAAATCTAGTCACATGGTTCCTCTCCTCCCACCTCCAACAGCTGAAGCGGTCCTTCAGCTTCCCTGTTTGTTTTTATGGATATGCTAGTTTCCAGAGTCTCATTCAACTAAAGATCTTAACTAAACTTGACTTCTGAAAGCTTTCCTTAAGGGTTAATAATGTGTTTCTTTCCCTATGATCATTTTTTACTGGAGGGTCACAATTGTTATGCATGATTACTAATGAAATGATGAAGCAAACAGAGAAGCAGTGCAGACTGTCACTCCCAAAGGGACAATGTGCAAATGTAAATGTGTCTCAGCTCTCAAACATAGACACATATAAATCTGTGCAGCATGTGCCACACAAAATTCCTGACAATGCAAGGGTCACAGCTAAAGAACTTGAAAGCAAAATGTAACTTACCATGTATTCTTTCCTGTGCTGTGTGTTTTAGGGGGTGGGGTGGAGGCAAGTCAATAATGGAAGTAAGAATGTAGTATTTTGTAAACCAAAATGCGGAGCACGTGGGCTCTGAAGAATTGATGCAATCAGAAAGACAAGAATATTTGAAGTTAGGGCTCTCCTGGAATGTTTGGGATATGTGGTCTCCATGGATAACTGATGGTAGAAATGGGGAGACCCAAATGTACACATTAGGACTCATATGTGGAGAAAGATAACGTTTTTATTTTCTATAACTGACAGCTTTTCTCTTGACCTCTGTCTTCCGAGGACAGACAACATATCGTATCCCATTCAGGTATATATATTCTGATCTAATGATTTGCAGCCAAATTCTGAGTATTATTATCGCAGCCACTATATATATAATTGTCACATTTGGTTTATATATCAATCATCCGGGGATTCCACCTCTTCCTTTTCTCCTGTCTTTCTCCTTGGAGGTATGAAAATTAACAAAGGGAAACCTCATTTAAAATGGAGTCCAGAGGCTAGAAGGGGGAGCTCCCACGCAGTACCACTCCAGGTCAATTACAAGAAAGATAGTCAATTACAGACCCCAACAGAAAGAAGTCAACAGGAAAGAACTGTCAGTTACAGGAAGAAATGTATATTGCATCCCAAACAGAAATCGACTACCCCAGCAACTCAGCCAATGAGAAACCATCACCACCCTGAACCCTTGCTTTACTCCAATGGACTTTCTTTCAAAATAACTCCTGCCAATTTTCTCCTTTTTCCCTATAAAATAACATTCCTCCCTATAAAACAACATTCCTCTCTTTTGATTGTTGGATTTGCCTCTGGTCCGCCATGGCATGTACATCCTGAATGACAATTCTTTATTTTTGCTGGTAAAATAACTGGCTGTTTTATTTTTAAGGTTGACAGAGGTAATCCAATTTCTTGGCTGATTTTCACATTGTCTGGGCAGTGAGAAGTAATGTCTAGCCCTAAGTGGTCCCTGGTTTGGATTTCTTATCTCACTTGGTCTCTGAGCATTGGCTTCTCTCCTTGGCATGCCCACTGTGGTATGGCTTCTACCTTGTCTTTGGAATGTCAAGCTGGAATCCATAGACTTCTCCATTACCTCTGGCCTCTCGTGGTACTCTCGTCTCCTCATCCAAACCCTCATCCAAAACCCTTGGTACCCTCATCCAAACCCTTTCTAATCCACTAGTTTGCTTGTCCTTCTGTATCCCTGCCTTCCTTCTGGGCCTGAGAATTCTTAGCTACTTTCTCTGTATCATTATATAGTGTGTGGGGTTCTGGGAGGCTACTCAGACCTACCTCCAGGGCATCTCCCTGAGACCTTACTATATTACTGCTCCAATCCTGATATTTTCAGTTTTCTTCCAAACGTATCTGGGAATTATCTTCCTGCCTCTAGTCCAGGGTATTGATCTATGAAAGGAAAGAGAGAATTAGACAATAGTTTAAGGATAATAGCTGAGTTTGAAGAAGGATTATCCGGAACAGAGGATAATGAAAGAGATTTTATTCATTCACTTATTTATTTACCCATTCATTTATAAATATTGACTGTGCTAAACACTGTGCTGATTATATGAATATAAGCAAGACATGGTCCATGCTTTTAAGGAATTCTCAGTCTAGTGGATAGCAGGCACATTAGCAGGGATTTCCAGGGCACACTACGGACATACAAAATGTAAATGGTTATCTGTAAAGAATGGCAGGGTTGAATGGAGATTCAGAAAAGTTGATGCTTCGGTTAAGTCTTGAAGGATGATTAGGCTGTCATCAACAGCAGACCAGAAGTTTTTTTGGCAGTGAAAACAATGGGACTAAAAAATTTGGAGGCGTGAAACAGCATTAGAGAGATACAAATACGGTATAATTTAGTATAGTTGGAGCAAAGGAGGTGATGAAAAGAATAGGAAAAAGTAAGAAGAAGATAATCAGGAGAGAGATCATGAAATTAAGGAGTTGGGGATTGACTGCAAGAATTTGGAAACTGTTGAGTCTTTGAATCAAGGGAGAGATATGATGGTATTTACCTTGTAGAAAGATCCTCCTTGCTATAGTGAATGCGTGGACTTGAATAGGTCAAGACTGGAAGTAGGGAGGCCAGACAGGAAATGATGAGACTGTGAATTAAGGGAACAACAATGAGAAAAAAGGAGAGAATGGCTATGAGAAATACTTAGCAGGTGGAACTAAGAAGACTTGGTTACTGACTAGTGTTGGTGATAGGAGAGAGGAAGAATTTGGCGATGATTGAAAGTTTGGTGGGCGCATAATAGTAAAATTTGCTGAGTTAAAGAATATAATACAGGGAATAGATTTAATCAGGCAGGTTGTTTAGTTCAGTTTTGAACGTACTAAGTTTAGGGAGCTTCTGAGATATCCAGATGGAGCTATTTAATAGGTAATTGAGCAGGTCAGGAACTGGGCGTCAGTGTCTTGGCTAATTGTATAGATCTGGAAGTCATAAGCATACAGATGGCATTAATGACTGTGTCAGTCTTTGCACGCTTGAAAATGTCCTTATTTTGCACCAAAAATTTGGTTGGGATTCTATGTGGAAATTATTTTCTTTTATGGGTTTGAAGTATTCATTCACGTTCTAGTATACAAGCTTGTTGATGAGGTGTCCAATCTGCATTTTAGTCTTATTTCCTTTGATTTTTCTCCCACCAGTGGAAGAACACTAGAAGTGGAAAAGAAAGAACAAAGCTGCATTTTAAGAGTTAAGTAACACCAGCATTTTAAGAGTTAAGAAGAAGACATGGAATCTTATAAAACAGTCAGAGAGAAAGAAGTCAAAGAACCAGGAAAGTGGTGAGTATTCAAAGGGAAAGGTAGAGAGGTTTTCAAGAAGGGAATGATCAACAATGTCAAATTCTAGAAAAATCAAGTAAAATAAGCCAAGAATGGGCCAGTTACATTTGGCAATCTGTAAGGCATAGGTGACTTTCACCAAAATAGTTTTATTGGCGTATTGGGTTAGAAACCAAATGAGAGACTATCAATTCAAAATGTCAGACTGAGCACACGCATCTACCTCCCTTGCCATCCGACTGAGATGACTGGAACAATTACAGAGTCTAATTCCATAACAGTACTGAGAATAGGGAAGATAAGCCATCAGTGTACCAAAAATTTTGACAAATTTCTGGAAAGCAAAAAGCAAACAGGCTTTTTACTTTGTGACTAATCAGAGCCAAGTAAGCTAAAAACCAGAATATGCACAGAAGGGTGAAGGAAGCTGCTCTTCCTATGAGACCTGGAAAGTTCTCAGACTGGAGTGAGAAGGCCAATTACAACTCAAATCCAGAAAGAGACATTTTTAATATATATAGACAAAAAATATAGAACTGTGTGAATGGCTTTTCAGGTATTGACCAAGGAGGGTAGAATATAATTTTCAAATAGGCCAAATTTATCGATATGGATATGATGATCAGAGACGTAACATGCCAGTTAGAGCAAGTTGGTATGGTGTAGTTTGTGTGGTTGGAGGATTGAAACCTGGACTCAGCTATGGTCCATGATAAAAGAAGCTAGAATGCCACTAGTTTCTCAGAATAATGTAGAGAAAGAAATCCAAGGACTTAGGGAGGGGACTTACTTTGGGCTATTTACTCACCCTGCTTTTAAATATGTCCTCCAAGAGGGCTTAGGAGATAATTCTTTCACAAAGACACTGAGAAATATATTGATGGAGGAAGGGCCAGGATCTTTGAAAAGTGTCATTGCAGCTCTTGTCTATAGGCTGAAAAGGCTGCTGGGAGATACTGCAGTAAAATGAGTTTTTGACTTGAGTAGGTGTAAAGAACTCTATATGGTCTGCGATTTTACGCTGCTTACAAGTTAGCTTTCTAAAGTTCCATGGATGATGGAAGAAGACATGAAACTCCTGAGTTAAAGACAAGGGATTCTTTTATTCATGGCAGCATGAGCATATTTGCAGCAGTTCCCCTTGCCCCCAAGTCTGTCAGAGGTGACTCATATGGGCCCAAACGGATATCTGCACATGCAGTGGGTTGCATTACAAGAGAGGAATGCTGAGATGAGGGAACCCAAATCTTCAATAATGAGCAGTAAGCAAGGGTTACTTTGATGGAAGGGAGATGCTATCTCTATCTTCCAGAGCTGTAAGCAAACATGCCCTTTGCTCCCGAGAGAGACACTGTCTCTTTCTTCTAAGGCTGTTTACCACACAAACGGAATAGACGATATGGAACAAAGGGCAGTCAGTGTCTTGCTCACAAGAGATGCAGAAATGCAAGAGACCCACGGAGAATGATCACCCAGCAATATCCACCTGTAATTTCTACACTGTCTTAGCTTCTAGTAAATTTTCCCATTAAAAATTCCATTCTATTGGCCACTCTGATTAATCTGAAAGACAGAGGCTAGAACCAAATCTGTTCAATTTGTCTCATACAGCATTTAATTGAGGCTGCTATCAATAGGACTCCCCTCAGCAGGATGAGCCCAATCCACAGTGTTGATCTCAACCCTGCCCTCCAGGATCCGGGACACCACCAACTGAAAAAATCCCATCAACCATCAGGGTTTACCTTAGAATGCCAGGCGGCTTTCTCCTTGAATTTTTGTATTGAGATTTCCACTAGGCTTGAGGAACTGATCCTGGTACAGCAGGATGTATTAGCAATTGCACAGACTTTGCCTTGGCCCACAGATAGGAAATCTAGGGCAATCCTATCATCCACAACAATCCTGGCTCATGAGTTGAGGCTTCCCTGAGTGCCTTCTACAGCCAAGGTAGTATCATTGATCACTTCAGCTAAAGTCAGAGACAAATTTTGTGTCACCTTTTCTAATTGGGTAACTCCTATCATAGGGATACCTGCCCACAACATGTGCATAAATAATGAGTCAGTTATCCCTCTGGGAAGCTCCCCTTGATTAACCAGGGGTAGCCTGATTTGGGAGAGATTTTTACAGCTATCTAAGGGCTACATGATCTACTGATGATTTCTTAAATGCTGGAAGGTCTTTTAAGAAACACCTAAAACTGATGCAAGTTATTTTGTTTTGGAGAGGGAGGCCAAGCAATGCCTAACTTCTACACAAGAGGTATATTCCCCCAGGGACACATATGGTGTTTCCAAGAAATAAAGTGTTGTGTACAATGTGAGGGCCCTTGCAAGTGGGACCTACATCAGTTTTGGTTACAGCTTGACCTCCTTTGTGAGGAAGATCCCTGGGTTGATTCTGAAAGACAGATTTCATTAATGTCCATCTCTCTCCTATACCTACCTGGGTTTAAGCTGTTTCTATCCCAGCTGCCAGGATTGTTGCATTCCTTCACTGCCACAAAATTGTTGTGTGACTCTTTCCGGTAGCCACAATTATAGTGCTTTTCCAGTCATCACCTACTTGTACCCAGACTCTCCAACTGGAAGGGTCAGATTCGGAATGGACAAGAATATTTTTACAGAACTTATAGAGACCCACACAGATCACCTTAGGGGTATTCAGTAAGCGGTACTCAACCAAGTAGTCATTATGATATAGGATCAAGTTATTTCAATAAAAGAATCCAGGTGGCTGAATCAGAAGTAAGCTTAAATTCTCCAGTCACCTTTTAATTGGGCTGCCACCTAGAGAGTTTAAATAGTCTGACTTGGAGTTGTCATTGGGGGACAGAAGGAGACATCATGTCCAGCAGTGGTCAGTGTGAAGTCCCCAATTTTCCAAAAAGGTTGACATAGCCTCCCACATCCTTTGTCCCAATCATTACCCAGGAAGTGGCTGAGAGTAGATGAACTCTTTCTGGGGAAGGTTGTATTCAGTGATGAAATTGTCTTACTAAGGTATGTGAACAAGGAGAAGGTGAAGGAGACAGAATCAGAAATCTTTTTTAAGTAGATTTCTAAAGAGGCTGTTTCAACATTGTCAATACTAGATGCCTGTCGATGGTAGGAAGTATGAAAGCCCCATCAAATACCTTGACTACAACCCCATTGATGGGTGGCTTCTTTCAATAAAAGGTGCATCATTGTTGTCTGGCTGCAAATGGTCTGGAAAGCTGAAAATGTGACACAGATTAATTTCAAGAGTCACAGTGGTGTGTTGGGAATTGGCCGATCAGGCTGGACAGCAATACTGTACCCCGAAAACTTGTCAGTAAGGGTGAGGCACCACCAATAGTCCCAAGAGTAAGTCAAAAGTCCAGTGTAGTCAATCTGCCAGGAATAGGCATGGGACAACTGGGTAAATGTGTGGCAAGGGTCATAATTCTGAAAATCTAGAGTCCTTTAGTTTTTCCCAGTCTAGAATGATAGATGAGTTGCTACAGCCAGTATGATGATGGATTGCCAATGGTGGCAATATGGGCAGTACAGGCTCCATCATCAGTCCCCTCAGAGAAAAGGACCTTACCATGAGCATCTACATAAGTGACACAGATGGCTTGATCAGTAGTTGTGATTTTTTTTCCCATAATTTGCAATCCCAAAGAAGGGAGTTTTTAATATACCAGCCTGTAATTTTCCAAATAGTAGACCAAACAGCTAGGTCATTGGCAACAGCCCAAGAGTCAGCAAAAATGTAACAAGTTTCATCAAGGAGAATATTGGCCAAAGCTACAAAAATGGCCTTGAGTTTTCTTCACTGAGCAGAGTGACCATATCATCTATTTTCAGTTCTGCAAAGCTGGAATAAAATTTGAACAGCTACTGCAACCCAGTGAACACCATCAGGTTTCAACTTACCCAGACCATCAGTGAATCAGGGCAAGATGTTTAGGGATATTTCTCTAAATCTAGAATCCAATAGATCCAGTCTCCCATTAGCTGAATTTGGGTGCCCCTGCCCCTATAGGACAGGGTAGGATGAAGACTTCAGTGTCTGTATCCAACAGAACCATAAAAGTTTGAGGTTTTCCCCTCTCCAAAGTTTCCCAGCATACTCATAAAGGTATGTATAGCCTTTGATGTCCCTTGGGGACAGGGGAACCTTGGCCCCATCCCTAATCATCTATTTCATTAAAGCAGTTGAGTTTAGGGTAGAGGAAGATGGAAGGATTGGGGGCATGGAGATTAAAAAAGTAGCTCTGCACCAGTAAGCAAGGACTTGAATTCACTTTATGTTTGAAGTGGACTATTGCAGTGTTTTATTCCTGCATAGAAGTAGCCCCAAACAACAGTATAGAAGAAAACTCATCCCAAAGAAGCAAGTTTTTTAGATATTTACCTTGTTCTCTTTGCTTGGTAAGAGAAAGAGCCTAAGGTTGGGCTCTAAGTTTATTCCTGGGCCCTGACCAGGTGATCAGACATTAGAAGGGAGTAATTTGGGGATTAATGACAAGACAGTTGAGGGAGACAGGTGAATGAATCTTTTAGTATGGTCCCAGAGTCTGTGAATATTTGTGTTCCATATGAATAACTAGCAAACGCACCTGCTGTAAAAGAAGCTTTTAATAACCAGTTGGACAAAATAACTCACCCAGTGGATTTATTTTAGCCCTTTTATCAGTCATCCTAATACTTGCTCAGTGGGGTCATATATAAAATGACCGTGGTGATAGGAATGGAAGCAATGATTAGGCTCGACAATGTAGACTTCTCACCATGGGTAACTGCACTCCTGCTGAACACCCAACTTACCAACAGCAGCAAAAATCAACCCCAAGCCTTCTACAGAATTCCATAATCTGGGATGGTCCAAATATCCACCCAGGGCAAGTTAACTACATTGGATCTTTTCCATTTTGGTAAGATAGCAATTTGTCCTCACTTGAATAGACACTGAATTTTTATTTGCTTTCTCTGATCACTTTCTGACAGGACTACCATTCCAAGATTCACTGAATGTTCTATCCTCAGTGATTTTCACCTGCACTACACTACTTCTGACCAAGGAACTCATTTTACAGTGAGAATTTTAAAGCAGAATGTCCTAGCAGCATTATTGATACTTTGGATGAGATAATTCTCTGTTGCAGAAGGCTGTCCTGTGCATTGTAGGATATTTAGCAATATCCTTGTCCTCTGCCCACTAGATGACAGTAATACTCCCCTCCACACAAGTCACAACAATCAAAAATGTCTCCAGACATTGCCAAATGTCCCGTAGAGGGCAAATCACACCCACCTGAGAACCAATGATTTAAGGCAACATATTGTAAACCTCACACAAGGAAAAGTTGTCTTTATAGAACAGCTGGATGGCCTATTTTAGAGTCAGTTACAGCATCAGCTGGGAGACAATACACAACCTTGTTAGACTAGAGTGGTATTTTTTAGGATGTGGTTTATTCTCTTAATCGGTACCCAATAAAAATGATGATTCTCCCATAGCCAAGGTATATTGGTCTGGGAAGAAAGGTGCAAAAGATGAGTGTCAACTCTCATTATTATATCTAAAGATTCATGTAAAAATTTTTGCTCTACCATCCCTACAACAATGACTCTGCTACGTTAGAGATCTTGGTACCAGAGGAAGGAATTATTCCACAAGGATACAAAACAATTGCTTTATTGGATTGGAAACTGAGATCACCATCTGGTTATTTCATGCTCCTTTTGTTAAAGGAAAAAACATAAAACATTCTAAAGAAAGGTGGAATTTGAGTCTTAACCGAGGTAACTGAGCCTGCCTAGTAAGGATTGTTGCCACACCATGGTGGCAAGGGAGTATAGAGGGAAAGCATCTGGTTAACACTTAGCAGTGCCATGCCCAGGAAAGTTAATGGGAGAATTCCACATCTGGTTATGAAGCATATCTTGTAAAAGATTAGTTCCCCCCATCCCTGACCATTAGACAATCTTGAACATTTCTTAAGTGGTTTTAAGGCATCAGAGAGCTACCAAGGCAGCCAGGACCTGAGGGTAGGGAAAAGCATTGAGGGGAGCTAAGAAATTCTGTTCTATTTTTCTCTTGATGCATCTGCTCAAGTCTAAGCAATGGGCTGCAAAGATTGAGAAACTGAGTAAAAAGTAGCTGTTAAGAGTCAGAGAAGCTGAGTAGGTGTTCAGCTGTCTCACAGGAACAGAGAGTCAAATATTGGAGATCAAGACTATGAGGGCAGCCAGTTTGTGAGGCTCGAAACCCTAGAGGAAAGGAAAACACATTAAAGTGAGCCAGGCATTCTACTGTTTTGTTTTGTTTTTTTTCCTGAAGGCATTCACAGGTATCACAAGCCTAGAGATGGAGATTATAAGCAGAAAGTGGAGGCTAGGAGGCTGAGACATTAAACAGAACTATCAGTAGTTTCACAGTGCAGAGGAGATTGAAATTGGAGTTCAGGGCCCACCAAGAGCTCACTGATAAACACCAAAGGCTTTGAGATCTCCTGAAGAACTATACCCTAGAAACAAAGACACACTAGAAAAACATCAAACCTTGCAAGGACTGAAGCTCAGCCTTGAATCAGATCAGTCCTTGAATGGATTAAGTGATTTACTCCTATTGTAACTGCCTGCCAAAAGCTAAAGAAAATCCTCTTTGGAGAAACATAACATCATACAGATCCTGTATGACATATTCTACACAATATCCAACATTCAATAAAAATTATCAAGAAACAGAATCAAGCAGGAAAAAATAGAAATAGATGCACAGGGGATCCAGAAATTAAAGTTATGAGATATGGATGTTAAACAAACAGTGATTAATATATTCTAGAAGATAATAGGCAAAACACAAACTTTTACTGGAGAATTGTATCTATTTAAAAGAAGAATCAAATGCAAGTAACAGATACAACAAGTGAAATTAAGAATACAATACATGGGCATAAAAGCAGATTAAATACAGAAAAAAAACAAGAGGAGTAGTGATCTGGTGAATAGATCAGTAAAAATCACCCAGATTAAAACAGGGTGGAAGAAAGAATGGACAATATGGGACATGGCAAAAGATCTAACACTTGTGCAATTGGAGTCACGGGAGAAGAAAGGAAAAACAGAGCAGAAATATTTAATTAAATAGCAGTGGAAAATTTTCCAAAATGAACAAAAGCCACAGATTCAAGAATGCTTATGAATCCCAAGCATGATAAATACAAAGAAAATCAGACCTGGGTAAATACAGTAAAACTGCTAACAGAACAAAACAAAGACAAGAAAATCTTGTTTGAAGACAAGAAAATCTTGTTTGAAGACAAGAAAATCTTCATAGCAGCCAAAGGCAGAAAAGAAAACCTGTAGTACTTTTTAAGGACCAAAAGTAACAGAAAGGATAGAAACCAGGAGACAAAGGAATGACATTTTTTAAAGTGTTGAAGTAATTACCACCATCCTAGAATTCTATACCTAATGAAAATGTCCCTCAGAATTGAAGGTAAATAGGCAAAGACCTTAACAGACACCTCACCAAAGAAGATATACAGATAGCAAGTAAGTATATGAAAAGATGCTCCCCACCATATGTCATCAGGGAAATGCAGATTAAAACAACAATGAGAGCGGGACCGGCCCTGTGGCGTAGTGGTTAAGTTCGTGTGCTCCGCTTCTGGCGGCCCGGGGTTTAACAGGTTTGGATCCTGGGCATGGACAGATGCACCGCTTGTCAAGCCATGCTGTGGCGGTGTCCCATATAAAGCAGAGGAAGATGGGCATGAATGTTAGCCCAGGGCCAGTCTTCCTCACACACACACACACACAAAAACCCAACAATGAGATACTACCACACATCTATTAGAATGACCAAAATCCAGAATATGACAACACCAAATGCTGAGGAGGATGTGGGGCAAGAGGAACTCTAATTCATTGCTGGTGGGAGTGTAAAATGGTACAGCCCTTCTAGAAGACAGTCTGGCAGTTTCTTACCAAATCAATCATACTTTTACCATACGATCCAGCCATTGCACTCCTTGGTATTTACCCAAAGAAGTGGAAAATATATGTTCACATGAAAACTTGCACGCTAATGTTTATAGAAACTTTATTTGTAATTGCCAAAACCTGGAAGCAACCAAGATGTCCTTTAGTAGGTGAATGGACAAATAAATTGTGGCACATCCAGAAAACAGATTATTTAGCACTAAAAAGAAATGAGCTACCAAGCCATGAAAAGATATGGAGGAACCTTAAATACATATTACCAAGTGAAGAAAGCCAATCTAAAAAGGCTACATACAATATCATTACAACTATATGACATTCTGGAAAAGGCAAAACTGTGGAGACATTAAAAAGATCAAGTGGTTGGCGGGGTTACAGGGAACAGAAGGAATAAATAAGTAGAGAACAGAGGATTTTTGGGGCAGTGAAAATACTCTGTATGATACCATAATGATGGATACATGTCATTATACATCTGTTCAGACCCATAGTATGTATAGCAACAGTGAACCATAATGTAAACCATGAACTTTGTGGGATTATGATGTGTCAATGTAGGTTCATCAATTGTAACAAATGTACCACTCTGGTCAGTTGATAACAGAAGAGGCTGTGCGTGTGTGGGGGCAGAGGGTATATGGGAAATCTCTGTACCTTTCCCTCAATTTTTCTGTGAATCTAAAACTACTCTAAAAATATAAAGCCTTAAAAAATAAAATAAATTAATTAAAATAAATTGAAGGTGAAATAAAGGCAGTTCTAGAAACAAAAGCTGTGAGAATCCATCACCAGCAGACTTGCAGCCAAAGAAATAATTAAACAAATGTTTCAAGCAAAAGAAATTTAATATCAGGAAAAAGCATGGAAATGTAGGAAGAAATAAAGATCAAGGAACAGAATAATTATATTGGTAAATCAAACTGAATATTGACTCTTTCAAACCATAAACAACAAAATAATAGAAGAAAAAATAAAATCATAAAAAATGCTTCATTAACCAAAAAAAAAAAAAAAAAGCAAGAAGAAAAAAAAGATTACAGAATAGAGAGGACAAATAGAAAACAAATAGTAAATGGTAAATATAAACCCAAATATATGAGTAATTACATTAAATGTAAATAACTCAGTAATTGTATTAAAGTATAAAGATTTTAAGACTGAATTAAAACAGTAAAACCCAAGTACATGTTACTTAAGAAAGATATACCTTAAATATAAGGAAAGAGAAAACTTGAAAGTAAAAGAATGAGAAAATATAAATAAGATGTTAGCATTAACCAAAAGAAAGCTGCTGTAGCTATAATATTTACAAAGTAGATTGGGCTAAGAAGTGTAACTAATATGAAAGAGACAAAGAGGGACAACTCATCTATATAAAAGGGTCAATCCACAAGGAAGGTATAACAATTCTAAATTTGTTTGTACCTAAGAGTATAGTTTCAAAATTTATAAAGCAAAATTTCCTAAGAGTAACGGGAGAAATAAACACATCTACAATCAGAGTAGAATATTTCAATATATGAGACTCAAGAATAAAAATTAGTAAAGATGTAGGAGATCTGAACAAATTTGACCTAACTGATATATAGAGAACACTATACCCCACAGATGCAGAATACAAATCCTTTCAAGAGCACATGGGATATTTACCAAAATCGGCTGTTCTGGATCATAAAACAAGTCTTAACATATGTTGAAAATTGAAATCAACAGAATATTTTCTCTAACCATATTGGAAATCAGTAACAACAGGATAACTAGAAATGTCTAAATGTTTGGGAATTAAGCATACACTTAGAAATAATCTATGGATGAAGGAATTTGTAGTGGAAATTAGAAAATATTTTGAACTAAATGATAATGGAAATACAGCTTACCAAAACTTTTGGTACCATAACAACTAAACACAACTTGTGATCCTCATATTGGGTCATCCTAGAGATCCTACAACCATTAAAAAGATCATACGTTATTATAAACACCTATATGGCAATCAAGTGGAAAATTCTGAGTAAATGCACAATTTCCTAGAAAAAAATGTCACCAAAATAAACTCAAGCAGAATAAAAAAAATCTGAATACTTCTATATGTATTTAAGACATTGAATCTGTAATTCAAAACTTTTCAGAAAGAGAGCTCCAGGCCCAGATGTCATCCCTAGTGAATTCTTCTAAAATTTAGGGAAGAAATAGCATCAGTCTCCAAAGATTAGGAAACTTAATGATTACAACAATTCTAAATAAGCAAGACCATCAAGGTCTCAGATCTTTCACGTACGAAGGTATGATTTAACCCACTGAAGAAAAAACTGCCTGAAAGCAAAGAGAACATGGAATGAGTAACAGAATAAAGAAATCGTAAACACAAATTATAGCTTTTTAACCAGCTGCAGATATGTGGACTATAACATCTACCTGTATTTTACTTTTTTCCTCGTTATATCATATATATATATATTATATATATAATTTCTATTTTTAAAATAATTTTTCTCTTTCTCTCTTTTTTACCTGTTAGTTTATCTAGAGTATACTGGTAGTAGCTTACCTGGTAATTTACAAGTTACGGGATATACAGACAGGATCATAATAAAACAGGAGGAAGGACATAATCTAGAAAATTTAGACTTGCTGAACACAAAAGCTAAGTAGCCATGGTGAAGGATAGGTGGGTAGGAAGTAGACACTGGCCCAAACACTGGCTTTCTTACTCTTGGGGTTAGGTTTTCCTAGTCTTGTGAAGTAACCATAATGCTTATAAGTTATTCTCTCCTGATGGCTCATGGGGCAGCCGGAGGCTAGGAAGTCCGATATGGTGATTTGTGCTAACATGGTCATCCTCAGTGTAATGAAGGGCATTTAAAAAATAAGAGTTGCAGGTGGTATATGTAGTAATGAAAGAATGAAGCACAAAGTGAGCTCCCTCAGGTCACTAAGGATCACACCCAGAGGCAAGAGGTCTGAGTAATTCCTTCTGAACAAAGCATAGCTCAGTGCTATTCCTGGATTTAGGCCTACTAAATATGTTGGGGTTTGATAGTGATCAAGATTACACATCAACAGACAGTTGAATGAACAAATGGATTAATATCATACTTTAAGTGTGAGCCCAAGAATGTGTTTAAAAACAGCTGCTATGAGAAGTACTGGAACAGAGCCATGATAACAGACCAACACATTCTGGCCCCCAGGACAGAGTCGGCTGTTTGATGAACTTAATAAAAGGGTTGTGTTTTCTGATACCTCTGCTCCAAGGAGCTCAAATCCCCCAAGAGCAGACAGAGAAGCTAAAGAATGAGCTTCTAATTGAGCCCTCACTAAATCAAATGAGAAGTCCAAGCCCAGGAAAGACAGGCCAATTATCGACTCAGAGACTTGGGTGGTTCCCCCCATGCTGCTTAGAGTTCCATTATTTTTTTGGCCCAGTTCAAAAAGTAGTACTTTTAGTCACCTGTTATAAGCAGGAGATTTTTATCTTAACAACAGATAACTTTCATGTACTTGGAAAATTCCCATCTTGTTATGAAATAGCAATAGATAGCGCATTTTCTTTCTTTCTAAGAAGCTAAAGTACTTGACATATATCTTATTTAATCTTAAAACAACCCCTTGGAGCTATGGGAAAGAGACAATTAAATATATCTTGCATATGGAACACCCAAAGCTTGCACAAAAAATTAGTGTAAAAAAAGGTCAAGAATAGAATGCAGTGCCTCTAGCTCCCAGCCTAGTGGTCTTTCTTAGTCTTAGCCTTTGGTGACTTTCTGGACCCAGTTCTAGCCATAGGAAATTCACTTCACAATTTAGACTTCTATTCAATCAACAAAGACTTGCTGACATTCGCTGTGTACAATTTAATGTCTAGGTGTTGGGAGTGTATGGTGGATGTTGTGGTTAATAGGCAACATCCATTCCAGCCCTTCCTTCATGAGTGGTATCAAAGCAGTTTGTGGAATTGCCAGTAGCTCAAAGGGTAGATCTGATGCGTCTAAGGTGTTATCCTATCCCTCATGATAGTGACTAATTTAGGAATGGGCATGTGACCAAGAAGACATTTTCTGGAGGCTTCTGAGGAAGTGCTTTCTCACTCTTAAGAGAGAGCAATGGGAAAGCAGACACTCTCCTGCTGATGGCTACTGGCAGCCATCCCACAGCCCCATGAGGAACTGCCTCAAGATCAACCCGACACTGTGGACAGCAATGTGGACGATGAAAAGATGCTAAGTCCCTGATGACATCAGTGAACTTCTGGACCTACTAACGCTGAAGCCCACCCTACTTCTGATTTTCCTCACATATGTGAGATGAAGAATAACCTCATTGCATAAGCTAGTTTGAGTTAATTTTCCTATTGCTTATAGCTGAAAACATTCTGATATGAAAGAACTATGCTCACATGCAAAAGAAACCTACTTCTCCAGTTCCAGAACCTCCTTTTCAGTCTTCATTCCACCCAAACAGGACCTAGTATTCATAACCCCAACAGCCAGGACATAGACTCTCAATTTACAACCCCAAGCTCTCCTTAGCCACCTTCTTCTACAGTTCAATAGTCATGGTCCAAGCCACTAAATATCTGCAGTTTTGAAGGGATCCATCCTCATTTATAAAATCCTCTATGTGAGGTTGGCCCAGGAACTTCCAGGGTCAAGGTCACGTTGGGGATAGGTGAGCTGTTAGTGCTTTTTAAATTTTAGCCATAACTATATCCTTCTTGCTGTGCTTTAAGACTTCCTCCTGGTATTTTGTCCTTAGGAGGAAGGCACTGTCTTCCCTGTTGTCACCTTCCAATCCTACATAGTGATTTTCACTCTCCTTGATCTTTCCAGTTTCCAGTGTACACAGACCTACTCCCTAAGCTGCCCTGTGTCCAGGGGTCCCTGACTTGATGGTCTCCCAAGATCAACCTAAATAAGGCTGCAGGTGTCCAGAGCTGAGCTCACAAAGGGAGACTTCTCACTCTACAACAAAGGATCCAGTGTGACTGAAACCGCCTGCTGAGCAGGGGTGGGGGTGCTACACTGAGCCCCACAAGAGCTGAAGGTCTGAGAACTGGGGGTCAGAGCAGAAGGACAGAGAAGAGTAGACTTTCGGTAATTCCAAGAAACTCATTCAGAAACTGGCTCAAGGGTGCAAGTGGGTGGCTTCACAGTGAGGGTAGAGGAGAATTGACTTTGAAGTCAGATTGACTGAATTCACATGTCACCTCCCAAATTTGCTAGCATTGTTGCCTTTGACAAGATCCGAAACTTCTCCGAGCTTCCTGTAGAATGGGGCCAATGATGGCTGCCTCTAGGGGTTGTTTTAAAGACAATGCAGACAAAGCACCTAGCGCACACATTCTTTCATGGCACCTTTTGGGATCTTTTGCCCTCTTTTCCTTTGCATGACATCTGAAAGCACTCCGGGGAGTGTGCTCTGCACAGGGGAAAAGTGGGAGCTTGGTGCTAGGCTACTATCTGATTTGAGGGCCTGTGCCCTAAGGGAAAAAGCATAGGTGAGGAATCTAACAATTAGATTCAAGACCCAGCTCTGTGCCTGGGTGAGTGAGCACCCCACTCTCCTCTCTGTAGTTGGCCTCCTTCTCTGTAAATGCCAGTGTCAGACAAAATACTCTCTAAGGTCCTTCTGAGCCTCAGGGTTTCAGGAAGAGGAATTGACAACTCTGGGCATGGCAGGCAAGCTTGCTGGAGGATGTGATTATGTCTACGCACAGCTGCTCTGTTGGCCCTTTGAGTGCTCCCTGCAGGTTCTCAGTCCTTGGCCACTGGCCCCCAATGCCCTGCACTCTCTCCCACCCTCCTATTTCACACTCCTTCAAGAAGGCAAATGGTAGCGCCTTGACCGCCCCTTTTAAACTGACCAAGTATTGTGTTTGATCATATACTTCCACAATTCTTTAAGGGCTGAATGTTTACCTAATTCTTTCTTCTCTTTCATTCTGTCACTTCCAAATTAGAATCTCTTTTTTTTTTTTTTTTTGTGAGGAAGACCAGCCCTGAGCTAACATCCTTTGCTAATCCTCCTCTTTTTTGCCGAGGAAGACTGGCCCTGAGCTAACATCTGTGCCCATCCTCCTCCACTTTATATGGGACGCCGCCACGACATGGCTGACAAGCAGTGTGTCGTCAGGCGCCCAGGATCCGAACCCGTGAACCCCGGGCTGCCAAGCGCGAACTAAACCGCTGCACCACCGGGCGGCCCCCAAATTAGAATCTCTTATTCTTGTAGGACTTTTTGCCTTGGGATTCTATGACAGAATTTAAACAATCTAGTAACAGCCCTTTCAGCTCTCTCCCTGTAACTTTCGCTCAACTTCTGATCTCACTATCTTCTCAGAAACTGCTTCTCTGTGCTCATTGAAATGCAAATACCTTTCTCAGTTTCATCTTGAGCAGGTCAAATGGTTTCTTGATAACCTTGCCATGGGCTCCACAATCTCTCTTTTCAGGAAGATATCTTTCTCACCCACTGCCCAGGTTGAGGTCCCATTTTTCGCTTCTCCTTTTGTAATAGACTGCAAAACCGGGTGCTGTCTTTCCAACAGAACTGCACGCTTGGAAGCTGAGTGAGAATGTGGAACTCAGAACACGTGTACTGAGAAAGCCCCGGGGACGTGCGCTGAAAATGCAAATTTCTGACCTCAGGCATGATGCCAAAAAGAAGTTTTAATGTCTGTGTTTTATGCTTCAAAGATAGGCCCTTGTGGTTGTTGGTTTAAACCTGCATACTACACAGGAAGCAATCTGATATCCCACCAACTGGAACCCATAAGGTAATTCAAAATTGCTTAGATTGAGGCCAAAAACTTGGCTGAAGATTTGATACTCTCTAGAGATTATTGCCCAAAATAGGTGAGGAGAGTAACAAGTTGCTCCACCAGTCATACATTTAGCATATTCCACACATTACAGGCCAAATTTAAGAATTTAAGTATTAGAATAATGAAAGAATTTAAGTATTAGAACAACCAAGAATTAAGTATTAGGATTAGTTTTATACTCAAGTTATTTTCTGGCATTTCATAGCTTTTCAAAAATTTCTGAATCCTTAATTCAAAAAGTTGGGTATAGTCCTCTTATCATTGGTTAACTGCAAAGCAAATAGATTTCTCTGGCAAGAGGGGCGCTACCCTGTCTGTCAAATAATGGTGTAGTATTGTGTTTGTGATCCTCCTGTCTAGGAGACACTTCAATTCCACATGGTTGCCCAACCCAATTAGATACTCTTTTAAAATATCATTTAATTCAATATATACTTATTGAAAATCTCTCTGTGCAAAGCACTAAAGATAATACCAAGATGAATAGAAGATTACAGGTTAAAAGACACATATGTAGGCAGACAGTTATGTAAAAAAAAATAGACAACATGCAGTGAAAAGCGGTCACGTATGGAACCACCCCAGGAGAATCTTCAAAGTCTTAGGGGGAAGTGGCATTGGGGGGAAGCAGTGCTACGACTAGAGATGATGGCAGATGTCCTGAAGAGGACACCTGAGGCTCCGTTCAGGAAGAAGGGGAATGTAGACACAGGTGAGAGACAGTCTATGGTCTGCACAGCGTGTGTGGGACCCAGCATTAGTAGAGCCTGAGAGGCCAGATCCGAGGACCGTGAATGCTTATCTGAGAAGCTGACAGTTTTTTTTGTTCTAGCTGGGCTCTCTGGTATTGCTCAAGGGAATCATTCACCAACATTGGGTAAATAATCCCAGAAAATGCTGTATCAAATTGCTCACGAGAGAAGAAACTCCATGGAAAATCAATACCTATTGCAAATCAGAATCTGCAATTCAGAGAACCTGACCTTTAACGTTCAATTTGGGCTAAGATTGGAAGCCATTCTTTTGTTTTCTTTGTCCATGGCTGATTTTGTTAGCTTTGCCTCTTCCAAGCAGGAGTCACACAGGCTGGTTCCAGCAGCAGGTTCCAACTGCTCTGAAGGTTAACCACCTACACCACTGAGATGCCCTCCCGAGTGCCTCCAGGGGCACTTAGCGTGGTCCGTATAACTCTGCGTCTTAAATCACACCATGCTCAACACGTCCTCCACACTGGATGAAAATCCTTCCATCCAACTTTACATGATGCAGTAAGACTCAGACAACAGAAACTTAATTTTATATATCTAGGCAAATAAAAAGCAACAGCAAGATTGGTGGCATACTTTAAAAAGGCACATTCCAGTGGCAGTGGGGTTTATGGATACTAGAGCTGGTTGGGGCTGTTAGGAGGATTTTACAATGCTCCAGGCAAGAGGTAACAAGACCTGAATTAAAGCAGTAAGACTTAAAAGAAGGGGCAGATACAGGAGGTATTTGGAGATGGGATCAAAAGGTTTGGCAACTGATTGAAGGTGCAGGGAGAGGAAGGCAGAAATGCTGAAGGGTTCCGAAGGTGTGAGGTTGAATTAATAGGAGGGTGATAACACCATTACACCAGGAAGGGGACTCAGGAAGAGCAGTAACTCTGGCACTAAGGGGGATAACTTATTTAGAGAATAACAAGAATATGTTTGGCTTCTATTCACTGACATAGTTATAATTAGGGTGACTATATAGTTTTATCCTCTAAACTGGGACACTAGAGAGAGAAAGGGGATGCTTTCATAACTGCACCAGGACAACAGATCTAAACCAAGATTGTTCCAAGTACATCCAGATGTTTGGTCTCCCTGTTTATAATACCTTTCAGTGTTCGCTCAGTTGGGGACTAGCGTTAATGAAGGTGGCTCACAGTTCATTGAACTTAAGATCTCAGAGTTACAGGGCACCTGGAAATCCACATAATGTAGCCTCCAGGCACTCCCAGAACATCCTCTCAACTCCCCTCCCCAGGTCCAGCCTCTGCTGGAACAGCTGCCAAGGACTGGAACTCACAATGACATTCAAAAGTCCAATTTATCTTTGGACAGGGCCAAGTGTTCTTCCTTATTATCCTTAGGTAAAAGTGACTTTCCTGTAAACTCCACACATTGGCTCTAATACAGTTCTAATAATAATATCACCAATATTAAAATAGCAACAGTTATTGGGCACCTACAAAGGGCCTGGCTGTACATGTATTATTTCTGAAGCTCTCCAACAACTCTGTTTACACTGAAGCATCCCCATCGTACAGATGAGCAGCAGAGACTGAGAGGGAACGTTATGTACCAACGACAACTGGTAATAAGTAGTCAAGTAGCATTTGAACCAGATTCTGCCTCTCTGATCCCAAACCCCACATTTTTTCCACAATAACACATATCTGCACATCACAGACTAAGTACAACCTCTCTTCCATACATCAGCACTTATTTGCAAATAAATATCATCTCTTCTCATGCTGACCTTCAGTCATATTCCATCCTCCCCACATCTGCTCTGCCAGTAGACTCCAGCTTTTTCTTTTTAAAATTTCTGGATCCCTCACTCTCAACAAGTTTCTATTTTGTAATGTACTCTTAAAAAATATGATGTTCAGGATCAAACCCAACATTTTAGGTGTGTCCCAACCAGCACAGACTATAGCAAGCCTCTAACTTGCTCTGTCCTGGGCCCGAGACTTCAGTACAAGGTGCAGCTTCTGAAGGTCGTTTATTCCATTCATTACCATCTACCCTTCACTGATCAGTTGTTTGCCACATGCACGTCAGGTTGTAAGTTACTTACACGGAGAGTGTGGCAGCTTGATGCAACCCACTGTCAACTCTGAATATTCGCAGGTGCAGCAGACTAGTGTTTTTGCTTGTCAGCACCTCGTTCTGGTAACAGTGTCCTTATTTCTTTGTCCTTTCAGCCTTTAGGCCAAAGGTGAGTCAGACTTCACTACTAGGTTCCAGCAGCAGAACCCAATCACATTCCAACCTCCTGCCTTAGCAATTGGTATAGGAATGGGCACAGTAGACTGTATCAGTCAGCTACTGCTCTAATAATGCCATGTAACAAATTACTCCAAAACTCAGTAACTTATAACAACAAGCATTTGTTTCATGCTCACATTTCTGAACATCCCTGAAATTTGGCTGATAAAGGCTAGCCTTGGATGGTATTGGCTCCAAGTGGATGACTATATGATACGAGAAGAGGCTGGAGTGTACTTGCACAGTGGGCTTGCCCTCTTGCTGCACTCCTGCCTCTTGCCATGAGAAGAACATGCCTTGTATGTAAGGCTTGTTTGTGCAAGGAGGATGAGAGACACATGGAGAAACCCTGGCCATAATCATCCGCTTGGAGCCAGCACCATCCAAGCTTAGCCTTTATCAACCAAATCTCGGCTACCTGGAGAAATGTATGCAAGAAATTGTTGTTATAAGCCACCAAGTTTTGGAATAATTTGTTATGTAGCTTTATTAGAACAGTAACTGACTGATACATTCCACTAGTCCAGGGTTTCTCCATGTGTCTCTCGCCCTCCTTATACGAACAAGCCTTACATACAAGGCAGGTTCTTCTCATGGCAAGAGGCAGGAGTGCAGCAAGAGGGCAAGCCCACTGTGCAATTACACTCCAGCCTCTTCCTCTCTCCTATTTGCTAGCATTACATTCACCAAACAAGTCATGGCCAAGCCCATGGCCAAGGGAAGGGGAGTACACTCGACCTACCACGAGGCCTTGGCAAGGATGTGGGTGTATAACACTGCTACCAGAGAGTGAAGAACTGTGACCAAGAAATACCTCAATCTACCACAACGATACAGTCAAGGTCAGTGAGATTCAATTACTGGACTTTCATTTGAGCTCTCCGTGAAGCAAACCCTATTTCCAATGGACTGGGTGCTGTGATGAAATGGGCCTAAAGTTCGGGACCACCACTCAGAGACAGAATTGAGCCACCCAGAGTAAGGAGAGCCCATAGGTGGAGCCCAGTGACAGGAATTGGGCTCTGAATCAAGCCGCACCTGAAGTCAGAGCCACCTGTTGAATGTTATTTAGGTGAGTGAGCTAATATACTCCCCGTTTTGCTTCAACCAAGTGAGTTGGGCTTTCGGTCACTTGCAAACAAAGGAGTCCTAACAGCTATAGTGAATGAGTGAAATTGTCCTCATGACTGAGCTATAGCACATGATTATTAAGCCTGTAACTGCTCTAGCCAGAGATTTTATAGTGCAGCCTTCCAGCCCATTTATCACTACTGCAATCCCTCCTAGGTGGAGCGATGGCGTGCAATGCGTGAAACTAGAAGCCACTTCATCTTTTTTCCTTCAAAATCTTTTGAAACCATTTCTGATCATTAGTAGTCTAGACTGATTTTTAAGGATATTAGAAAGCCCTTTTCACCTTACCTCACCTCAAATATTTTTTTCAAGTAAAAATATGGAGGATGCACTGAATTTACAATTCCAGGATAAAAGCTCAAAAGAGGAGAGAGTTAGTATTTTTCAGGCAAAAAAAGAGAAGTGTTTTGTAGTTACATTGTATCCCTGGCCTGTGCAATTGAGTTTTTTGTTTGGACTATTTAAAAAAGAAACAATATGTTGTATAGAAAGTATGCAATTTCAGAAGCCAGCAGCTTTGTCACATCACATCAGTCTCTCTGAGTCTCAGTTTCCCCACCTGTCATAAAAGAGACAGTTTCTGTCTCATGTGATTTATAAGGTTGTTACAATAATCATTGAAATAATGAATAAGAATGGGATATTTTATTATTTTCATAATAATAGAATCATTTCCTAAATGTAACAAGTTTAGAGAGAAACCAATTAGTTTGAGCTACTAGAATATACTTTATAATGCAATATGCCATACAGCTAGATGATTCCTACCATTACAACCTCAACAATGGAAAAAAAGGGGCCGTATCTTCTAGCGCATTCTTAGGAGTAAGAAAGCCTTTCCCAGAAACTCCCAATCAAGCCACCCTTCATGATTCACTGGCCAGAGGTGGCTTTTATTTCCAATTCTTAAGCCAAACACTGGCAAGGGGAATGGAACAGCTAAGACTGGCTTAGAGCAGACCCGCTTTGTACCCAATACCACAGGCAAGAGAGGGTATACGAGAACAATCAAGGTTCATTTCACAAGAAGGGGGGATGGCGCTGAGGTTGGAAGCCAACAGTGTCTGATACAGTACTTACCAAACTCCACGGTAAACTGCCTGTTTATGCGTCTGAACCCCTCATTACTCTCTAATCTCTGGGGCAAGATGGGCAAGGTCTTGCTGTATATTCCCAGCACCCAGTACAATTTTGAGACACAGTAGGGATAAAGCAAGCATTTGCTGAATTTTATTATCAGATTTTAAATGCATTTCAGCTCTAAGACTCTATGAACACGTTACAGTAGTAGGCTGACAATGGTTTCTGCACTTTTCTTGGTGCTGGGCAGAGACCTAGCATGGAGGAAGAAACATCCCATGGTACGTATAGAATTCCTGTTGACCCTCTGTGGTTCTTTGATTTTTAGAATGATTTCATTTCCCTGCCCCCTTTACATTATTATCTAAAACCTCTAGGACTAATTTGAAGTGGGAGGATCAAAGATGATATATTTTAAATTTGCTTCCCGCCTCACCCACTTAAAGTATAGAATCCTGCATAGCCCATTAAGCTGGAGGTACTTGCTGACAGGAAGGAAACCATCTGGTGAACAACTTCTGTTAATTATGTTGGAACATACTAACGAGAATAAAGAACAGCCCTTAATGACCTTCCCCTTGGTGGCAGAATCCACTGCAGAGTAGACAGTCGTGGCTCGGAGCCAAAAGTTAATGGTTAGTATTGGCACCAAGCACTCAGGCTCACTAGTACTTAATAACCTCCCCTCAGTAGAGAAAGTATTTCAGGCATTCACAGCATAAATCCTCCTAGCACCTGCATGTAACTGAGCTCCAAAATAGTCATTTAGGGCATTATTTGGAATCCCTTAGCAAATGTGAATCTGGGTGTTACCATCTCTCTATCTCTCTTTGCATTTAGACACATTGGATGAGGCCAGACAAAGATTTGCATTTTGTCTCAACCAATAACAATATCTAAATGTTACTTGGTAAAGGATTGATGCAATTATTTCATATCCCAGAGGGATAAAGATACACAAAAATCATTATCCTCATTATGACCTGGATGAGTTAATCATTTATAGGAATATTATTTTTAATTCCACTTTACTCATGGAAATCTAGGCAACCCTGTGTCATCCATGCAAAAAGACAGAGGGAAACCTTTGGCATTTGTATCATGAGTTAGCTATAGGTGTCAAAACATCAGTATTTTTTCTTTCATTCATTGTTTGCTACTTAATTTGAGAAAGAATTTTAAAGTGGCTTACATATTATGATAAGATTAAGAAAAATTTTAAAGAAAACTTTAAAATTTAATATTAACAAATTTTTAAAGAACATGTAAAAAGAAAACAGGAGTAGGAAAATAAATTCAAACGAGGAGTGAGACTAGCATACACATACGCATGTCATGAAATCCTACACATGACTAGAGGGGCCCAAACACGGCTCTCGGCTTCCTAGCGTCCAGCTGGAAGAGGCAAACCAATACTTCAGTGGGCACCTGCAGGGCTCAGGGAAAATTTTTAAAAACATGTCAAGCATAAGAGTTTCCTAGAATTAAAAGAACTTTAAGCTGACTCTATCATCTAGTGCATTCACAATGTGTATGCATAAAAAAAAGAAACAGCACTAAAATTGTTGCTTCAAATCAGATGGGAAATGTCATTTTAATAGAAATCTTAAATAAAAATTCTGTAACTAGGAACTGTCAACATTTAGCTCCTAAATTATAACAGATCTGTAAAGAATATGGATCTGTGATATATTAAAGTTTAATAACCCTAGATATTAGCCAAGAAACTGCTTTCTATATAATTTTTGATGTATATTTAAGGCTTTTCATATGTACATCAAGAACATAATTTTTTATAAAGGCAGGTATGTCCAAGAGTTTGCACAGAAGTAACAAAATAAAAGTTGTTTGTGCCTAAATCATCCCATCTGTGCCTCTTGGACAACGCGCAGTCCTCTTTGCAACCACAGGCACCAAGCGATTGGCTGAACGTCCTTGTGGACAGATGGCTCCCATTTGCATTTGAAGTGCTCTTCTGTTTAAAATATCAATGCAATTAATGTGCATTATTTATTTAATCTGCCTTTGCATTCTAACGTCACAAAAACTGAAAATAAATGTTAGATCATTATCAACATACCTCAAAATATCTGTGTTCAGTGAATTTAAATGATTTTTTAAAAAAACCACCCTCAGCTTTCTTTGAAGCTTTGAGCTTCCCCACCTCCTACTCTTGTCTGCACCGCCCACCACTGTCTTTGAAGTTGGCTCATCTGGTAAGAGACTTACTACAAACTGCAGTGCACACCTACCATTCAAAGAGTGAGATGTTGCCCATGTGACAGATTTAATCATTCCCTTGGTCTCTCAGACATGCAGCTGTTGGTGAATTCTTTTTTGCTAGTGTAATATTGCGTCTTAAGTTAAAGTTAAAGCTGCCATTAAATTTTCATCTTGTTCTTCAGGAAGACTGTTTTCTGGAAATAGCATGTGTGTACATTTTTAAGTGGCAGCGCCAAAGAGATATTTTATACTACATCAAATCTTTAGTGTTCAGAAAGAATGGCCCAATTTAATAGAAAAGTCAGTAAATAATCCAAGTCGTTGGATCTGGGCAAAAGCAGGTCCTCTAGAATTATTGGCAAAAATAAAAATATGACCCTCTCTGGCAGTTTTATGCTGCAGATGCTGCATTTAAGATGACAGCATTGAAATACAGAAAAACATGTGGGATTTATAGAAATTCTCTCCATGTCCAGATTGCCTGGTCCCTACAAGTCAAAATGTCACTTCTGAAACACATCATTTAACAGTCCTTCAGCAAAACAAACAACCTTAGGAAAGTGCCCCACAGACCCAACGAGCTGAATGGTGATCGAGTGGACCACCACCACAGTCCGGAGAGAACGGAGCTCCCAACGTTGCACGCTTTTTACAGAGGAGTCAGAAAAGGAAAGAAAACTAAAATGGAATATCGGACAGCAAAGGCTTTGAAACAACAAAATGAATTTTTGGCAACAAGTGTGTATCCTGGGGGAGAAGCTGGGTGTGGTCAGAAAGACAGGGGACTAGTGAACAGTGGAATACTCACCCTACTCTGTGAAGAAAAATGAGAGCTCCGGGGATCGGCACACACTCTGAAGATAATGCTGTGCTGTAGTCATTTCCAACTCGCCTACAAATTCTATGTCTGGGCCCCTAGCAGGAGCCACTTTACAAATTTCTACTGCCATTTTGGTCAGGTAAAAAAAGTACATGAAATGTTTAACCTCATTGTAACGGAAGCTAAAGCACAGAAAAGGACATGTGTTAAACTTCTATTATTCCTTATCCTTATAATTCTAATAAGCTGGTGGTTTTGCTTATGATCTGATATTCAGAATAGTTGGGTTCTAGGGCCAGACAATCTCGGGAGATTCCAGGCTTTACCACCTCCTAGCTATGTTATCCTGACTGAGCAAGTTTCCTAACCTATTGAAGCTTCAGATTCACACATCTTCACACACAGTGTTTAAGGAATAAATTTTGAGCATTTAGCAAAGTGTGTGTCACGTAATAAGTGCTAAATAAAACATAGCTGGTATTAGTAGAGAAAATACACTAGAACTCTACATCCTAGTAGGTGGTATGAAATTATTCTCATCTAAGGCAGCCGAGTACTGTGTTAGGAGCATCCTATAAAATGTAGATCTAAATACAGGAGAGATTTAGAAGACAAAGAGTATTCTAAATAATAACAAACTCCATGCCTTCTCGGAAAAGATTGTGATTCAGTTACAGATTGGTTAAGGAACAAAACACTACAGTCCTGAGGTTCTATTAACCGATGAAGAAACAAGTTCATGTATGTAACTATGAGACTCCCTTTTTGAAAAATGTATTATCATTTTTTTATTTCGGATGATCTCTAGATTCTTGGGTAACTTGGGAGAGAAAAAGCGATGATTCAATTTTGTACAATCATTTTAAAAGGATGAGTAAAGGCTTTTATCTTGGTTTAGCAATTATTGTGTTTGTCTCAGAGGATGGAAATTTGACTTCCATATCTACAAACTCACCTTGTTACAGGCAAATTGCTTAATCTCCTTCTTAATCATCTTCTTCATCCATAAAATAGCACAGTAATATTTACCTACGTCACAGGGTATTGTGAGTCTTTATTAATTAATGTTTGGAAGATTACAATCCTTAGATGAAAGGAACTGTCAAGTATAATTATCATTTATTTTTGCATGATATGTTACGGAACAAGACTTTAAGATGCTATTCCTGTGACAAAGGCCAATAAAGATACTCAGATCTATGCATCTGATGGTCAACAGACCGCCTATAAAGTGATTCTCTTTGGAAATGATATGAGGGGTTTCATCAGGTTCTAATTTTAGAATGTTTCCTTTTTAAGGAAATGTTTCCTTTCCTTCTCCAACTGCATGAGTTAGCCAGTGATGAAGGAAGAGAATTAAATTTGCCTCCATCATTACAGCATTCTACCTTCAGTCTCTACCTGTCACTCAATCATAAAGACTCCTATGACATTCAGAGTTCATTCTTTTTAAGGTCAAGTTAGGCGGAAGGATCTCTAAGGATAAGAAATTAGTAGTTAACAATAGGAACGTGAGTAAGGCATTTTTCTGTGTTGACCTCTTTTTCTCATCTTTGATTTTTTTCCCTCTAGTACATCTTTTGCATCAATAATTCTTCTTTCCTTTTCAAGGAAAATGCCTTAAACCTTACCACTGAAAGTGAAATGTTAGTACCAGAGGAACACTGACTAGAAAATACACACAATGACTTTTAGCACAGTTCTGAACCCCAGGCCACTGAAGCGGAATGCGCGAACTTAACCACTACGCCACCAGGCCGGCCCTAAATATTACATTTTAAATAAATATAATTATTTAATACCCTGTCTGCCTCAAGCACTAGGTTTGTATGAACTCCTCTAGGAGAGGATTTCAGAATGAGATTCAGACTCAAGTAACCACAATAATAATATCTACTTTTATTGAGCACTCACTCCATGTAAGTGATTTGTGTACATTATCTTATTTAATCTACACAAGCATTCAATTAGATTGGTGTTATTATCCACATTTATACATGAAGAAATAGAAAGACAAACAAGTGAGGTAACTTACCCCTAGTAGTAAGTGTTTAGTTAGACTTCAGTCTAGGTTTGGTCTTGACTCCAATGACCCAGCCCTTGACCACCTGGTGACAGGGTGCAGGGAGGGGCTGCGCATCATAGCAGTTAAGAGCAAGGGCTTGGGAGTCAGAGGACACAGGTATAAATTCCCATTCCATCATCTCTTAATGGAGTGGTTCTAGAATATTCTTCCTGCCCTTCCTGGGCCTATTGTTTGAGCGAGATTGAGATCTAGCCTGACTGCTGAGAGGGAAAAGGGCAACGCATTAGCAGTAATTAGTGACAGAAAACTTAGACTTTGTAAAGAATTGATATCTTTACTTCCCCAGTGATAAAACCAGAAAGAACACTGGCTACAAATTAAACTTGCGCTTCCTCCGCATTTGGACAGCTTTGATCCTTTAGATTCTTGCTACCCAAGAACAGGTACTATTAGCATCACCTGGCAGCTTTGGAGAAATGCAGCCTCAAGTCCCACCCCTGACTACAGAATCAAAATCTGGGTGATTTTTACATACAGGAGAGCTTGAGAAGCACAGGTCTAGATCATTCTCTTGTGCCCAATGCCATTAAATTGTGATTCTTAAAGACTGTCTGATCTTCCCTTGTTCCAACAACTTGTTTCCAAGAGAGATGCAAGGATCATGAGAGAAATGTGGGGTGAGGCAGCAGGTCAACCAAGAATCAGATTCTAATATGATGTTTGTTACAAATAAGCTGTGTGACCTCAAGCAAATTACTGTCTCTGAATGTAAATTCTACCTCTATAACAAGTGTTTTAGAAGCAAGGAGATAGGAAAGAGGAAAATCAGCACAGACTATTGTAAAGGTAACTTTTTAAATTCAAATGTTCATTAGCTAAAAGATAATTAAAGTAAAACACAGATCTGACTAAAAATGTGAGGATTGCATCTCTTTCTTAACCACTGCTGTATTTTTCAGCACATAGTAGTTGCTCAATAAATATATGGACCAAGAATGAATGAATGGTCACTCTTACATTTTCAGAAGTCTTTCCCAAAGCTAGCAGTACCTTCTATACTCCTATCACAATTTTTACATGTATTAATTGACACAAGACAATGTAACAAAATTTTTTTCCAAAAGCACTTATAAATTATCCATTACCCTGCCTATTAATAACATTTCTGCAAATTTTCCTCCCTAAGCATGTATCTTTCACACAGCTAATATCATAGGCACACAGATTTGAAATCTGCATATTTCTTTATTATATAAGAGCACTGGCACATGGTAGGCATTCAGTAAACATTTGTGAATGCATATAGCTTTCATAATTATACTAGGATTGCATAATATTTGCTCAAGTTAACGTATCCCAACTTTCAAGTCAAGGTCCATCATGTTGGACATCTTGGTGGTTTCTCATTTTTTCACTTTTACAAAAAAACATTAGAGTGAACATCTTTGAGAATGTATATATGTGGGTCTGTTGAGCGACATTTCTTTGAAATTCGTTGGAGTGGATTGACTGGAGAAAAGGGTCTGAGCATCTTAATGGTTCTTGTTACACACTGCTGAATTTTCTTTCTAGTTCCAAAATTCTAGGATTCTTAGAGAATCTCACATTCTCAAGTGGCTGCAGCAAAGACTAGAAGCCAGCCACCAGCTACTGGTGCCACCACAGTCCTTGAAAATGGCAAAATAGACATTCCCTCATTCTTTTCATGGATGATTAAAGCAAAATGGAAGTCTTGTGCTAGAAATTGGCTTACAGCATCCAATGGGTGAAATATCATGTTTCAGAGATGAATTGGATGACCAGATAAACTCAGAGTCGCATCCTTTCCCAGAATCTGAGAGCCGTGCTTTGGAGCACGGATTCACAACACTGTTTCTAGCCTATTTTTTAAATATCAAAGAGAAGGGCCAGATGTCACGATGAATTAATATCCTAGACCTTCAGATCTGGAGACATAGATCCAAACTCTCCCAGGTCGAAAGTAAATATGAGTTTTCTGGCTTCTTGGAGATCCCTTGTGGATATTTCATTCACTCCCAAATTTGACAGTTTGACAGCATGATCCCAGCATCTTCTGTTTCATCGTGACCCGAGGGCTGAAAGCTCAGACGTGATGAGGCAGGTGCCATAGCTGCGCTGAGGGAAAAGCAGACACGCTCCCCACTCCCCTCACCACCCATTCCTCTCGGGATTCCCGTCTCCTCTTCCGCATTTCCCTTCAAGAGGCCCTGAGTTACACAGCTGTTATTTAGGAGAGGCAGGACATCAAGGAGGAGGAGCTCCGGCTCCTCCATGACTTAGTGATGGACAGTCGAAGGCCACTGAAGTGCTGCAGAATCCCTTGGCGTGGCCACATACTGCCGCAGTCCATCCAGGAGGGTCTAACAGTGCTCCCCTGACGAGTTTCCCTCAGTGACACACACCTCTGTTCTCTACACAAGCCAGTTTCTGAGACCTCATCACAGAGACTACGGCAATGTTGTTAACATTCTTAGGCACGATCACCCTTTCTTCTAGGAGGTCTTCCTGCTAAGTCAAGGTTACGTACCCCTTCTTTGTGCTCTCATGACATCCTTGTCCCCATCAGAGAACTTCTCTCACTTGTACTCACCTGTACATGTTTGTTTCTCTCACTGGCCTCTAGACTCCCTGGGAACAGAATGTGCCTACCCAATTCACCAGTGTATCCCCCAGTGCCTAGCAGAGTACATGCTCATCTCTGGATCCATCCTTTGACTCGCATCTTTCTAGGCATCTCCGTAAGATCTCCTGAATCACCCTGGAAATCATCTAAAACATCTTTGTGAAAAGAAGAGTGGTGTAGGAGACGCTCTCCTGATGGGACCTGCGAGGAGGGACTTGTCTCAGGCTCCCTGACAGCTGGTCATTTCAGTTCAAGTGCACTAGTTTCCACCAGAAACTCCAGGCCTCACGTGAGAAGAGTGACTGGTGTGATGATAGAAAATGACAAGTGATCCTTCTCAAGAAGACAAAGGAACAGAAGGAAGCAAACTGATCCTCCTTTATTCAACTAATGTCAATATGCAACCCAGGATAATTCCACTTCAGGAAAACTTGGACTGAGGAATTTTTGATCAAAAAAAACAAACTACATGCACAATCTTACTTTATATCTTCCTTTCATTCTAGTTAAGTTGGGTTTCAATTTAAAGTATGTCTAAATAGACTTTTAAAAAGGCAGAACATTCTTTCATGTGTCTCCCTCCCAACAGTTTTCCCATGGGATCTGGAGTGAAGAAAGCATGGCTGATCCTAGACTTTCTGGATAGGCGGGCCATCCACTTACCTCTGACACAGGTGCCCTGCTTTCATTTGAGTTCAGCTGTATCAAATTATGAGCATGTGTTTCAAAAAAAACCCATTGTCTTTTAAGGCATAATAAAGACGATTGAAACATTCTTTCTCCGCCTCCAGAAACCTAGGAATAAATTCCTGAGGAAAAGTCCAGGAGAGAAAAAGGCAGCCAGCCAGGGAGCAGAAAGGAACCCAGAGAGCTGGTCGAGTCAGATCTGGAAAGAGCAGCCTCCCAGCCGCCAACCTGCAGTCACCGGGAAATCCCAGAGAACCTGTCTCTTTCTCTTACATTTCGTCCTAAAAAAATATTATGCAGAGCTCCTCCTCTGACCCTCACTACACCCCGATATTTGGGATAAATGCATCTCACCTCTCTTGAGCTTGGGTGCTAAAATCTCCTGGTGTTGGGTTTTTCAATAAAGCAGGTTTAAAACTGTCAGCAAGAGAAGAAAGAAGGCCAAATTGTTCTCGTGCTTGAACCTGTGGGCCAACTGGTTTGTAAGCGGATTGGTATGCAGCGAAGATAGGGCCGTCTGGGGGAAACGCTCCGTGACCCCCGTTCGGAGGGGATGTTCCTCCTGTTGCTGCTCCTCAGCCCAGTGCCAGCCCCCAGTGGGGGAGAGGCAGAGAGACCCCGAGCACAAAGGAGAAAGACCAATTCTGTGCACTCACAAGACAGAAGGATGGCAAGGACTGCCCACGAAAGGAGGCAGGACCCTCCACCACAACAAACCCAGAAATTAGAGCTCACATTGCAAGGTCTGTGTCCAAAATCAGGGACTGCAGGCCACGGAGGAGGCTCGGACGAGAGAGGGGAGGAGAGGATGAAGCCAGAGAGGCTCCAACGTGAGGCCAACAGCAGCCCTACCAGGAACCTAAGGAAAACCTTTTTTAATAAAATGAAATTGCTGCCACTTCCACTGCTTCTGCAGTTGAGCCTGTGTGGTCCAACTGTCGGCCAGTGTATAAATTCCATCTCAAGGCCAGCATCAGCAGCACAGGCAGAAAAACGGAGACTTGGGGAGAAACAGATCTGGGTTCTAATCTTGGTCTTGCTACTTCCTGTTTATGAGATTTTAGGCAAGATATTTAACCCAATTGAACTTCAGTTTTCTGATCTGTAAAAGGAAAATAATAACTCCTACCAGAAGGCTGACTTGAAAGGATCTTGGAAGTTTGAAGAGCCGTACTGGGTACAATTCGTTGTCAATCAGCGTCATCCCCACCACCTTCTGCAGATTCCCCTTTGTCTCAGGGGCTGGGTGCCTGGGAACTCCATATCCCAGACTTCCTTCCCACCGAGGGTCTGGATATGACATGTTTAATAATAAAATTCATGTGGGGTATCTGTAAGGCAGAAGAGAGCAAGAGGTTCCTCTTCCCCGCCACCAGCGGTGGGGTGACTGAATGGAAGCTTCAACAGTTGTGACTATATGGCAGCTGGCTGGTCTCCTTCACTTCCAGGCCCCAGCTTCAGGGTTGTGGGTCAGTTGTAATTTCCTGCAGCTATGTGATCTTAAGTGGCAGCCAGTGGTGGCACAACCTAAAGGCTAGGAGTAACCCACCTTGCTTTCTTGATTCCAGGCTTTTCCAAAATCGGGTAAGCACGTGTATTAGTTTTCTATTGCTGTGCGTGCAATTACTTTGCAGCTTAAAATAACGCCTTTTTATTACCTCACAATTCTCTAGGTCAGAAGTCCAGATGGGTTCAGCTGTGCTCTATGCGCAGAGTCGCACGAGGCTGAAATCAAGGTACCGGTCAAGTGGGGGTTATCTGAAGGCTCTGGGATGAATCTACTTCCAAGCTCATTCAGGGCATTGGCAGAATTCGTCTCTTTGTGACTTTATGATTGACGTGCCCAATACCTTGCTGGCTGTCAGCCAGAGGCCTCCCTCAGCTCCTGAAAGCCACCCACATTCCTCCCCATGTGGCCTCCTCCATCTTCAGACCAGCAATGGCACATCGAGTCCTTCTCACGACATTGCAGGCAGCAGCAGGATCCCTCACATCAATGCCCTCACACTTCGACTCTGACTCCCTTTTCCACCCTCAGCCAGAGAAACCTCTCTGATTTTAAGGGTTTGTGTGATTAGACTCCACCCATCCAGGTAATCTCTCTTTCTTAGGGTAACCTGTGCCATATAACATATCATAATCACACGACTGATATATCAGCATATTCATAGCTTCTAGGATTAGGATGGAACATCTTTGGGGGACCACTTTAGAAATTCTGTCTACTGCACCTAATTCCTCTATTAAATCACGTTCTGCTTGAAAAACCTAGAGAGGTTTCTGTTTTCCTGTGCTGAACCATAAGTGATCTGAGATCACAGTCTGCAAACAAACTCTGAAGTGGAAAAAAACAACCCTTTGAATTATAATAGTCTTATCCTTGGAACATTCTGGACCCTTACCCAACAAATGTCAGTTCAACAAACAATTATTCTGCAACTATCACATGCCAGGTTGTGCTATGTTTAAGGGAATCAAAAAAGAATGAGAAACCCTACCCTTATGGTCTAATGGGCAAAAGAGACACATGAGTAGGGCATTTCAATGTCACATGTCATCAGAGATGATAAGAGAGATTGGGTTCAAAGTTGAGTATCACTCTTTTACTCAAGAAATATTGATCTGGCATCTACTCAGGGTCGGGCATTGGCTTAAATGCCAGTGATTTAAAGACCAATGAGGCAGATTACTGCCCTAGAGAATCTCAAAACTAGCAGAGGAGTCAGATACGCAATATCACGTTATTGCCAGATATCACATTTATTATCAGATATCACAATAAAATGCTGTTATAATAGTAACTGCATATTTTTGACTTTTTATAGTTACCCCACACTATGTAAAATACTTTATATACATTATCCTATTTAAACTTCACCTTAAGCCTGAGAGTTATATACAATTATTTTCTAAATTTCACAGAGGATGAAACTGAGACTGAAAACAATTAAGTCACTTCTCTAGGAAAAGATAGATCTGGGTTTGCAACCCGCATAGACTCAATTCTAACGCCTCGTGTAGTGGATAATGTCTAACGTCTGTACTCTGCGCAGATCCCTGAGGGTCCTTTTTCACCACTTCTCTGCTGCCTGCCTCATCCCACCTCACTCCTTATTCCCACTCCCACACCCATGGGCTTCACTTCCTACAGCCAGAACCTGCCCTCTTTCTGGGGGTAACTATCCTTTGAGTCTCCTTTGCCCACACAAATGAAGAGAGCAAAGTGGCTGGGAGTGCACATCCCCTGGGTGGTCCTTAATCAGTAACTCATGGATGTGCGTGTAAAACACCAGTTCCTCTGCCTGAGGTCAGGACACTCTGAGGCTTGATAGATACAGTTAATAAGTTTGCCTGCAGATACAGCAAAAACAACCCTCTGTGCAACTTGGTGATTGCACACTTAGTTGGCTTCCTCCCCACCCTGTCCTCCACCCTCCGCCACTACTCTCCGAGTTTCCCTTGGGAATTTCCTTATAAATACTGGCACACAGATCTGAGGGTCTGCCCTAAGACACCCCTGCTTTGCCGTTCACACTACCCCACTATGGGAACTGACAGAAGAGGATGATTAACTCTGTTTGGGGCAGTTGGCGAATACTTTCCAAAGAAGTCATGAAAGATAGGAGAGGTCTGCCAAGGTAGACAAGTGGGAAGAAGTGCACTCCAGGCAGAGGGAGCCGCACGCTCAAAAACACAGAGACAGGCGGATGAGGGTAAATTGAAGGATGGATTAAAGAAATGGACACCCTGAAGCAGAAGGTAGATGGAGCTGAGGGCTTGCCAGGAGTTGAAGCTCTCAGGTCAGGAGAAGCACCTAAGAGTGTTAAGGGAGGATGGGTCGTGATCAGGTTTATATTTTCATACCACAAATATTTATTGAGAGCTTACAATGAAGGTAGGAAACCAACCCAGGTACTGGGGATATTGCAGTGAAGACCAACCTGGTTTACGTACCTCATTGAGGCACAGAATAATCCTTTTCTGTCCAATACAGTAACCACTAACTATGTGTACCTATTTAAAATTAAATTAACTAAAATTGAACTGTAGTTTCCCAGTCATATTAGCCACATTTCAAGTGCTCAGTAGCCAAATGTAGCTATTATATTGGATGGTGCAGGTACAGAACGTTTGCATCACCACAGAAAGTTCTGTTGGACCTCATCTAATCACATGAGAGGATAGCTATGAGTCTTACATCTAAGTTTTAGTTGTATGTGGCTATCTCCGATTCAATCTTTTTTCAAGGTCATTTCTTGTGCTTTTCTTTTTTATACAGAAGAATTTGAGAACACTTTTGATTGTACAACCGGGCCTCTGCGCGACTGCCTGCATTTGGCAATCAAATCGCGGTAGCAGTTGTCGAAAGGCCAGGACCGCACGTCTCCCTCTGAAAGTGCGTGTGACCCCTTCATATCCCAGACGAGGCCCATACGCTCACACCCGCCTGGAGAACCCGGGTCATGGGCTCCGCCTGCCTCAGTCTGCCTACCTTGTTCACTCCAAATGTTGGTAGCTCAAAGCACTGCCTCCAAAAGCACAAGAATACTCAAGAAAGAAGCACAAGCTGAATTCCTCACCTGGCATTCTATCATTTCCAGGGCTACAAAAATGAAAGTAAAATAGCCACTAGCAACAGTAATTTCTGAAATCTGTCACAGAATTTAAAACTGATGATTTTTTTGAATTTTATATGATAAACTAATAGGAACTGGAATTTTCTCTGAAGAGTCATTTGCCTCCACTTCATCTCCCATTTTTTTACAAGAATGAATAAGCAACAAAGTCTTTACTGATATTTTAGAATAAATCTATCATAAACATAAAAATTGAGTTATGTAATAAAATATTTTAATCAAAGAGTTACCATAGAGAAATTTAAACCTCACAATTCTGAAGTATGCAGTACAAACCTAATGGCTGTGGCATTCAAAAACTAAGTTCACCCTAGAGAGGCAATTTAATATTCAGTTGAGAAAAGATTATATGTCTCCCTATTCTTGATATGATACAATTTTCAGGCTCCCAACAAATATTGCTCACACTCTTTATTGTAATAAGAGGAATTAGTTATACATAAGAGAAAATGCTATTTTTTTAAATAACAAAACATCAGCTTTTGTTGACTGTGATGCCTGCTTCAGAAGGTTAACTCAGTCAGCTTTATAAGATTTTTAGTATTCTTGATTTATAATAAACTGGTAAATAGTAGTAGACCAGCTCCTGTAGGCTGGAGCAGCTGCAGGAACCGAGGCGAAGGAGAAAAGAGATTGCATTATTCCCAGGGCAGAGAAGGTGTCACTGCAGTCAATACGCTTGCTTTTTCTTTGTCTCTGTTTTTATTTTTGCTTAGTGCCTGGTTAATTCTGGCACCTGCAGGCGAAAGTGTGCGGGATATGCCCACTCTTCTCTTTGTCTAATTGCGCAGCCTAAGGAGGCAATAATGACCAAGCTCTTGGAGTTTTCCAGTTGATGATGGAGAAGCGCATTGTACTCCGAAGCATATTCTCACAGCCCTGCCACCAGATGAAAGGAAGAGCATAAAAGCACCAGCAAAGCCAGAATTCTGCTTTTCTTGCTCTAACATGCCATCAGATACGGCCAGGCACTCGACTGATGCAGGCATTCTGTTGTTCACGTTCGGCAGAGTTCAGCTGAGAATGTCTGAGATCAACAGGTGGCCTCACTAATGGAACAGATTCACTCATTGTTTGTGTGTTTAATGAATCATTGAGTTACTGATCAGCAGTGAGCAATGGAAGCTGTTCAAACAGAAAGGAAGCCCAGCCGTGAGGTGGTACCACCGCCACACTCCTTTGAAGCAATACTGGCCCCACAGGGAGTGCAGGAGGCGTGGGGTTTACTCCCCACGGTTCTCAGAAAAGCTGGTAGAGAGAAGAGGGTGTTATTTCTAATTGGGTGATGAAAGTCAGCTCAGGGGACAGAGACCACAGGGCCAAACATAAGAAAGGGAGGAAGTGAAAACATCTGAATCAAAGGTTGAGGTAACACGGAGAGACAGGTGTTTTCAGTGAACCGTGCAATAACCCACATCTTGCCCTCTGGTCCTCAGGAAGCAACCAAGGAGGGAAGGACCAAAAGAAGTAAGAAAAAGCAAGGCATAGGATTCGGGTGCTGATTTCTTTACAAAGAGTTCGTGCGACAGTGGAAATTCTTGGTCAGCTCGGGAGGCAAGGCTGACCGTTCTTGTTAGGATTCCCACATGTTGCAGCAGGCCTTTCCTGTGAGTAGAAATTGACTGAAGGTAGACCAGAATTGTATTTCCTGGGCTGAGCTTTTTTTTTTTTCCACAAATAGACTTTTATTTGTCACCACTAAAAGTCTGCATTTTAAGCAGAGTCTTGGACTGGTGGCTCATATCCATCAGCTCGTTCAACTTTATCTCCTGTCTTGTCCCCAGGAGCTTTTCCAGAACTGTTGCCTTCACCATGAAGCTTCATGAGTTTCCCCAGTTCAAACTTGGGCTTCTTGAACATTTTTACTTTTCTGGTGGACACATCATAGAGAGGATAAATAGATTGCTAAGCCTTTTCTATGTCTCTCCCAATGCTGTCTGGAGTCAGTTCTTTCAAGTCATTTGTCTGTTCTTCCTTGGCCATGACTTCCATCATCTTCTTCCAGATTTGGTGCACTTCCAGGTGCTGAGTGTAAGATGTCTTCCAAATCTTATTGTTGCTTTTTTGTAGTAAAACCAACAGAGATCAGATGAAGCAAAAAACAATTGGTAGTCTTGACATCAACATGACTTTCAGTAATGGTCTGCCATTTTTTCTGACCATGGAGCACATACTTTCATGGGTAAGATCTGTGTCATTGAAGTTGGTCAGGCAGTTTTTGCCCTGAATATCCTCAGTAATTAGCTTGGATTTTCTAAATGCAACTTCGTTGTTCTGCAGAGCAACAAGCCTCACTTTAAAGAGATGACCCTTGTGGCCATCAGATGCAATTTTGGTTCCTTGAGACTAGCGGTTTTTTTTTTTTTTTTTTTTATTTCTCACATTGAATGTAGCTAGTGCTTTCACAACACACCAATCTTTCTTAGAAAATGGACCGACTACTTTCTTCTTGGCTCCCTTTTTGTCACCTTTTGTGGGCCATGTTTTTTTAAAAGGTAGGGGACATATGAGAGATATGGCAGTGTGTCTTGGTGAGGCGAACACTGTTCAAGGGTTAAGTAATGTATATCTTAGTTTCAACTCTGCCACTGTCTCTGGAGCACCATTGGTCATATACTCTCTATGGAAAAGACTAGCTAGCTATTCACCAAACCTGTTTCCTTTCCTCTTGGAAACACAGCTAAACCCAATTCCCAGCCTTCCTTACAGTCAGATGTGTCCATATGACAAGTTTTGGCCAATGGAATGTGGACCAAGGTACTTTGCAATCAAACCTGGATCATAATCCTTCTAGAGCATCCTCCATGTTCTCTTTTCCCTTGTCTCAGCTGAATATTGATACCTAGGGTAGCTTTGAAGATCACACAGCCTCTGTCAAGCTTGGGTCCCCTCAACCATCAGGGTGGCCAAGCAGAGTCTAGAGCAGCTGGAGTGTCCAGACTGAGCACCTAGCTATCAGCAATCTCCTAGATTTAGCTTAGTACACTGGACAAACATTAATTCCTTCTACACTTGCCATGAGAACGGAAAAGTAAGAAAGTGTCTTACACTGAACTCTCAAGTTTCTTCCAGCCCCGCCATCTTTGATTTGAAGCCACGACCTCATTTGTATTTTCATCCACCCCAGACAAAGACAGGGAGGATGCTCTTCCTGTCCATTCAAGATCTCCTGGAGGAAGGAGTAGGACTTTTCTCTATCATATTTTCCTTCAAGGATAGAGAGAAAAGGGGAGAATGTAGAAGAGAGGGAAAGCAGAAAGTCTGTCAGAGTCCACCAGTTAGCTAATGGGAGGGGATCTTGAGGAAGCGTAAAGGGCAGTGACATGAAATCTGGGAGACTCAGGCCGGAAAATGAGGTGTCATTTGTCATCGCCTCTGGCTGGTGGCAGATCTTTGGGCTATAAATCTTGAACAAGGGCCAGAGCAGTGACGATGGGCTTCTATTCCACCAGCACACCTCTTGCTGTGGATTTGTGCTTCATCAAGCCAGCCTCAAATCCTTTTAGAACTGAAGATCTCAGCTATACCAAAACGAATCTCCATCCACATATCCTCTTCGATAAAGCCTTCTTTTCAACACAGAGGAGGATGTGAAAGCTATTGCTCCCTTAGGCAATGTCATTGCTCTTTGAAAAACCAAGATGCGTATGTACACATATGTCCTGTGTGTATATAACTTACAATACAATTTTCTGATTCTGAATGTTTGTATGTACAGTGGAATTGTTAACTCCTCCTAGACGTAGAAGCTGTACCATATGTCCCTGTAGTGGGAATGTGTTCCAGTCCTAGTATGAAGGGTTTGCAAACATTCAGTCTGTGACATTTGTCAAACTGAGTACTCACCATTGAGACAATGCATAACTGATCTACAAAGATGTTTGTGAGCCCCCCTTTTTAAAAGGTGGGTGAAGGATAATGCCACATTTTTTGTCTTTTTTTATCTTTGAAACATTTATATAGTGTTTATTATATAACAAACATTATGTAACAAACATTGTTCTAAATGTTTTTACAGATATTAATTTATTTACTTCCCTATGAGGAAGATACTGTTACCACCCCATTTGACAGGTAAAGAAAATGAGGAACAGAGTTTAGGTCATTTGCCCAAATTCACACAGCCAGTTAGTGGCAGAGCTGGCGTTCAGACCCCACAGTCTAGTGCCACAGTCTGTGAGCCCAGGAACTACACGGTGCTGCCCGATAGCTTTAATAGCCAACCAGCCCTCACCCATGTCTGCCTCACACCCACACTCCCCCGCACTCCCTCAGTGCCTGTCCTCTTGTTTCTCCAGGTCCAACCCGAGCCTTATGGGTCAGTACAAAGGAGTCTGAGGTGTGATCCTGGCTATGAAAATCCTTCGTGGCGAGGATGGGAGCCACACATAGGTTCTTGGTAAAAAAGAAATTTTTTTTCCTGATAAAAATTAATTCTTAATGAGAAGCAAATGTTCAAACTACCCCTCTCTATGGAAAATAGAAATCAACTCTATGAGATTGACTTTGCCTCTAGGATTTTCCATTTGTCACAGACTATGAATTGAAAGGACAGAACAGTGTGGTGTATTTTAAACTCTGAGTCCCACTTCTTTAGCATTCAGGAAGAGTTTGGTGGAAAGTGGCCAGGACGTGGGTCAGAAGATCTTGTTCCCAGCATTACCGAGGTTGGCTGGCGGAGAGAGAGTGACAAAATTTTGCCTCTCCAGGCTCAGTTTGCTCATTTTTGAAGTAAGAAGGGCAAAATAGATGAGCTCTAGGGTCTAATCCAATTCCAGGATCATTTTGAATTCACTCTCCCTCTAGCCCACAAGGCCTCTTGTGATCTGGCCCCTGACAAACTTTCCACCCTCATCTCATATCCTAACATCACTCAGCTCCAACCACACGGGCCTCCCTTCTTTGTTCCAAAGCACTCAACTCCTTCCCAGCTTAGGCCCTTTCCACTAGCAGTTCCCTCTACTGGGATGTTTTCCCTGCATCATCACCTGATTCGCTCTTTTTTGACATTTGAGTTGCTAATCAATTAACCTCTTCAGTCACCTCTTCAGTGAGCCTGTCCCCAACATCTCAGCCTACACTCCTCCCCGATCCCAGGCTAATTCTCCATCAATCACCCTGATTTACCATCACTTATCACCATCTGATACTTTTATTTATTTGCTTCTTTGTTTATAGCCTGCCTCATCCCACTAGGTATAAATCCCGTGAGAGTGAGATGTCGTCAGTCTTATTCGTCATTAATCTCCAGCACCCACGTCGAGAGCACAGCACCCACTGAGCTCAGCAAATCTTGGGTTTGCAACTGAGGCAGAAGCAAAGCCTGGGGCCTAGAGGCAGGGGCTTCCTGAGAGTCAGGTCAGGGAGCAGATGGGTACTTGTGCTGCACTCACCCTTTCTGAATCACTTTGGTGGTTTCAGAGCAAACGGCAAGGTGACTCTGCACAGACACCTCTCAAGGGTGGGTTTGTGCGTCCCTTTCCTCCTGCTGACCTTCCGCCTTTCAGCGGCAAGCCAGGAGCCTGCAGTGACGTCTGCTCAGGTATATTACCTGCCTCACAAACAGAAAATGGCATGTCTACTGAAGGAGACTAGCAGCTCACTGCTGAGGACAGCTGTGCAGCTCTGGTTCTGCAGATTCTGGGTTCAGGATCTGAGTGAGGGAGGTTCAAGACGATGGCCAGAGGGACTTAGAGAGCCTGGATGCTCTCAGTCCTGCCTTGTGGCAGCAAGAAAGTTTTCAGGGGTACTGCTACATCAGCTTAAACAGTTAACTGAGGCTGACTCAATGCTGGCTGCTGCCCCGACGCAAGGGTGTTCCTTCTCCCCTAACAGAGAAGCGGGTACCACCCAGACTATAGGAAACATTGTGTCCGGGTCTCCGGCCAGACAGAGAAAACTCTGAGGCTTACGGAAGCCACGTGGAGCTCTGGGAGGGACAGCTGCAAGCAGAAGCCGTTCCTCGCAGCTCAGAAGGGAGAAGTGATGCTTAACTCACAGCTGCCTCATCAGAGTCAGAGGCAGGGCCCCCACCCAGGTGAATCACCTGGGACTGAAGCAGAATGAAGAGGAATAACACTGGTGAAGACACTGGGCAATGTCAGAGTGTCACCATCTGGATTTCAGAAGTGGGGGTTGGGCCTCGAGCGTGAGGAGTCATCTCAACACACCCACGACCCAGGGATAGAGTTTGCTTTATCGCATTTACGATTAATTGACTTTGACTTTTCTTCCTCCCCTCCAACCAGTTTCAGAATTTCCAGATCTGTCAAGAGACACCCTTGCCCTCTCAGCTTCCTCCGCTTCCTCCTCAGGACCTCCTCCATCAAATATCCTGTCTAATGACAGCTCAGGACCAGGATTTCTATCCTATGAAAAGGTTACAGGCCAGAAATCCCAGCACTTCCCTGCCCAGGATCTGGTGGAGGCCTTCCTTCAGCACTACGGACTCGTCGGTGCTGAGGAGTCAGCGCGCTGCTTCTCCTCAATCTACTATGGAGGCACAATGATGAGTACCCGTATGCTTTACGATCCTTGAAAACGGTGAGATCAGCCCTTAGCTTTCTCTTTCTCTCCACTAAATTTCATGAGAGCCCATGCTCCCACCACAATAATCCATCTGGTAACTCTTTTCTGCACTTTAATTCTTTGCATCATTTTAAAAATGCACAAGTCAGAACCGCACATACTGCTTTCATAAGGCCCTTGGCAAGTCTTGGAGCCACAAAAGGTTGCTTTCTGATTTGTGATGCAGAATTTCTGTCCTTTTTGCCCTGGAAGTGCGCTGCTGACTCACGCTCGACCTGCGGTTGGATCTCGGGCCTCCTCCTGTGCTCACCCGATTCTTCCTGACAGTGGCGCCCGCATTCGTTTATGTTCCTGGTGCACTGGTCTCCTCCCGGCCTCGTCCTCCTGCAGAGCTGGCTTCCTAAGTTCCCAAAAGTTTACTTGTATTTATCATTCTGTGATTGCAGGTCTCAGAAAACTCAGCCAGCTGAGAGCAGATGCCCGCACATTGTGACAAAAATAGGGCAACTACCAACGACCAGATTGTTCTGCACATCTAGATACCTTTTCGCTTCTTTCTGTCATGCAAACTTGCCCAGTTCTTTTCTAAACATCAGGAACTGCCTTTGATTTCTGGGCTGAGGTATAATGCCCTCACCCAACTCTACCCTCTTTCAGATAGTTGGCTTCCCACATTTGCCAAGTTCACTTAGAGTTTTCTTCCCCTTTTCTGAGAGGTTTTGACAGACTCAGCCAGTAAAGACTGCCCGGGATGGGCACAGTTTACATTTGTAATTTCAGCATAATTATTATACTTTCCTTTCACTCTCAAAAGTATCTTGGTTTGGATAGTGAGTTATATGGTCACCCCACTGATAGGGCAGGCTGACTCTCTGCTGTCCTTTCAGACTGACTCTGAAGCACCCCACCCACCTGAGAACTTCAGTTAGAGGCTGCACACTGTCCTCCCTCCAGGACTAGTTTTGGTGGTCTAGAGAAGGAGCATCTAGCCCCTGGCAGGGGTGCCGTGGCACTGCCTAGGACTTTAGGGTGATCTCTCTAGCTATAGGTCGCATGAGGGTTAGATGTTGATTGTTCTATATACATCACAAAGATGCAGTGTAGTATAGCAATTAAAAACTGAAACTTTGGAGCCAGACTGCTTAATTTCAAATCCTGGCTCTGTCACTTTCATCTATATCATTTAACTGGGGCATATAAACGCATATACATGTTCTTTATCAAGAGAGCTCTGAAACAGAGTATTTACACATGCATAGTCCCAGCACTTACTAAGTTGTATTTGTGGTCCCACAGTTGTGGATTTCCCATGTCACAAGATCTAATAATATGGATATTTCACAGGTGACTCGGCTCCAGGCCAGCTTACTCATTCTCCTCTAATTCATGGGACAGTTCGCTTGTCAAAATCTCTCCAGTACTAGAACCTCCCCTCCACAGACAGACCCAAAAACTATTCCCCTCTGGATGCTCAATAAAGGTTGAATTATGTCATTCATTTATTCATTCACAAAGCACATGTTCTCTCAGGCACACAGAGATAAGGGCTGTAGAGGATCTAAAGAAAATAATGTCCATGCCTAACCTCAAGTAGCTGACTATTGAGCTGGGGATAATAGAAGTATGCACACAAGAATTAAATGTCCATGCAAGACATCAGACCCAGAAATGTTACAAAGAAGTATAATGATTCAGTGTCAAATGAGTGAGATCTCACATGAGATCTACAGGAGTTTAGGAAAGAGACAGATTACCCAGGAATGAAGACACTGGGGAAATCAAGACCTAGGATAAGATAGAAGTAATGGATTTGGAAAGAAAAAGATAAATTTTAGATATGCACTAAACTTCAGATTCACCCTAAATCTGGTATTTGGCATCAGCTTCAGCCTTGGCTTCTAGAAGGCCAAATGGGTAAATGTCTACTTCAGTATCATTTTTTAGCATCCTGGAACTTGTAAATGATCAGTGATCCTGTGACTGTGCAGTTTACAGTCATGTCTAATGAGCATAACAACACTGGAAGATGACCAAAACATGACATTTGGATTAATCTTTTTGATAGAGTTGCCAACTTTTTATTTTGCTAAGTACATTAGGAAGGACAACACTTACTATCACTTCATAAAAGGATATTTTGACACCAAAAAAGAAGATAAGATATAATCAGACAATTTTAGTGTCTCAATATTAACTTTCTAGTATGTGTTGGTATTTTAAATATCATTAGAGCAAAATAATTGCCTTATTTGTTTTATATGCTAATGTAATACCAGTCACCTGAAATACAAAAATATATTTATCATAGTGAAAGTAAAATGCTTTACTAATTAATCATGATTATAATAGCTAGTAATTTGTGTAAAAAATTAATAACTTTCTAATAGTAACTATAAAATAATAGAGTTTGACAGCTAACACAAATGTTAAGAGAAAGTGCATTTCCTAGGTAAATCAGGAAGAACGTTATATCTTCTTCAAATTTTTAAAAATTTAAATAATAAAACAAGACCAAATAATAGTGATTAGGTTTATTGTAATTCTAACCTATGTGTAATTGTTTGCTGCACTACTGAAAAACTCTTTCTTAAATTATATTCTGCTCTTCACAAAAAGTTAGTGATGCTGTTAAATGTGCTCCCTTTGTATCTCCTACAGCAGATACTTACATAAGCAGAAACTGCCAAAAATCTTATGTTTAAATTTGACAGCATTTAGGATTAATGATGGATTCAACTACGTTTCTGCTTTACCTGGTTCCTGAAGGATTTCCGGATCTCAAACAATGATCATCACAGTGAATCTTATTGAAGAAATATTTATAGAATGGAAAGATCGAGAAAGAAAGGTGTCATGTAATTGTCATTTGTCAGTGGAACAAACATGAAGATGCCGTGAATGATTTAGAAACACAAACATCAGGTGTCTCGTGCACACTGCTCGTTGAGCACTCAGAGAGTGATTCTAGGACAGAGAAACACAACAGAAAACCCCGCGGGCAGCGGAAAGTGGTGAACCGCTTGATCAATCTCCTTTAGCCAGAGAAGAACTCCTGGATGCATAAGAGATGTGAGAACTGCCAGGTCCTTGTGCATGGCATGCAAACAAGGTGGAATAGCAGCTAATACGTGTTAAAAATTTAAAAGGCCACTTGACAAAAGACTGTCTTAACCCTTTACAGACAGCAGTGCCAACACAGCAAGACTTACTGCCACCAAGGTCACCTGCAGGGAGTGAGTTTGTGTGCTGAAACCCGCTGAAGTAGTAGCAAATAGAGAGGTGACTGGAGAGGGCAACAATTCCTGCATGGTACCTTCTCTACAGACCCCCACCATTCCACACCAGGGTGTGCCTGAAATGAGAACAGAAATGCCCCAGGAAATTCTGAAATCATTTTGTTATCTGGAAATCCAATTACCTTGTCCCACTAACACATTTCTATATCCAAATTTTAGAGACAATTTTTTTTCTCAAGTGATTAAGGGAAGCAGCAAGAACATGCAAAATACTAGAAATAAACAATAAACAATAAACGAAAGTAAAAATCTTAAATTAGCTTTTGAAAATAGTCAGAAAATAACTTCTTCAAGTATTCTTGTCATCCAAGAATCATTTATTGAGTACCTCTGCAGCACTGAATCTGGATAACACTACCTGGGTGCAAACCCATCTAGGTCACTTGCTGACTGTATGACCTTAGGTTAGATATTTAAATGTCCCTCAGTTTCCTCATCTGTAAAATGAGATGAATCATAATACCCACTTCATAAATGGCATTAATCATAATACCCACATTTTTGTTTTCGTTTTTTGAACTTTATTGTTTAAAGAACAAAATAAAAGGGAATAATCACATCCACCAAAGTGAAGTTTTCCATTAAATAGAAGAGAAATCAAATACTTTGTAATAAAGATCATCCAGCTAAAAGCAGAATATTAGATCAGTAAAACAACAATGGCAATCTGACTTTGTGTTCTATTTCATTGTCTATAGGACAATGCCTTGAGCATTCAGTGAGTTAATATTTGTAAAGCACTGGGAATAGTACCTGGCAGATAACACACATGGTGTAGTATTTGTTAAATGAAAATATGCCTGGTACATAATCATGCCTGGTACACAGTGCACAAGGTACCTTTTGTGAGGTTGTTTCAAAAAAATTACATCATTACCATCAATCAAATCTCCAAGTCCAGGAGTTGAAGAGGACATAATTTGTTATTCCAATCAATTAGTTGTAGAGAAAGAAAAGCTTAATAATCTGGTGGCGATGCAGATTGGCCAAAAAATGTCTTGCTTCTTCGTCAGCCTCAGTTGAAATAAGTGAAGAGTGAATACTGAATTAAATTAGACTGAATAGAAGAGGAACCAGTTAAGAAGACAGACCCATGAGGTGCCATGTAAGCTAATGGAAGAAAAATTATAGAAAAAGGGGCACGTGACAAGGTCATGCACTTCAGGAAAGTTGAGAAGAACACAAGCTAAGAACAGGACAGTGGTCCTATGGATTAGGAGACCTGAAATTGGCCCTCAAAAGAACAATTTCAGCAGAAGTTTGGGGGAGCCAGATTACTGGAAGTTCAGGGTACTCTCCTGGGAAATTTGAAGGCAAAGAGAAGGAAACATGAAGGATGATAGTTGCAGATGTCAGCAGGACTAAAGCAATCCTTACTCTATGGAAACCCACGTGATTAGAAAGGAGGCACTGAAGAAGGAGAGACTGAAAATGTATAGAAAGTAGAGAGCATAACTGGTGAAGAAGATTCCAGGGGAGGCCTAATGGGAACACTGGCAGAGCAATTGCAAGGTGGGAAGAGTGACTGTGAGGGGGCTCAGGTCAGATGTTCTTGATTTTCCTGGTAAAGAAATAGGTGGGAGTAAGGGTATAGCAGTCTCCTTGGGAATTTAAGGAAATGGGAAAGTTTAGAACTGCTACTGTGGGGAGTATAATATGGCACCAACTCGACATAAATAAAAGGATATCCAATTAACCCTGGACCCCCAACTGAGATGCAATGGGGATTTGTGCTGAACCCAAGCACAATCTCTGGTAATGATCCATCTTCTGGAATGTTTAGAGATAGGGCACGTGGAGAGCACAGGCTTGGAAGAGCCAAGTCTGTAGAGAAGAGGTTTTCACATGGAAGGATTTGCCTGGCCGACCCAGACTCAGTCAATGAAGTGAAGATAGAGGTGGGAAACAGGTACAGATTTAGGAATTGGAGGGTATAGTGAGGACATAGAGTGGCTTGCTGGGCATGAGGCGGGAAGAGAGAGCATTATTATCAGAAGGGCATTCAGGGAGTGTAAGATCCTGGAGGTGGCAGAGAGAAGAGGGCCAAGAATCAAGTCTTGAAAAATGTGCAAAGGGGCAGGAAGAAGTGAAGCTAGTAAAGAAAATCCTGAGAGGGAATCATCAGAGAGATAGAAAAACAAAACATGGTCTGTTGTGAAGATCAAAGAGAAAGAGAATTTCAAAGAGAAAGCAGAATGTGCACACTACACTTATACACAATAATCCTGACAAGTACGCTCTGCTGTATAATAATTGTCGCTGAATGCTGGTTGTGAGCCCAGCACGGTGCTAAAGCTTGCACAGGCATTGCCTACTCGGCTCTCTCAGCAACTCAAGGAGGCAAGCACTGTTGTCACTGACACTCCACAGCTGAGGAAAATGAGGCACATCCGTGTGAAATAACTGACCCAAGGTCGCACAGCATGAGCTCCTAACCTTGACCCTGAACAGCTTTCTACTTTAATAACTGAACATGATGTCTGAAGCAGTTTCTATATTATTACAATTGTTTTGCAAATGTTGTTATCATGTGCACGTATTATCTTTATTACATTTCAGGGCAAATAACGTAGAATCCAAGGAGAACTGAGGCCAAGAAGTTATTGTTGGATTTGTGCATTAGGAGTTTGCTAGAAACTGATGGCAGAGCAGACAGGTGGGAGGTACAGAGCACACCACTGGGAAAAATGACTGGGAGAAAAGAAGGCACAGAGGGTGGGGTTAGGATCATGGGGACTGGAGTTTGGCACAAATAGGTTCAAATCCAGGCTGAGTCATTTAGTCGTGTGAGCTTGGACAAGTTATTCCATGTTAACTAAGCTTGATACTTTTTCAGATATAAAATGATAATGATAATAGTACCTACTTCATAAGTTGTTCTGAGAATTAACACATTTCCTGTAAATATTTTTCCTCAGTGCTTGGCTTACAATACGCATTCAAAAATGTTCTTACAATGCAAATTGCATATACAGTACAGTTAACTGCACTGCAATCTGTCAACTTTTTAAAAATTCTCTTTGACTTAGGCATTCATGATATAGCCATGTTTTGACGATCCTCTTACTACCCCCCTCAGCTCTCTGTTTTCTCGAATTAATGTAGTCTATTTCAGAGCACTTTTGTATATATTGTTTTTTCCTCAAACTAAACTTTGGAGACAGGTACAGTAAATTCTGTTACCTACTATAGGTAGGGAATGATGCGTCCTGATTAAACAAATATTCTCTCTTATAGAGAACTATCGTACGTACCATACACAGATAATAGTTAATCTTTTTTCACTAGGGAAGATTCACCCTGAGCTAACATCTGTTGCCAACATTCCTCTCTCTTTCTTTTTTCCTCCTCAAAGCCACAGTAGATAGTTGTATATTCTAGTTGTGAGTCCTTTGAGTTCTCCTATGTGAGCTGAGGCCACAGCATGGCTACTGATAGACAGGTGGTGTGGTTTTGCACCCAGGAACTGAACCCAGGCCACCAAAGCAGAGTGCACCAAACTTTAACCATTAGGCCATCAGGGCTGGCTCAGATAATCATTTTCAAATAATTAGCCTATAATAAAACACATTTACTAAAACTATGCTCCTCATAATGTAAGCATTCTTTAGTGATTCAAAAAGTCAGCTTAGGGGCTGGCCCGGTGGCGCAGCAGTTTAGTCCGCGCTTGGCAGCCCGGGGTTCGCAGGTTCGGATCCTGGGCGCCCGCCGACGCACTGCGTGTCAGCCACGCCGTGGCGGCGTCCCATATAAAGTGGAGGAAGATGGGCACGGATGTTAGCCCAGGGCCAGTCTTCCTCAGCAAAAAGGGGAGGATTGGCGACGGATGTTAGCTCAGGGCTGGTCTTCCTCACAAAAAAAAAAAAAAAAAAAAAAAAGTCAGCTTAGGCTTTTTACTGTCTTTCTTATCTATGCAGCATCATCATGAGCATTTATTTTCATCTTCCCATAGATGTGCACAACACCAGTTACACTCCATGTAACAGAGAGCATCTGGCCTCTACACATATAAATGTGTGTAATAAACATTTACATGTACATTGTGTTCAAAAAGACCAAGTCCCTAGAACACTGAAAATATAGTAGAAAGATCAACTATACACATAATCAGGGCCAAAATTTGGGATTAAGGAAATACCCAGAGTCACCAGTAACCTTTGGAGATCAGCACCAACCTTCTAGGTTGTTGCTCCAGATCAGGGAAGTGTGAGTTCAGATCGGCCTGGGAAAACGAAGGATGGCCTAGAAGCTAAGCACATCAGTTACACTCATTAACACATCAGAATTCAGCTTTTGGAAGCAGAGTTTTAGATAAACTCTATTTTTTAAAGAATCCTTATTAAGGATCTCTAAACACAGGACCAAATTCTGACCTTGGATTCTTAAGCAAAACTGGGTCTGAAATCAATACAGGCAGTGTTAGAAAGGATTTGAGGATTGAACCAGGGAATAGGATTTGGCTCCTAGGACACAAACCACGCTGCTAATCCCAGAGAAAGGATTTGCCTGTTTAAAGGATTATAAATTTTTGAAAAGCATGTTCTGTTGATAATACTTTTCATTTCCTGCAAATCAAATTACTGAGGGATATTTTTGTTGTGAATAGAACTGGACAATGTTTTCATTGTTGTTGTTTTAATTTCCTTTGTATAAAAGGGTACTAAATTTCAAAACAATCAGACACGAAGTTTCTTGTCCCAAAATGGCTACACATCTGAAGACTCAAGCAAATAAATTGGAAATAAAGCCTACCAGCAAACCAAAGGACAATTACATCTAAGAGAAAATCTCCTTGATTTCTGACACTGACATTTATGAAAGTATAAAAATACCTGCAGTTTTACATGACAATGACAGCACAAAGAGATCTGGACCATGAAGGACAAGCCCAGCAGACTTACTTGGTAGGCTTTTTCACATCCTGGTTACTTCCCACTCTGTACTCATTTACTCTAGTGAAACAAAAGGGCTGTAAATAATGTTGAAAGATAATGTTCTAGTAATAGGAAAATTCATTGGTTCTTGAACTTCCTTAATGGAACTAGCCCACCAGAAGCTATTTGTCAGGCTCAAAAGGAAAAGTGAGAGAAAGCAAGAGAAACATTGGAAGTCATACAACGCTTTGGTCTCCAATATTCTCAATGCCTCCCTCTGTGCACAGAGCTTACTTTGAAGTTACTACCAGCCATAGGCCTAGAAAATCCACTCACTGAAGAGTGTGTCTAATTCTTTGTTCTAAAAAGCATCCAATAGTTTTCTCTAGAGAAGTAGTCATCATCAGCATCATCATCGTGTTTTACTTACGCCAGCTCAGCATAGGACCATCCCCACAAGATAGCAATAAAGATTTGACCCTGTGGGCTTTTTCTTGTTCTGAATTTTCTGCTGTCGGCTCAACAACGGGCCCACCCTTTCTGAGAAAGGAAAAGCAGGGTGGGGGTGGGGAAGGAGACCGCCAGAAGTCACAGCATAATGCTATTAGTCTGAATTCTCCCATGACAGAGCCCTCACTGGGACAGACAATTACGTGCAAAAGGGTGATAACCTCACGAGGCAATAATCTTCTGAGAGATCCTGTGCCACTGTGTACAGGTTATTAATTTGATTACCTTTCAGAGAGGTAGCCAAACTTCAGGGGCTCTCTCTCTCCTAGTCAATCCTTTCAAGGCTTGCCTATCTCTAATGAGCTGGGTCTTTTCAGCAATCATCTAACCACAGGATTTCCTTAATTCTTAGCCGGTTGCATAAGGACCAAGATAAATGTGACTTTTTCCAGCTGCTTCTAAAATAAGTTCAAGACTGAATTAATATGAACAGAAATACTCTTTGTTCGTGTAAAGGGGGGAAGAAACCGCATGTGGGGATTTGCCGACACCTGCTACAATGTACACTGTTTGTCCCACGTTGAGGACACAAGAGTAGAAGAGACAGAATAAGGAACTCCTAGAACCCAAAACTCCTAAGGTGGCAAAACTTCATCAAATTCATTCAGTTTCAGGAGGAGCTAGAAAAATTCCAAAATTCCAAAAATGGACTTAGTTCTAAAAGGAATTTTTCTGGGATTCTTAAATCCCATCACTTCTTTAATGAAATATGACAACTATGCTATTTCTAAAAACAAGGATTGAAATATGTTGGAATATCTCCACTCTATCAATTTCTATTCTCCTCGAGCTCTCGTTTGTGTTGGAATATAATGGGTGACGGGAGAGCTTGAGAGTCAGAACAGTGAAGATTTTATGACTGCAGAGGAAAAACATCCTACTTGAAATTGCACAGAAAAGTGAGAGCTTCATACTGAGTGAGAATCTTCACCCAACAGAAAAGGAAGCTTCCCTACTTGTTAAACTAACATCTTGTCATGTCCTTATTTGGGACACATTTATAGTTACTAGATACCCTCCAGTTAAATGACACCTGTGTCTAGAACACTATGAATTAAAAATAAAAAAACAAACAAAAAACTTGACTTGTTGTTCTGCCACGGGACCTCATAATCTAATGGGGAGAAACAGCTCCCACAGACCAAAGAACACACAAGATCTCAAAGATGGCTATTCCAAGTGAAAACACACAACCAAGGAACAGAGTCCCTGAAGGCTAAGCAAAAATTGATAAGAACAACTGAGGTCGGTCAGGGATACCTTTCTCAGGGAAACTTGCAGTTTTAGGCAAATTTGAGAGGAGGGTAACATGGCTGGATGGATAGGAGAAGGGAAGATATTCCGGTGGAAATGAAGGAAGTTAAGACCCTGAAACACAATCCATTTCATCTCTTTGTTCTTTTCCTTCGACCTTAACCGGAACCCAATCTCCTCCTTCTAGCAAGTAGAGGAGGAGTAGATATTGCTTCTATGGTTAAGTTATAAAGATTGCGTTGCTTATTAGGCACTTTTGTTAGTGACAAGCAAATCAAATCAGATCAAACTGTTCAAACTCAATTCACACTTTTTTATAATGTAAGAAGATAGACGTGGGTTTTGGGGGGAAGGTTATCCTTTGTTTTCTTAGTATTCCATCTTTCTCAGAGCTCTAGCAAGTGTGTTTACCACTTATCATGACAATTCTTTTCAATAAATTCTTTAATACATCAAAATACCCCACAAGGCAAAAAATCTTCAGGTTGCTGATGTACCTTCAAGAAAAATTCCTTTGGATTTCTTCTTAAGCAATTGCTTAAAATCCCTTACTGTCCTCTCATCTATGGTATATAAATTCAGATTAAAATTCAACCAGTTAAATCCATAAATGCTCATAGTCAGTTTGATGTTCCTGTTATTTATGTGTCTAAGACTAGAGACTAATAACGAATGCCACGTATTGGGCACTTTCCACACTCAGGGCCCTGACCTAAGCCCTTTACATTCATTAGTTCATTTAATCCTAAACAGTGTTTCCAAATTCCCAACAGATGCTAATCTTTAGGAAACAAGAAATCAGAATTCCCAGGAATTCTGGCGAATTCCTGAAATCCTAAATTATTATGTATTTTAGTAGTATTTACCAAGAGAAAGTATTTTAGTAGTAGTATTTGTTTTATTTTGTTAGTATTTTAGTAGTATTTACAAAGAACTATACCCTAGAGTGAATATTCAGAAACTGGAAAATGCCAGCAAAAATTATTGGATAAAGCTAGAAAAACCTAATATTCAGATATGCTAGCAAGATTAACAGCACTCCATAGAATCATATGTCAAAATTGCTAATTTAAAGACTTATTTTACTTCCAAACATGTTATTTCTTAAAATACAATTCATAGAATTTATATAAAGTATACCATGCATACAAACTTGTTGATATTTATTTTATTCACAAGAATGACTTACTGTTAGTCACAGAAAAGGCCACAAACAAGCTCTTGTAACATGGTTCATTAGATTTCTATTGCTGTGTAACAAACTACCACAAATTTAACATCTTAAAACAACACAAATTTATTGTCTCATAGTTTCTGTAGGTCAGGTCCACTGGGCCAAAATTTAAGTATCAGCTGAGGCCACAATTCTCATCAGGGGAGTGGAGGTCCTCGCCAAGCTCACTCATTGTTGGAAGACTTTATTTCCTTGTGGCTTTAGGACTGAGGTCCCCATTTTCCTGCAAGCTGTTGGCTGGGGACCGCTCTCAGCTCCTGGAGGCTGCCCACAGTTCCTTGCCCTGTGGCCCTCACAGGAAGTTCACAACCTGGATGTTTTTCTTTCCCCCAGGCCAGCTGGAGCACTCTCTCTGCCTCCTCCTTCTGTAACCAGCCAGAGAAAACTCTGCTTGTCTTAAAGTCAATCCATCTGAGGCCTTAATTACATCTCCAAAATCCCTTCACAACACACCTAGATTAGTGTTTGCTCAAATAACTTGGAGAAAGTGTGTGCACACCAGAGGTCTGGAAACTTGGGGACCATGGTGGAATTTTGCCTACCACACATGACAATAGGGACAAGCTACATATAGTGGCCACCTATGTAATTTAAATTTTCTAGAAGCTACATTAAAAATGGAAAAAGAATGAGGCAAAATTAATTTTAATAAAATATTTTATTTAACTGAATATTTCCAAAATATTTCAATATGTAGGAATTATTAGTGGGATATTTCAACTTCTTTTCTCCATACTAAGTCTTTAAAATCTGATACATATTTTACACTTACAGCACATCTCAATTAAGACGAGCCTCATTTCAAGTACTCAATAACCATGCATGCTGTGCTGGACTGAGCAGGATTAGACTGTGGCTGCTTTTCTCCTGCACGATCCTGCCCCAGCTCTGGAAATGTCTGCTCAAACTTTCACCTGGAGCATCAGTGGATCTTGCTCTTGCTTTCAGTGTGACATCAGTGACCGTCTTAAAGCTTACAACATTTCTATGTTGATTATTAAGCTTTATCACAGGAGAATTATAATAGTTTGCCCTCTTTTCCTGATTTCTCAACTGATTTTCCAAGATATAAGATTCAGGAAAACACACATTTCCTGAGAAATTCTGGGAAGAAATTCCCACATGGAAATACTATGAGCTATATACTACAGAAAGTAAAACTGGGGCTCAAAGAAGTTAAGTTATTGCCCAAATCACACAACTAGTTTGGCTGTCTGATCATCCTCTTGGCTCCTATACAATATTGTTAATTCTTGTGTAACCAGAAGGACAAGCCATCCTTCTTCCTCTTTACTCCCCATTCCCACTATGTTGGAAGGTAATTCTCACCTCAGACTTTAATCTGAGGAACACTTGGGAGCAGTATTTTCACACTTCAGCTAAACCCTTGGATGTGTAAAGAAATATCCAAAGATAAATTTGGAAGGGAGAGCTGGAGATTGCACAATTACTCTGCTTAAGAACATAGAGGCAAACCCATACATTTAATGGTTAGTTGGTTTTTCAACAAAATTTAAAACTTTTTGGCTTCAAAGGACACTATCAAGAAGGTGAAAGAAGGTGAAATAACGACCCATAAAATGGAAGAAAAATTTGCAAATCATATTTCTGATAAGGATCTAACATTCAAAACATATAAGAACTATTACAACTTGACAATAAAAAAGACAAATAACTCAATATAAAAGATGGGCAAAAGATTTGAATAGACATATCTTCAAAGAAGATATATATATGCCAATAAGCACATGAAAAGATACTCTACATCATTAGCCATTAGGGTAATGGAAATCAAAACCACAATGACAGACCACTTCACATGAACTAGGATGGCTATGATAATAAAAATAATGTGCAGCAATGGTGTGGAAAACTTGGAACCCTCACACACTGCTGGTGGGAATGTAAAATGGTGCAGCCACTTGGGAAAACAGTTTAGCAATTTCTCAAAAAGTTAAACATAGATTTACCATCCAGCAATTCCACTGCTAGGAATATACCCAAGAGAACTGAAAATATATGTTCATACAAAAACTTTTACACAAATGTTCATAGCAGCATTATTCACAATAGCCAAACACTTGGAAACAAACCAAATGTTCATCAACCAGTGAATGGGTAGACAAATGCAGTCTATCCATACAATGGAATATTATTTAGTCATAAAAAGGAAAGCAGTACTGATACACAGTACAACATGGATGACCCTTGAAAACATTGTGCTGAGTGAAAGAAGCCAGACCCAGAAGACTACATAGTGTATGATTTCATCTATATGAAATGTCCAGAATAGGTAATCCACAAAGACAGAAAGTAAATTAATAATTGCCAGGGGCTGAAGGGGATAGAAAAATGAGAATTGCTAGTGGGTGTGGGGTTTTCTTTTGTGGTTATGAAAATATTCTGGAATCATGTAATGATGATTGTTGCACAACTTTGTGAATATACTAAAAAACCACTGAATTGTTTGCTTTAAAATGGTGAATTTTATGGTATATGAATTGTATCTAATTTAAAAAATAATAGAGAATGCAGAAGAACTTGGCTTTTGTTCCTGAGAGGCAGGAGACAGAAAAGGAAGCAGGAACAAGAAGAGAAAGAAAGAGCTGCTGAGAACCCAAGGCTGGAGACAGAGCCATACTTGCTGAAAGGGACAAGGATAATTTTAAGATTAAGGATGTCCAATATTCAGTGCTAAGATGTTACAGTATTAAAGCCTCTAAATATTAATTTAATATTGCAATACTAAATTACCAAAACCTCAGTGAAGTCTGATGATTACATAAAGACTTCATATAAATGGTTCAGTTTTTTGGTGGTTTTGCTTGCTTGGGTCTTTTTCTGTGTGTGAAAGGGTGGAATTTAGTAAAAGCTCTGATTTCCACGTGTAGGTCAGTACACCGTGGAGCAGGAATATAATGTGAGGGGTGACATGACCATCCACAAACATGGGAACAGCTGGAACTTGGAGCCAGAGGTGGGCATGAGGATGTGAACCCTTGGAAACTTGCAGAAAACTTGGGAAAGGTGCTTGACTTCCCACAAACGTGGAATGGAGTTTCTAGATAATATTATCTAAATCTTAAGGGCAAGAGTGACTCCAGAGGACATGTGAGTAATCAGTAAACCTTAGTCTAAGAAAGATTAGGATTGCTTCTTTCATATGAGATTTAGACCAGGCCTGCTTCATGAGGGCTGCATATATTTCACATCTTTAACTTCAGTTTCCCAGTTTCTATGAAGTGAGAAGGTGGGTCTAGATCCTTTTGCACCCCCAAATTCTTATACCCTGGAAAATTAAAAACAAGCAGCTTAAATTTTCAATCCAAAGATTTCTAGGTTAAAAAAATAAATTTCTCCAAAAATTTACCCTCAAATCAATAAAATTTCAAGTCAGTCAGTTAGGACAGTCACAAGGATGCCAGCAGTACTTGCTAACAGAGATATAAAGAGCAAAGCTCTTTTTCAACTTGGACATGTACAGCAGGACAGAACACCCTACAGACCTACAATTCCTAAGATCAATCCTTAAAAACTTAAGATCCAAGCCCATGTCAGTGTACTTAGAAATGGTTTTAAATCGCGAGTCATCTAATTTGCAAAAGAGAGAAGGGTAACTTCCAGCATAAGGGGTTTTCTTTCCTGCTTTGGCAACTTTTCTCTATCTGAAGACGGATATCCCACAAGCAGCCTTGTTTCTATAACCAAACACTCTCATATGAACCAAATCCAAGAGAAATCAATATAAAGCCTTTATTTCTGTCCCTCTACACTTAAAAACCACAAAGAATGTGTACAGTGGTCAAGAATAAGCCTCTCAGGTCAGAAAGGTCTCCTTCCATCTACAAGGTAAACTGTGAGTGCAGGGGCTTTGTCTTATGCATCATTATGTCCTCAACAGCTAGAATACTGCCTGACCCAAATTAATTGTTTAGTAAGTGTTTATCAAATCACTGAATGGTTGAAATATCAACTCTACCACCATGGTTTAATTCACTGAACCTTCATTCCCTCACCTGCAGAATGGAGATAGTCACGCTTCCCTCATAGAACTTTCTACAGTGTGGTGTGTGCAATGAGCTCAGCACAAGGACTGGCACATGGCACTCACTCAATCCATGGTGCCTCTTGTTGCTATTTTGATAGCAACCTGTCTTTGCAATGTTTCTTGATACACATTATGAAAGAATCTTTTAAAAAGTGATTGGCTTGTCACACGAATCTGATGCATCATAGAGATGTAATAAGAGCAGATTATAAGGATAAAGTAATTTTTGATTCAAAGCAAAGGCCGACCCAAATAATTCAGAAAGAACAGTTTTAATGAGGGAGCCACTGTTTGCACATGAGAGATCTAAGACTGCAGGGGCAAAAATGACATTTCCAATTCTGATCTCACATGGGCCCTCAGAAAGCACTTCAGGAAGAAAAAGAGTATTGTCATCATTTTTCACCTCCTACTACTGCCATGGCTCCTAAAGTATCCACCAGACCCTATTCCCATCTTTACAACTTTAGAAACTTCAATGGAAATCAGAGGCACTGATTGAAGGAATCTCGCTGCCTTAATTTGTACCACAGAATGTCTGATTGTTCACTTTTGCAAATTAGCAAGTGAACAAGCCAATTTAAAGAAATAAGGACAATGCCACATAAAACACACTCATTTATCTTGACAAGGCATTCTTACATTTTAATGATTTATGTTAATGTTTCATTGTACAGTGGTTATGCCCTGAAGTGCATTTTATAAAACTGAAGAAGTCTTAGTAATCCCAGACGTCTTCTTCAGTATTCTCCCATTATGTCCTTGCTGAGAACTCATGTTGCAGAGACCACCAACCATTGCGTCAGTATGGAAGTTTGTGAATTAGTGAAATGAAAATCAGTCAAGTTCTCCAGTGGTGAGGGGCACACAGGCAGTTCCAGTGGGGTTCTGTCTTTTCACAGAAAAATGGTCTACTGGTCTTCGTTACAATGAGAGATGAGCAAACTCTGCTGTATTTAGGGTTCATCAAGCATCAAACAATTTTTTTTTCAAATGTTTTGGGTTTGCCAAAATCCAAAACATGTTTTACCCTCAGCATTTTCCCCTTCATTTTCAAACCCCTTTGTATTTTAAGGGAAATTTAATCCTTATGTTTCTGACTCATTTACACTTAACATGTGAACACGTTGTTTCATAAGACTTATTTGAAGTCTGTGAAGCCTTGTAAGTCTTCTAAAGCCCTTTTTCTGTAGTGGCAGGAAGCTGTGCGTTGCAAAGACATGTGAACTTAAATACTCAATGAGCGGAATTGGTTTGAAACTCAAGATTTGTTAAGACACAATGTTAAGTTGAATTAAACCTGGTAAAACCCATCTTCTGTCCCATAATTACCATCCTATACTTTGGTGCATGGCTTTTAACAATGAAATCACTGAGGCCACAAAACAGTCATTCTTGACATTCCTGTAATATGTACCGTAAGCTGAGTTTCCATAAAGGAGAAAGGAGCTGAGGTCATTTACCATCTGTGGCCAGTGGAGCACAGTTTAAATTCTAGACATTTTAGTTCCTACTCATAACTTCCAGGGAAGCCATTGTCTCCTGGCTGTTCAAGCTAAAAGGCCCCTCTGTGGTCTTTATCCTTATCCTCTTGGGCCTCCCCCAGCCTCGCAAACAGCTGTGTGTTGTATGGTCCACATGCACTGGCATTCAACAGGACCTGAGTTCAAATCCCAGCTCTACCAGTTCTTGGAAGGCATGTGGGGTGGTGGGGGAGGGCTGTCGGGACAAAGAATCTTTCTTACCCTAGAGATTCAGAAAGTGAAACCAAAACAGTGATCAATGCACAGAGTTTTAATCCAGATATTGTGGCAGTATTGGGAGCAAAAGAACCATGAGGCTTCAGTTCCTTCCCTATTCTTATGTTCAGCCCTCTCATGTATCCTTTATCCCTAAGCAGCTACTTCCACTGCAACGGGACCCCAGATGGGTCTAGGAGGTTGGTATAAATGGGGCGCTCGGAGCCATCTCCAGATTCTCCCTAGAGCAGATATAAACCATAGGCCTCCTAATGTTTCTCAAAGCCAGAAATGATTTGGAGTGATCAGTGGTAAAGCATAAGGATTTTAGAATTTATCAAATCTAAGCCTGTATCTTGCCTCTGCCACTTCTCAGTTGCCTGATGCTTGGGAAGTTAATTATATCTCTGAGTTCTATTTTCTAACTGCAAATGGAGATTTTAAAATGTACTTATAAAATGATTGCACAAATTAAATGAGATCAAACGTAGTAAGTGCTTAGTGAGCACATATGAAAAGTACAGTGAATGGTGATTGTATTTGTCGCCACTATTGTTGCTGTTGTTCTTGTTTTCAAACCAGCTCCCATAGGATTTCTGATGTCTGGAGTTCTTCTCCACACTCTTTATAACCCCTGTCCCCACCCCAATATTTGGATAAGACTGAATATCCAAGAGTAGTATTTTGCTCTATTGATTTTTGTTACCATTGGATCTCTTCAGGGTGTCAAACTAGCTACGGGTGCCTCCCTCCTGTCTGCTCACGTGGTCCATTCTGACAGACTTTAGGATCGTCTTTAACCTAACCTTTAAGCAGTGGTCTTCAGTACCATCTCTTCTTAGGCACAACAGGTTGAATTCAAACATATTTGCCATTCCTTTGAGATTATCTTCCACTTTTCTCCATTTCAATAGATTCCTCCTCTCTATTCATTCCTCTGCAAGCTGACTCATTTATTGATGGCCTTCCTTCTGCCTTCATGCCTTCAATGCCATTTTCTTCTATCATTTATGGAGTGCTTTCTCACTTCTCATCTCCTTCAAGGAGTATCCTTGGTTTAACTCATATCTTGTTCTCAGGACCAATCGCTCTGTCTTCCCCCACAGATTAATAAATGACTCTACCCCCTTCCCAGACACTCAAGCCAAAACTCTGGAGACACTTTGGTTTCTCCCTTTACATAATCCCCTGCATCCAACCACTGTACCGATTCCACCTCAACAACAAATATATTTATCCATCTTCTTTTCTCCATGTTCACCACCAACACTCCAGGCTAATCCACTATTTCCTGATGCCTGCAGAACTGTGACACTTTTCAAACTGCTGATTTTGTTTCCATTCTTCCTTTCCTACAATCCATTCTCCACGTGGCAGACAGAACCATCTTCTTAAGACGAATGTTCGATCATGTGATCCTTCTGCTTGAAGACCTGTCTTGGCCTTCCAGTGTTTTTAGGGTCCTACAAGGCCCATATAATCTAGCATATCTCATTTTACACTCTCTAGCTCACCATGCACTATACATACTAACCTTTCCACATGGGGTCTTACCTCTGCCAATAACAAGGCTCTCCCATTCTCCCTTGATCTATTCAATTCCTATTCTTCTTGTCGAAGCTGAAACATCACTTCCTCTGAGAAGCCTTTCCTAACCTTCCTCATACACCCTCACAGCACCCAACCTTTTCTTTGTGACACTTATCACAAGTATCACTGAATAATTTGAGGAATGACTATTTGTTTACTAGTTCCTAACCTCCAAGGAGTGTGGTGAACCTAAACTCCAGGAGGGACTGTGTCTTTTGTTCACTGCTGAATCTCCATTGCTGGCAGGGATGCCTCAGCCTGGTTTGTTCTTAATAAAAATGTCTTGAATGGATTAACCCCACCTAACTCTCTGCACTCTTGCCCCATATGCATTCTCATGTGAGTTTCAGTTTGAATGGCTGAAATTTGTACTAGTCTAAAAGTCCTTTATTGGTTGTAGTCAAGGTACTTGATCTAGTTCAGGATTAGACTAAGCTCTATGTAGGAAAATGCCACATTTTTTTCTTTTGTTTTTACCACATATTAGCTACTCCTAATACAGTCATGTGCTGCATAATAACACTCAGTCAATGATGGTCCCATAAGATTAGTACCATACAGGCTAGGTGTATAGTAGGCTATACCATCTAGGTTTGCATAAGTACATTCTTTGATGTTCACTCAATGATGAAATTGCCTAACGATGCATTTCTCAGAACTTATCTCGATTGTTGAGTGACGCAAGACTGTACTATGAAATCATATTTACTAGTGTTTACTGACTGGCTGATAGCTCACACTCTTCCTGGACAGCTGTTTACTTATCTTCAGGATTCATTCTTTTTACAATATCCAGTTCTTGACATAACTATGGTTACATATAGTTGATAGATTCTTCTATCCACTGATTGACAATATGAAATCAATGTTAAAGTTCAGTAACTGTTTTAAGTTTTTGATAAATTATTAGCTTAATGTTAAGTAACTTCATGGTTTTGATAAATTATATTAATTCTAAAGTATGACCCAATCACATGAGAAAAAAAAAAGCTATAGAAAACAAAAGCATTTAAAACTATTCTTTAAATTCATCTACTGATTGGATGAGGGCCACCTACGTTAGGGAGGGCAATCTGCTTTACTCAGTCTCATGTTAATCTCATCCAGAATGTTAATCTCATCCAGAAACACCCTCACAGACAGACCTAGAATAATATTTGACCAAATATCTGGGCACCCCATGGCCCAGTCAAGTTGACACGTAAAATTAACAACCACATCTTAGTCTTCCCAAATCCTTCTGCTTTTGTTTCTAAGAACTTCCCCCACTCCCCTTTTTTCATGAGGAAGATTAGCCCTGAGCTAACATCTGTTGCCAATCCTCCTATTTTGCTGAGGAAGATTGGCCCTGGGCTAACATCCATGCCCATCTTTCCACTACTTTACATGTGGGACGCTGCCACAGCATGGCTTGATAAGTGGTGCATAGGTCCATGCCCGAGATCTGAACCTGCAAACCCCAAGCCACTGAAGCGGAGCAGGTGAACTTAGCCACTATGCCACTGGGCCGACCCCTTGTTTCTAAGAATTTTTTAAAGATTAAAGTCTTCTCTCAGTTCTTAGACTAGATTAAATTAAATGCCCTTGCTCTTCATTCTTACAGTCCCCGTCCTTTCTCATTCATTACATTCATCATTCCTGTAATTAACCGCATGTTTAGTATTAGTAATCCCCTGACCTGTAGTGCCGTGACTGCAGACGCTGTGTGTCACTTGTTTCCGACCACAGGGCTAGGTCCCAGCATTGTGCTGAACCAGAGGAGGGACCTGATAAACATTCGTTGAATTGAACTGATTTTGTTCTCGTTCCTTGGTTTTTATGACCTTTAAACAATTTCCAGGTGTGTATCGATGCTGAACTATATCCTAAGTATAAATGATGACAGTCCTCTTCCCATCTGCTTTCTGCTGAGAAAGGGTACCATGACTAAAATTTTTCTCAAACTTTGGGTTTAGCAGAATTTCATACTAAGTCAAACAACCAAAATTCTGGATCGGTTGCCCATTCTTCCAACACACAACAGTGGTTTCAACAGCATACAAGCCAGCCTGTCATTGTCTACCCACACTACCCTCAGAGAGGAAACTCTCCCTCCTAAGGAGCAACACAACTAGGTGATTGTTGCTACAATTATTTCCCAGTTCAGCTTTGGATCCCCCAATAAACTGTAGTATCAAATGAAACAGAAGAAAAACAAAAACAGAGGAAATTCTGGGCAATGCTCAGATAAAACATAACCTGGGGATTCTCTCCCCTTAAAAAATTTGCAATAATAAATGTCCCATGTTTAAACTTGAAATATTATGATATTTCTCTGCACTCTTACTATATTTAAACCATAGCTGCTCTTCCATTTTTACTAAGAAATAAAATCCTAGCAATACCCTAATGAACATTCATTTTTAAAAAAGAAAAACTATGACAATGATTACCACTAAAATACTATCCTAACCTTTAATGTGTCACACATGCAAATGTAGCAATTTATCATTTCCCTCTCCTTCAGCATGATAGTCGAGGAAGCCCAAGACTCGAAAGACTGACTTTTGATTCTCGGCTCCATTTCTTACTAGCCATGTAACTTCAGCCATCAGCTCATTGATGTGCGAGATGAAGATGCTACCTATGACAAAAAAGTTGTACAAATTACATGAGATGTCATATGTAAACATACTTTATAATTATGAAGTGCTATACATGTTAAGCTAATATCAATACCATGTTACACAAGTATATCAAAATGAAAGAATTTTCCATTAAGATATAATTCACAAATTGTACTTTTAAATATTTTCTTCAATTTTCAAACTTAACTTTTTTACAGCAACTTCTTCTCCTAACTCCATTACAGTAACTTGTAGTTTATGAGCAATGAACAAATAACTTGTCGAATGAACAAATGATTGCTTCATTTTTTCAGGTGAGTAGTTAGTTTGATGAAGGAACAACCTCAGTTATTTTCGTAGCCAATGAACATATAGGCAACTGCAGTTTTCAGAAAGAGCTTTAAACTTCAGGGAATTCAATGAGTCCTACTTAAGTCAAACGTGCTCCAATATGAAGCACCAGTCAAGACGTTAAAGAAAAGGCAGTGCTGGTGCCATGTTCAAACTTCTCAGTGAGGCTTCTATCTTACAAAAAGATCCCTTGGTGACTTATTTGCACAAGGGCCTCAGAGACAGCAGCCTGCTCCCACCATCTGGGTGTAATAAATGAAGAATTTGAGTCATAAAATTTCTACCCAATGTAAGATGCACAGTTTTGCTTTTCTCAAACTAACTGCCCCTGGCAGTCCTAGTTAATATTTCCGTTCAAAATTAAAAAAAAAAAAAAAAACCACCTTAAAAGCCTTTCAAGCTGACATTTAAAACGATTTGGGAAGCAGCTGAGATTTCATCTCTTTCACATCAAATCTTCTGTGAGATATGATTGTGTAAACTCACCTCAGTTCTTCCCCACTTATGGCAGACCTGCTGAGAAGCAATGCGAAAGGTAGAAATCAGTTTCTCCAGCACGAAAAATGAAGAGACAAAGTGCATTTTAGATTTCTCCCCTGAGCCAGGTTTAACCAATAGCAACAGCAGCAAACTCAACAAAGAGGATTGGATTCTGCCAAGTCACAAGCAAACTGAGTCAAGAGCAAAATGTGATTTTTTTTTAAACTGCTCTTCCAGAGTTTGAATCTTTGTCAAGCAATGCCCCACGATTTATTTCCAACTCATGGGAAAATATTCTCTACTTAACATGGCTACTGCATATACAATAGACTCTACAAGAAACTGGTGTGAACCAAGAGTAAAGACTTTGGAATTCACAAAAACATATTTTCCCAAAATTGATCATGAATTGTCTTTAACAGATTTTCTTGAAGAAGGAGGAGGAGAAACAGCAGGAAAAAAGAAATCATGATGAAAGAAATATCTCTTCTACTGCTCCTTGGTAAAAATTTCATTTCTTATACAGATTTTATTGAGACAAACAAAATTTCAGACTTTCTAAATTTAAAAACAATGAAAGAAATCACAGGTGGAAAAAAATTTTAAACTGACTTTATAAGAATGGAAAATTTATGTGCATTAAAAACAAATGGAAATAACTTGGCACAAATGTGACCAAGAGTTCCCATCACTACTGTATAAAGAGCTCATGCGAGTAGACAGGAACAACAAAGACATTCCCCTCAGATTGAACAAGAGGTCCAGACTATCACAGATAAAGAAATCTAAAGCAAAGAAACACAGGGAAAAAAGTCCAACCTCACTTGTAAGCAAGTGGTTACAAATAAAGGAAAATGCTGTGCCTGATCTATTAAATTAACAAAGATTAAAAAATGATAATACTAATTTTAGTGAATATGCAGGAGATGGAAACTCTTAAATATTGTTAGCAAGAGTATGAATTAGTTTAGTTTTTCTAAAATCATCTTAACCATGAACATTAAGAGTTTTATAAACACCCTTAGTCTTTAACCCATTACATTCATTTCTAGGGTTCTATCCTGTGAAAATAATCAAAGAACCTCACAACAACTTATGTAGAAAAATACTCATTGTAATTTTTATATAATAGTGGAAAATTGTAAGTAATCTAAATTATAACAATATATGACCATGGGATTTCACATTGTGGAATATAATGTCATTATTAAAAGCCATATTTTTAAGGAATAATTGGTGACAATGGAAAATGCCACCCCATGGAATTAAGTGAAAAAGTAGGATACAAACTACATATACACTATGACCACATTTTGGTTAAAATACATGCACAGAAAATGCAAGAATATATCAATAAGGAATAAAGGAGAACTATATTTTCTTCTTTGTACTTGTATATTTTCTAAGTGTTCTAAACATATTATTTTGTAATTTTAAAAAATTCTGATTATGGAATAAAAGACCCACTATTGATACATTCTTATCAGATAGGTCAGTGGGACGTACTTGGCTTCAGAAGGGAGTCAGTATGCGCAAAAACAATAATATTTCTACTAGTTTTGAAATTCAGAGCTCAAATTCAACCTTATCAATTAAATGTTCCATGGAAACTCCACTAAGTATTCTAACTCAACGAAATCTCTCCATTTGAAAATTTGCACTTTGTTGACATGTATCTTTTCATTCAAGAGCTAACAATCATTAATCTCCTGTCCTAAGAACTTTAGATGTGTTCATAAACTATTATTATTCCCATTTTATAGATGGGGAAAATGAGGCTTAGAGCAGTTAACTTGCCAGGAATCACACAACTAATAAGTGGTAGAGTAAGGATTCAAATCCAGTTAGTGTGACTTCTCCATTTCTCCCTACTGTATTTGAGCATTCTGATTGTTGTGTCACCATTTTATGTGTGTTTAGTCACCCCAGTGAGAGTGCAGTTGCTTTAGGGGCAAGCAAAGCATCTTGAACTTCCTCAACCTGTCCTCAACAAAACCCAAGATGGTGCTAGGGACTAAGGATGCCGACCATAAATATGGACTTCATTGTATTAGAAAGAAAGCAAATAAGTTGAATGTGTTTACACATTCATTGACAACTCCAGGAAGAGTACTTTAGAGATTAATATTATTGATTTTTAAGACTTGTTTCCTAGACAGACATCTCTAAAAAGCAAACTATAGTTGGTCTACACAGCATATGCTCCAGTCTTAACTTCCCTGATCCACTTTTTTTAACTGAAGAACTGAAAACTGAAAAAAATCCACTTTTTATGACTGAAAAAGTCAAGAGGTTGTTATAACCCATTTATTACCTATGGAATTGTTTAGGACAAATGTGATTCAAAGGTAGGAAACAAGGAAGGATGGACTGGAAGACCCTCCTTTTGCCTTCTTGCCAAGTAGGCAAGTGGTTTATAAACTCGGCTTCTGAAGGAAGTCAGTAAGTGCAAAGCACATTTATCACGCTACATGCTGCCTCAGCCAGCTTGGTGGCAAAACATGTTTGATAGCACGTAACGTGACGCAAGGTTGGGGGCAAAGAGAACAAAAAATGCAATGTCTTACCCAAGTGAAATAACTAGAGAATTCTGGGTTGGTAGATTACCCAGATTGGATTTTGGCCAAGTGATTGAAGGCAAGATCTCTAAATGGATAGAAAATGCTGCTGGACCTTTAATGACCAGGGCAGAGTAAGACTCCACGCTATAGCTCAGATGAAAGCCAGCCCTTCCAACAGTGGCCCCTGACACCAAGGCTGGCACAGGCCTGCTTCAGAAGAAAGAGTGCCAACATGTTGAATCACCAAATCATTTCCTAGAGCAGATTTTTCTTGGATATATCCCATACAGTTTCGTCAAGGCATGGATCCTGTTTCATTTATGAGCTCATACCCCAAAGTGATGTCTATATGAATATTCAGAGAAAGGTTTAAAGGAAGAGCCAAGAATATTTTTAAAATATCAAGGTGCCAAAGGCAATAAAGAAAAATACTAGGCTTCTAGGGCTGGAGCACTGAAAACAACACCAGCACAATCATCATATATTGCTCTAGCCACATATGCCATTTCTAGTGACTGTCACCATGCTTCTCACATCCCATATCCTGTTTAAAGCTATTTGCTAATGGAAACTCTGGCAGCACCCTCAGTGAGACAACTTTTGTAAGTTTACATCTATTGGACCCTAACTGTCCCTCCAATTTCCAAGTGTGTAAACAGCACAGTGCCCAGCACTTGGTAGGTACACCACGTATGTTGTAAAACTCCCGGTTCCTTTCATTACACCGTGGACCTGGCTAGGGTAAGAACCTCCTCTCCCTAAGCCCATTCCCCACTTTCACACAGTCCTTCCTTTCTATCATCACTGTGGCATCTTCTACACAAGATGATTCCCCTATTGAAGGATATTGTGGTAGAACACCTGCTTCAGCTACAGCAGCCAAAAATCGAATCCAACATCTATCTGCAGGGAGAATCTCAAGGTTGTCCAGCACTGTGCCTCTTCCTGTCTAACCATATCCATCTCCTCACAGCCAGGCCTCTCAAAATCTTTCATGTGGTTCTCCTCTATTTCTCAGATTGTAGTATTTCTCTAAGTGTCTATATCTGCAGGAGACGGAGAACTATTTTCTTATCTGCTGCAGCACATCTCCATCGTATTTTAGTTTTCTTCAAGGAGTTTAGAGCAAAGAATTCTGGACTAGGATTTGGAAAACCTGGTTTCTAGTATTGAATGAAGGAAACCACTTAACTTGTTTTATTTCCAGATAGGGAATAAAGTTTCCTATCCCAAATATCTCATAGCAAGGATCAAGGTCTTTAATATAATTTGAAAGTGCATAAAAGCACATGGAATTACGCACATGAAAATATAAATACATACAGGTAAATTGAAACAATTTCAAAAATATTAGTTGACTCACAGTATGGAGTTAATTAATCTTACAGTTAACCAAAATTTACCTGCAAATGGCCAAATCAGTCATATTCAAATTAAAAGAGCCTTTTAGTGCCATTCAAAACATTTAAGAGTATTGCACAAAAAAGATAAACACTATAATAGGTCTTTGAAGTAGGAACTTGTTCTGCTGCCTTTCTCCCCCATTCCAGCCCCTTCAAAGTCATCAAAGCAATGTTCTTAAAGTGTGAATGTCTTACAAGAAGCTTCTAATGGATTCACCCTTCACTCAGTTCCTCACAAATCAGAGGTAACCTGGCTTTTACATTCCTAATTATGTCTCTTTCAAAGAGCATTAAGGCTAATATTGGTTTTAAATGGTCCTAAATGCACCTCTGCTTTTGACCTGGGCTGTTCTGACCAACATACATCCTGACATTAGAGCAATCCCGAGGACAGTATGTCCCAAGGGCACCTAGCAAGTCGGGTTTTTTTCAGGGTCACTTCCCTTTCTTTTCCCCTGACCACCTGCAGGGTGTTCATTAAGTGGGTGATTTCCTTAGACCCCTCTCAGAAAAAGAATCCAAGTCTTTCAAAGGCTCACCCTTGCCTGAAAGAGTGATTTTCAAATGTAATGGACTTTAAAAACAAAAAAAGAACCCTTGGGAGATATTGTTAAAAACGAATATCCCTAGGGCCCACACCCCAGATATTTTAATCCATTTGGCATGAGGCTGGGGATGTGTGTTTTAAATAGCAGCCTAACTGGTTCAGGTGTAGGTGGTCTGCGTTTAGAGAAACACTGTCCTACAGAATAATGTCCATTCCAGGCCCAACTAACTTTCCAGGCTTATCTCCCACATTAACTCCCAACTCCCATCCTTAATATGTGCCTGCATGCACAGACACACACACTTACACACATGCACACACACATTAGGCCACAGAGAATGATGCACAATCCAATCTTTGTGCTCTTCTTGCCCTCTCATCCTTGAAAGCCCTTCTCCATTCCCCCTGCCACATGAAATCTGCATATTTAAAGGTCTTGCCCAGCCACGAGCTCTGAAGCTGGTCCTGATATCCCATTTAGAATTCCCTCGCTGAAGTCTCTGAAGGGCCCAGTTTGCATGTCGTTTGACCCTTACCAAAACATTCCTTATGTTGCGTTTGTTTTTTCATGTATCAGTGTTCATGATTAAACTGTGGAATATTCGAGGGTAAGTGTCCTATCTCATTTACCTGTTTAGTCCTAGCAGAGGATTGTGAACATAATAGTTGCTGAATAAATGTTTATAAAATTAACCTACTTTATGGGGCCAGCCTAGTGGCGTAGCGCTGAAGTTCGCCAGCTCTGCTTCACCGGCCCGGGATTCCCCGGTTCAGATCCCGGCGGCATCCCACATAGGGCAACTAGAAGGATGTACAACTATGACATGCAACTGTCTACTGGGGCTTTGGGGAGAAAAAAGGAAAAAGGGAGGAAGATTGGCAACAGATGTTAGCTCAGGGCCAATCTCCCCCCACCCCCCCCCAAAAATTAACCTACTTTAATTACGTCTATTATGGTATTTAAAGTTAGTTAAGCATCTCTCCTGCCTTGTCCTGGAACATTGAGGCAGAAACCATCTCCGATGTAGATACACCACATGGCTCAACTAGCCAGAAGTAGAGATTGTTCTGTCTGCATTTTGAAAGGGCTGCTTACCTTGTTTTGCCAACTTTGGGCACCAGAATCTAGCCCATTATAGACAAGCTATAAGTACAAGTATCTAGATATAAAAATATTTAGAGTTGATCTTTAGTGAGAAATTTATAAAGATAACAAAATATTTGCTAGGAAACTAAATGATCCAATAATTAGAAAACCCTTTATACTCATCAAATTAGTAAAAATTAAAAGAATTGGTAATACTGTATATTACTAAAGAGATGGGGCCCAACTAAGTTTCCAGGCTTATCTCCCACATTAACTCCCAACTCCCATCCTTAATGTGTGCCTGCATGCACACATGCAAGCACACACACTTATGCACATGCACGTGCACACACACATTAGGCCACAGAGAATGATGCACTCTCATATATGATGTGAGTGTAAACTAGGACAATGGTTTTGGAGAACAATCTGATAGCTTCTACTAAAATGCGAAGTGTAAAGATCCACTGACCCGGTAATTCTACAATTTTGTAATCTTCCCTAGAGAAATTCACATACAAATACATTAAAAATGCATAAAAATATTCATTGCAGCATTGACTGTAATAGCAAAAGGTCTAGCAATAAGGAAGTGTATAAATAAATATTGGTATGGTCACACTATAGGATATTATGCAGCAGTTAATTATAAGATACATCTACATGTACTGACATGGAAAGATCTTCAAAATATAGTGTTGAGTTTAAAATGAAAGTTCCAGCACCTGTATTGTCGAATACTCCATGCTTATTTTTTAAAGGCTGGTCTTAAAAGTCCATAAGGTAATATCCACATTTAACTGCAGTTGCAAATGTAAGCCTATGTATGAAAAGGTGTGGAAGAACATAACACAAACTGGTGACATGGGTTAACCCTCCTAAGGGGATGACTGAAATCAGCACAGTGGCTGTGGGGGAAGGAGGGCAGCCAAGAGTGGACTTCTCCTTTGTTTGTATTATCTGAGTGTATTTCAAATGAGCTTGTATTCATATATTACTACCATTATGGAAATGTTTTACATAAATGACTCATTTATATAAATTACTATGAAATAATAAATACATTCTACTATATATTTTGTGAGGTTGAATATTATAGTATGTGGTTAGCTCACTATACAGACATTACATAATTAGCTTAAAGCTGCAGTTTCCAAAGGATGTGCCATGGTTCTGATGCTAATTGCCAACTCCTTTTCACAAAAGATTGATGCAGACACTTAACCAGCCTGTTAAAAACAGAAATCTCTGTTTTGTCTGGTTACATTCATTTTCTTCCTGTTTCCATGTGTTCTCTCCCCAGTGTCTTCATGCTTGCATGCTACACTTGACCTGTGTTACCATTCTCCTATTCCAGGACCAATGACAAATAACAGAAGTCCTTACTCTCTACATCTACATATGTATTAGAGTTCTCCAGAGCAACAAAACCAAGTCTGTATACAGAAATATAGAAAGAGATTTCTTATGAGGAGTTGACTCACATGATTATGAAGGCTGAGAAGTCCCATCACCTGCCCTTTGCAGGCTGGAGGCCCAGCAAAACTGGTGGCATAGTTTCAGTCCAAACCTAAAGGCCTGAGAAACAGAGGAGGCAATGGTGTTAAGTCCCAGTCTGTATCTGAAGGCCTGAGAACCAGGAGTACAGATGTCTGAGGGCAGGAGAAGATGGATGTCCCAGCTCAAGCAGAGAGCAAATTCTCCCTCCACCTTTTTGTTCTATTCAGTCCCTCAGTGGATTGGATGGTGCCCACCTGCATTGTGCAGGGTGATCTTTGTTACTCAGTCTATAGATTCAAATGCTAATCTCATCCAGGAACACTCTCAGAGACACACCGAGAAATCATGTTTTATCAGCTCTGTGGGCATCCCTTACCCCAGTCAAATTGACATTAAATTAACCAACACACCACAGCATCACCCACTGCTTTGCCTATCAATCAGGAATGGCTGCACAGTACTGCAGCTCTCTGTCTCTCTCTAACACGAGCTGAAGGTGCTGCTTCTGAATGCTGCATTCTCTGCACCCCAGAAGAGAGGAATATTTTAAACTCCCTATTCCTGGAAAGGTCACTATGATTGGGGGTTCAGACTAAAATGGATTTTGTTTTGCCTTTGCTCCTACCTCTTGAAAGAAACAAAGAGGTCAAGATATTTTCTATTTTTGTGAGGCTTGAGGCTTATACAATTTGGGGAATCTCTCTTTAGGAAAACAAATAAAAATTACAAGTAAAAATCGCTAGGGGGAGCCAGTCCGGTGGCACAGCGGTCAGTTTAGTTCGTGCTTTGGCAGCCTGGGGTTCGCAGGTTCGGATCCTGGGCTCCTGCAGACACACTGCTTGTCAGCCATGCTGTGGCGGCGTCCCGTATAAAGTAGAGGAAGGTGGGCACAGATGTTAGCCCAGGGCCAGTCTTCCTCAGCAAAAAGGGGAGGATTGTCAACAGATGTTAGCTCAGGACTGGTCTTCCTCACAAGAAAAAAAAAAAAAACACTTGCTAGGGTCCCTCTCAGCTTCTTGGAAGAGACATGCAAATACAAGGTCCTAAATCTTAAGCTTCATTAGCTTCTTGGTAAGTCCCCTCTGCTTAGCTTGTCATATCAGTAACACTGGGGTGGTTTAATCATGTTACATCCATTGTCAGGTGAGTCACATAGCACTCTGGGTAATTTAGTAAACATTAACTACCTATGATGATGGTGATAAGAATGGTGGTAAATTGGAGTGTATGAGCACACATTATGCCCTAAATTATTCTAAGATAAAAAGGTACATCCTTAAAGTCATGGATAATGTAAACTGAATCCTTTTATGATACTAAAGAAAAAAAAGTAAAAAACCCAGTGCCTTTTGAAAGCCCACAAATTTTATGTATACAGATAGTTCCCATTTTCTAACAAAACTGATTCAAAGGAAGAATTATATTATCTGTAAGAGTTTATCGATACAAATTTTATATATGTTTTAGTTGACAAATTTTGCGATTGGTAGATTACCTGCAGAAAATGGAAATTATTTCCCTTACACTAATTGACGGAGTCCGCAGCATTCCTAGTGCCCCATACCTTAAGAGACCATACATTGAAATTCCATGAAAAATATATATGGGCAATTGAAATAATAGTTTGGATTTGGTTTAAGGAAAGCTGCTCATATATGAGGGTATTATCATAGAACAACGTGGGTCTTGAGCCAGCCTTAAAGTTATCATAAAATAATGGGGGGGGCTCACCATTCACTAAAGACCCATGAAAGAAGCAATAAGAGTTTGAGAAGAACTTAATAGCAGACCTTCTTTTTAATATTAAATGGAGAAATTTAGGCAGATTTCAAAATTTGTCATTACATAAACATTCTGATAAAGTGAAATTCACAATAATCTTATTCTATTCTCTGTATTTTCCAAGTAATTTCTCTAACCCAAACTTCAGCAATCCTAATCACTGTCATCATCATCATGACGATAGCTACGATTCATAGGTGCTCCCACTCAGTCAGTCACTCTACTGAGCACTACATATGTAACCCAATCCTCGCCATGAGATAGATGATATCCCACAAAAGCACCTGTTCCTAAAAGACCATCTTGATAACTATGCCCACACTGCACGTTCACTGTTTTTCCATTTCTGTGGTGTATCATCAGTTAGGGCTCTTCCAGTTACAAGTGCCAGAAAACCTTACAAATTGTCATATGACTAAAATCCAGGTAGGACCACCTTTAGCAGAAGCTTGATCCAGCAGCTCAATCCACGTAAAGGAAATTTGTTTTTCTCTGTTCCTCCATTCTGCTTTCCTCAATGTTAGCTGTCCTAGAAGCTCCAGGCTCTCCCCTTGACATTAAAAAAAAACAGTTGCTAAGTTCCAGGCCTCACATTCTCATGACAGCACATTGAATACCAACATTCTAGAAGCCCTTGGATTCAACCTCTTTGGCCCATGTTGTCATGTGCCCATCCATACGCAATCACTGTCACAGAGGAGCAGGTGAGATAAGGTGATTGGCTTAAGGGTTCAGCCCACCATTTGGGCTCAGGGTAAGATGATATGACACTCATCTCATGGATGAGAATGAGGTTGGAGTAACTTCCCCAATGGGGAAAATCTTGGTGCTATTGGCAGGAAAAGGGAAGAGTAGAGACTGTGGGAGAGAGGTATCAGCACCAAAAATATGTCTACTACACCTGCTAAGTGTTATTCCTACATAGGTAAGAGAATTGAAAACTTTGATATAGCATCTGTTCATGTAAATTTAGCTAAAAATAATAAACAAAATTATTGGTCTCTCATTCTCTCTCCACTCCCTGAATAAGTGGGAAAAATTTAATCCTTATGTGCAATTTAGAGAATCCTACTAAGAAATGTTATATTTAATTACTATGTATATGGATTTTCTTCTCTGTGGGAAAACTGTGGTGACTTAATGACCATAGAATCCAAAATCCTCTCATAAATCAAAGACTGAATCTATGTGAGAGAAAAATGGCACCAAAATAATGATCTAGGCTATAGCACTTTCGTGTTCTTTCCATTCTTTCTAGAGATTTTTAAGTCAATCAGGCTGCTTGCACCCATGCATGCCTTCATACTATATATATTTTTAAATTTTCTTATACAAATAATTTTTATTCTTTTATCAAGACTTTACTGAATTGCCAAAAACATAACTGTTTTTGGAATTATTCAAATATTGTGAAGAAATGTATTAAATCTTAACACATCAGAGTTCAAGATTGTTACCTTCATTGCCAATAATGTAGCCCAAGTATGAGAACAAGATAGAATATTCTGCCATGTGTCTTGGTGAACTAGGTATGGGTCTGAATTTTCACCACACCTAGCAACAACAACAAAATGTTTAGACTTGAAAAAAAACCAAAATAGTAAAGGCATTTTTTTTTCATATGTTAGAAGATTTATTTGATATATTTTTTTGTGATGGTGGTCAGTTTACCACAAAAAGTGCTGTTCAACTTGCATTTAAATGGAGAGGTGGAAAATGTGTTGGAGTGGGGTAAAAGAAATTTGAGTTCTAGTCTAAGATCTGTCACTAACCAGCTGTGTGACTTGGGCAAGCCATTTTACACCTCTGGGTTTCGCTTTCCTCATTTGCACAATGAACAGGTTGGCAAAGATTATCTTTACAAGTTCCCAACCCTGAACTTCTTAGAATTTTGTGAAATGAGCATACTAAGCGGGGAGCTTAGCTTACCTAAATGTCTAAAATGAAACATTACCATCCATTTCCCTCCTGGGAAATTGATATCAGGTGATGGAGATAGAAAGTTTGTAGGATGATTCAAACAAATTTCCATGTACCTCTTTAACTTGTGATTACCTTCAGTAAGCAATTCCCTTTACACTTTTATTCAAAAATAACAAGCTGTGTTTGAAATGCTGGTATACACCATTTATTACGCTCTCCAACCCAAACACGAAAACATTTGTACTTATGTTATGACTTCACCTGGTGGCTTTCATTTTCTCCAACATAAAGACAGGGTGAAGCAAAGTAATAGAAAAATAGAAAACATCTTTGTCGGAAAATGAGATTGCAGCTGTGTAACTGGAGCACACAACCATAAATCAGAATGTCAAATCCAAAACACATGACTTCTTGCAAGTTCTCCATGTGCGCTCTAATGTGATTACAGCCTGGTTGCTATTATGATTTAAAACAAAGTCTTTCATGCTAGAAACAAAATGCGGAATGTGAACTGCCTGGGGGAGAGAGCTGCAAGCTAGCTAGCCACATACCCCTTGCTGTCAGAGAGGTGGGCTACAGTATTTCAAGTACTGGTTTGTCAGGTGTGAGAGAGCAAAAGGATACAAGAGGAACCTTGGCAGAGGTCTTAACATGAGGGACAAATTAGCCAGCAGTGTTCAGCTCAGCTTGACAATCTGAAATTAGCTTCTTTCTCCCCCCCTCCCCATCTTTTTTTTTCCTAAGCAGAATCCTGAAGCCAAATACAAAGATTACAGAAGTCATTCTTTCCTGCCTATCACATAAACAAATGGACCAGCTGTTATTGCTAAGATTCCAGTTTTAAACTTGGACTTTCTTGTATAAACTTCAATGTAATGGTATTTAAAGTGTCATAGGCAATAAGCATCTAATCCTACTCAATAAATTGTAGGCTCAGTTGCATGAACTCCTAGAGCTGTTAAAGACAGCTGTGCTTTTTTTGTAATTTAAGTCATTTCCAAATTGGGCAACTCTCCAGGTATATTTTCAGACAAACAATGTGTGCTAGAAAAGTGATGTTCTGAGTCTTTCAGCAATGGAATAAACACAAAAGAGTAAAAGCTGAAATATAAGAGGGTGCAAACATCATTTCTGATTACCCCAGGAGGGCAGGCATCAAGGTTGAGGGGCTAGAAAACTCTTCCTATTTCCTAGGACTATTAGAATATGAGCCAGGATATTTTCCCTCAAGGAACTTTTGCTAGCCCAATTATTTTTGAAACTGGTTGTTGAGCCAATGCCATAGATGGGCACCAGGATGGAAGATAAGAATTTAGTACTTCTCAAAATAGGACCATCAACTCCCAGAGCAATGACACAACCCTGAAACGGAAAAAGCTCCTCCCAGAGCTGATATTTAAAGAGTCAGGAGGAAATGGTTTCCACTCTGTGATGTCATTGAAATAAATCATCATGAGACCATAGGATAAGGATAAGGAATAGGATAAGAAGGAATTACAAGAGGTCATTTTATCCAGTGCACTGTCTCTAAGAGGAGTCACAATAAAAGCATTTAAAGAAGATTAATTGGTAATTATTTTATATCTACATCATCATTTAGCATAAAATGAATCCTTTTCTAGTACAGAAGAGCTCAGTGGGCAGGGCAGGGAGCATGTTTTTCAATATCCACCCCAAGGTGAGGATTCTACAGTTGGCTGATGTACCTGAGTAGGAAGAAGCCCAAGTTATTCCTCATCATGGTTTGATGATGGTGAGTGGTCTTCAGGGAGGCCATCGCCATGTTTGCCTCCTGGATCTGATTTCAGAGCACAGGAATATTGTTGTTGCTGTTGTTTCACTTCGGTGGTTATTTTTTCATCAAAAATTGACTTGTGCCTACAAGATCTTCTTACCCACTTTTGTTTTACACTGTGGTAAGGTACTGTGCATTATCTTTTGGGCTAAACACATCTGATGTCTACCTCACTGTCAACAATACAGAGAAAAGCGCAGGGAAAACATAAATCTCGGACCTAGAGCCCACAGCGTAGTTCCCCTGAGTCCCTATGTGGTGGGTTGAAATTCATCATAGACAAACTAGGCCTGAAATGAATCAACACCTCTTTCAGTTGCTGGAATGTAACACAAGCTCACAGGTGGAGGGAATTTCAGGCAATGACTCAGGATTACTTTTGGCCCAGGTGGACAGCTGGACAGCTACACCTAGTCCCAAAACTCTTAGAAATTACCTTCTGGATCCCTGCCCCCACACAACCCCCCCAAATGACAGTTTTACATGCAAAGCAGAAAATTCCTACTGAATCTTTTAAGTTAAGGCTTAATAATTAGAAATTCCCTTCATCCAGGGATTCTGATAGTATTTCTGCTGTCCCCCTTTGAGAAAGCTCAGACCTGTCACCTCAATGGAAATCTTCACCTCAGGCAAAAGCAATGGTCCACTTGTTTCTACCTCCATAAAGCAAAACCCCTCAGGCTTTGTTCAGTTTTGAGGGAAAACTCAACAGCTCTGTGCAGATTAAAGACCTCACCAAAAAATGTCTAAAAACAAGTAATCTCTCAGTGTCATTTCAAACAAGTATAGCACACCAGACACAAGGTATTTGTCAAATAATTTAGTCTCTCATCTAGCCAACCTATTGGGTCCCATTTCTCTCATTTAAAAAGTCTCTACAAGCCTACAAAAATATTGTCAGAACTACAGATAATAGTACTCAGAATTTTGTTCTCAAGGCAATTTACTCAATACCACAGGTAGTGTTTTTCAATATGTGTGTAATTAAAACGCTCTTTAATTTTCATGAAAGTGTCTTGAAAGGAAGGACATGCCCCACAGAATGGAATGGTGGGTAGATTTTTTTTTTAAGCTAAAAGCTAGAGAATGAAATTATTGAAACCATCTTCTGTTCTACTTTAATTTTCACCAGCTTTTTGCTAGTTTACTTTAACAAGTAATGTTTGATTGAATTCAGGCCTGCTTTTGTTTACAAAATGAACCAGAGCCAGCAAGTCGTGGCCTGGCTAATTTGCACATCCACTGCCTTGGTTTCCTCCCCTTTAAACAAAAATCTGGAGTTTGTGATTTACTATTGATTTGGTTAGTTCAAGTGATTTTGATGGCTAAAATCTACCTTCCACATCATCCTTGAGATTTTCACCAAAATTACCCAATCTATGTCTACTATACAAGGCAGAAACGACCCCCCTAAAAATGCAAAACATGTCTCTTTAACTCTCAAGATTTCAGATGCCAATTAAAGAAACTGAGAATAAAAATCCACAGATGGAAGAAGAGGAAAGCAGGATCCATAAGGAATAGCTTTAAAAACCAAACTGGCTCATTCAGAAGAAGAATGTCATGAGAGGAAAGCAAAATGGCCATTGTTGCTGGCAGGTCTCTTTGAGTCTTTATGCACAATCCTTGTTTGCCGATCCAGTAAACCAGTGGTTCTCAAATCCAGGAGAGCGTCAGAATCATCTTGGAAACCCTATTCCAAAATCTCCTCTAGAAATTCTGATTTTAAAAGTCTAGAGTGGAATCTGTGTGTTCACTTTGGTTCTGGAGGTCCACCAAGCTGGGAAACACTGGTACAGTCTTTAGGCATGTTTAATGTCACCCTGCCCAACCAGTCTCATCTCTTCCTCTGCTTGAATTATCTACTCCAAATCTGAAGGTCTCATTCTAGGCCATGAAACTGTATAGTGTTCCTTGTGTAGTCAGGTGAGAGTAGGTATGTAGAGGGGGTATTGTCCTGTCTCCCTTGTCACTCATGTACAAATTCCATATACATGCTACTGTTGGGGCTTGCCCCACAAGATTACTACCTAATGCTAAGAATCACTTGACTCTCACATACCCACAGTCTGTCCTTAGCATTCTGTCTCCATTCAGTTTTCCATCCTCCTAAAAGTAAGGCAAAGCTCATTCCCAGTCTCCTCCACCTCCATGCAATCTGCTACCTTTTTGTAATCTACCCACTCCCCTTCAGGTTGCTTATTTAAACATAATCTCAACTGAAATAAAAAGAAATATACCTAATACTACAGGTATTGAGAGAACAACTCTCAGCTCTGAGAGGGAAGGAGCCATGCCCAGCTTGCTTATCCCTGGATCTCCAAAGCATAGCCTAGTGTTTGGCACATGGCAGATGTTCAGTAAACATTTGTTGAAGGTACAAATGGATGTCCAAAGTTAAATTTGCTCGTAGAGACTACTTTAATAACCTATGACTTTTCAGAATGCACCTTAATCATGTGGAATCATAAAATCTTAGGAATGGAAGGGCTGATGAGGAAACTGAGGCCATTCAAAGTTATGGGTTTTTCAAGGTCAACAGGACATGGATGGCAAATCTCAGACTAGCAAAGAATTCATTCGGTGTTTGTTGCTATTTTTGCGGTTTGGTTTTTATTTTTAGTACTCATCTACAAAATAACTAATCATGCTTCCTAAGTCCTTGGATAGAAGGAGACAACATGTAAGGAGAAGATACCTAAAAAATGCTTGAAAGTGTCCCTGACACATTGCAAGCACTTAATACATTTAAGCTTTTGTTATTTGATTTATTTTTTAAATTTTACATACAGTAAAATTTATTATTATTATTTTTTTGGTTTACAGTTCTTTGAGTTTCAACACATGCATAGATTCTTGAAACCAGCACCACAAATGGATTCAGCGTAATTTTAACTTCTCGAAGTATTTTCTTGCACTGTCCCTCAGTAGTCATGACTCCACACACACAAAACTCTAGTAATCACTGATCTCTTCTCTGAACCTAGAGTTTTGCTTTTGTCTGAGTGTCACATAAATGGCATCAAACAGTATTCAGCATTTTGAGACTGGTTTCTTTCAAGTAGTATAATGCATCTGATATTCATTCATGTTGTTATGTGTATTAACAGTTTGTTACTTATTTTTGTTGAGTGGTATTCCACTGTGTGGATTTACCACCCACTGAAGTATTTTTAGGTTATTTCCGGTTTTTGGTGATTTTGAACAATGCTATTTTAAGCATTCATCTAGAGGTTTCTATTTTTAAATAACTTTTCATTTCTTTGGAATAAAGAGCTAGAAGTGGGATGGCTGGGTCATATGCTAAGTACATGTTTAACTTGTAAGAAACTGCCATTTTGTGTTCCCACCAGTGATACGTGAGAATTCTTGTTGTACAACATCCTGCTCAGCATTTGCTATTATCAGTATTTTTATTTTAGTCATTCTAACAGGTATACAATGGTAATTCATCATGGTTTTAATTTGCATTTCCCTGATGACTAATAATGTCGAGCATCTTTTCATGTATTTATTTTCCATCTGCATATCTTTTTTGGCAAAATGTTAAGTCAAGCCATTTGCATGCTCTTATTGAGTTATCTTTTTTGATTGTTGAGTTCTATAAGTTCTCTACATTTTTGGATACAAGTCTTTTGTCAAATATGTGATTTGTAAATATTCTCGCTGTTGCTTTTCTTTTCATTTTCTTAGCAACATCCTTTCAGGAACAAAATTTTTAATTTTGCTGAAATAGAATTTATCTTTTTTTTTCCCTTAGATTGTGCTTTTGGTTTAGTATGTAAGAACTTTTTGCCTAGCCCAAGGTCAAGAAGATTTTCTCCTATGATTTTTTCCAAAAGTTTTATAGCTGTACATTGTATATTTAGATCTTTTTTGAGTGAATTTGTGTATAAAGTATGAGGTATGAGTTGAGGTCTTGAATATATTTTATTAGATTTATACCTAAATGTTTCAATTTTTGAAAGCTACTATAATAGCTCTATAAATTTATAAATGTTATTTTTTAATTTTCCTGAGGTCATATTGGCTTATAACACTGTGTAAATTTCAGGTGTACATTATTATATTTCAGTTTCTGTATAGTTTGCATTGTGTTCACCACCAATAGTCTAGTTTTTATCCATCACCATACACATATGTCCCTTTACCCCTTTCATCCTCCCCCTACACCCTTCTCCTCTGGTAACCACTAATTTCCTTATCTATGGGTTTGTTTACCTTCCACATATGAGTGAAATTGTATGGTATTTGTCTTTGTCTGATTAATTTCACTTCACATAATACCCTCAAGGTCCATCCATGTTGTTGCAAACTGCATATATATGTATATATATACCACATCTTCTTTTTCCATTCATCCATTGATGGGCACTTGGGTTGCTTCCATGTCTTGGCTATTGTGAATAATGCTGCAATGAACATAGGGGTGCATAAATCTTTTTGAATTGGTGATTTCATTTTCTTTCAATAAATATCCAGTAGTGGGATAGCTGAATCATGTGGTATTTCTATTTTTAGTTTGGTTGAGAAATATCCACACTATTTTCGACAATGGCTGCACAAGTTTGCATTCCCACTAGCAGTGTATGAGGGTTCCCTTTTCTCCACATCCTGTCCAATACTTATTATTTTTTGTCTTGTTAATTATAGCCATTCTGACAGGTGTGAGGTGATATTTCATTGTAGTTTTGATTTGCATCTCCCTAATAATTAGTGATGTTGAACATCTTTTCATGTGCCTGGTGGCCATCTCTATATCTTCTTTGGAAAAACGTCTGTGCATGGGGCCGGTCTAGTGGTGTAGTTGTTAAGTCCACACACTCCACTTTGGTGGCCCGGGGTGAGCAAGTTTGAATCCCAGACACAGACCAACGCACCACTCATCAAGCCATGCTGTGGTGACATCCCATATACAAAATAGGGGAAGATGCGCAGATGTTAGCTCAGAGCCAATCTTCCTCAACAACAACAAAAAATGCCTGTTTGTATCCTCTGCCCATTTTTTGATCCAGTTGTTCATTTTCTTGTTGTCGAGTTGTATGAGTTCTTTACATATTTTGCAAATTAACCCCTTGTTGAATATATCATTTGCAAATATTTTCTCCCAGTTGGTGGATTGTCTTTTCATTTTGTTGATGGTTTCCTTTCCTTTGCAAAGCTTTTTAGTCTGATGTAGTCCCATGTGTTTATTTTTCCTTTTGTTTCCCTTGCCTGAGTAGGCATGGTATTCAAAAAAGATACTGCTGAGACCAATTTCAAAGAGTGTACTCCTTATCTTTTCTTCTAAGAGTTCTATGGCTTCAGGTCTTCATTCAAGTATTTAATCCATTTTGAGTTAATTTTTTGTTTATGGTGTAAGATAATGGTCTACTTTCATTCTTTTGCACGTGAGTGTCCAGTTTTCCCAGTACCATTTATTGAAGAGACTTTCCTTTCTCCATTGTGTGTTCTTACCTCCTTTGTCAAAGATTAACTGTCCATAGATGTGTGGTTTATTTCTGGGATCTCATTCCTGTTCCACTGATCTGTTTGTTTTTCTGCCAGTACCATGCTGTTTTGATTACTACAGCTTTGTAGTACAATTTGAATTCAGGAAGTGTAATACTTCCAGCTTTGTTCTTTTTTTTCAGGATTGTTTTGGCTATTCAAGGTCTTTTGTTGTTCCATATAAATTTTAGGATTCTTTATTCTATTTCTGTGAAGAATGTCATTGGGATTCTGATTGGTATTGCAGTGAATCTGTAGATTGCTTTAGGTAATATGGACATTTTCACTACATTTATTCTTCCAATCCATGAGCATGGAATATCTTTTCCAATTTTTTATGTCTTCTATTGCTTTCAATAACATCTTATAGTTTTCAGTGTGTAGGTCTTTCACCTCCTTGGTTAAACTTATTCCTAGGTATTTTATTCTCTTAGTTGCAATTATAAATGGGATTGTATTCTTGTTTTCTCTTTCTTCTAGTTCATTATTAGTGTATAGAAATGCAACTGATTTTTGTATGTTGATTTTGTATCCTGCAACTTTACTGTATTTGTAGACTATTTCTAAGAGTTTTTTGGTGGATTATTTAGGGTTTTCTATATATAGAATCATTGTCATCCACAAATAGTGAAAGTTTCACTTCTTCCTTTCCAATTTGCATCCCTTTTATTTCTTTTTCTTGCCTAATTGCTCTGGCTAAAATTTCCAGTACTATGTTGAATAAGAGTAGTGAATGGCTTTCAGTTTTTCTCCATTGAGTATGAAGTTGATGGTGGGTTTGTCTTATATGGCCTTTATTATGTTGAGGCACTTTCCTTCTATACACAATTTGTTTAGAGTTTTTAACATAAATGAGTGTTGAGTCTTGTCAAATGCTTTCTCTGCATCTATTGAGATGATCACATGATTTTTATTCTTCATTTTATTAATGTGGTGTATCACATTGATTGATTTGTGGATGTTGAACCATCCCTGCCTCTCTGGAATAAATCCCACTTGATTGTGGAGTATGATGCTTTTATTCACTAATATTTTGTTGAGGATTTTTTCATGTATGTTCATCAGCAATATTGGCCTGTAATTTTCCTTTTTCTTTTGCCCTTGTCTGGTTTTGGCATCAGGATAATGTTGGCCTCATAAAATGACTTAAGAAGTATCCCATCCTCTTCAATTTTTCAGAATAGTTTGAGAAGGATAGGAATTAAATCCTCTTTGAATGTTTGGTAGAATTCACCAGAGATGCCATCTCGTCCCAGACTTTTGGTTTTTAATTACTATTTCAATCTCTTTGCTTGTGATTGATCTATTCAGATTCTCTATTTCTTCTTGATTCAGTTTTGGGAGGTTGTATGATTCTAAGAATTTATCCATTTCTTCTAGGTTGTTCAGTTTGTTGCCACATAGCTTTTCATTGTATTCTCTTATAATCCTTTGTATTTCTGTGGTGAAATTGTAATTTCTCCTCTTTTATTTCTGATTTTATTTATTTAAGTCTTCTTTCTTTTTTTCTTAGTGAGTCTGGCTAAGTGTTTGCCAATTTTGTTTATCTTCTCAAAGAACCAGCTCTTCATTTCATTGATCCTTTCTATTGTTTTTTTAGCCTCTATTTTGTTTATTTCTGCTCTAATATTTATTATTTCCTTCCTTCTACTGACTTTGGGCTTTGTTCTTCTTTTTCTAGTTGTCTTAGGTGTAGGGTAAGCTTGTTTATTTGAGCTTTTTCTTGTTTCTTGAGGTAGGCCTGTATTGCTATAAATTTCCCTCTTAGTACTGCTTTTGCTGCATCACATAAGTTTTGATATGTTGTGTTTCCATTTTCATTTGTCTCTGGGTATTTTTTAATTTCTCCTTTGATTTCTTCACTGAGCCAAGAGTTGTTCAGTAGAATGTTGTTTAGTCTCCACATATTTGTGACTTCCTAGATATTTCTTATACTTGATTTCTGGTTTCATAGCATTGTGATCAGAAAGCATGCTTGATATGATATCAATCTTCTTAAATTTATTGAGGCTTGCTTTGTTTACCAACATATGGCCTATTTTTGAGGATGTTCCATGTGCACTTGAGAAAAATGTGTATGCTACTGCTTTTGAATGGAATGTTCTCTCTCTCTCTATATATAAAGTCCATCTGGTCTCGTGTTTCATTTAAGGCCACTGTTTTCTTGTTGATTTTCTGTCTAGATGATCTATCCATTGACATAAGCGGGATGTATAAAGCCTAAAGTCTCTACTATGGTGTTGCTGTTAATTTCTCCCTTTAGGTCTGCTAATAGTTGCTTTATATACTTTGGTGCTCCTGAGTTAGGTGCATATATATTCATAAGTGTTATGTCTTCTTGGTGGAATGTCCCTTTTATCATTATGTAATGCTCATCTTTGTCTCTTGTTATCTTTTTTATCTTAAAATCTGCTTTGTCTGATATAAGTATGGCTACACTTGCTCTCTTTTGCTTGCCATTTGCTTGGAGTATCATCTTCCATCCCTTCACTCTGAGTCTATGTTTGTCTTTAGAGCTGAGATGTGTTTCCCAGAGATAGCATGTTGTTGGGTCTTGTTTTTTAAACCATCCAGCCACTCTGTGTCTTTTGGTTGATGAATTCAATCCATTTACATTTAGAGTGATTATTGATACATGAGGGCTTCATAATGCCTTTTTCCCTTCTGTTTTCTGGTTGTTCTATATTTCCATTGTTTCTTTCTTTCTTTCTTTCTTTTTTTTTGGAAGATTGGCCCTGAGCTAACATCTATGCCAATCTTCCTTTAGTTTGTATATGGGATGCTGCCACAGCATGATTTGATGAGCAGTGTGTAAGTCCACACCCAGGATCTGAACCCACAAACCCCTGGCTGCCGAAGCAGAATATGCGAACTTAACCACTATGCCACCAGGCTGGCCCCTCCATTGTTTCTTTCCCCTTGTATTTCTGTCTGCCATTTCAGTTTGGTAGTTTTCTGTGATGGTTTTCTCTTTATTTATGATTTGTGACTCTGCTCTCATTTTTTGTTTTGTAGTTACCATGAGGTTTGTATAAAAGATCTCCCAGATGATATAGTCCATTTTCTGATAGCCTCTTCTCTCCATTAGCCTATGTGGGTTCCATCCTTTTCTTCTTCCCCTTCTCAGTTATTGTTGTCACAAATTATTCTTTTTCGTGTTGTGAGTTTGTGACCAAACTGAAGTGTTTGTAGTTATTTTTGATACTTTCTTTTCCTTTATCTGTTATGTTATAATTAAGTGTTTGCTAACTTATTCTGATATAGGGCCACAATTTTCTGATTTTGTCTATCTGTTTATCTCCTTGTTCAAGGCTTTGTAAACCTTTGCCTTTTTGTTTCAGGTAGGAGGGATCCCTTCATCATTTCTTGTAAGGGAGGTCTAGTGGTGATGAACTCCCTCAGCTTTTGTTTATCTGGGAAAGCTTTTATTTCTCTGCCATATCTGAAGGACAATTTTGCTGGATAGAGTATTCTTGGCTGATGGTTTTTGTCTTTCAGTATTTTGAATATATCATTCCACTCTCTCCTAGCCTGTATGGTTTCTGCAGAGAAATCTGCTGAAAGCCTGGTGGGATTTCCTTTGTAGGTTATTTTCTCCTCTGTTGCTTCCCTTAATATTTTTTCTTTGTCATTGACTTTTGCCAGTTTTAATATTATATGCCTTGGAGAAGATCTCTTTTTACATTGATGTAATTAAAAGTTCTATTAGCTTCATTTACTTGCAGGTCCAGTTCCTTACCCAGGTTTGGGAAGTTCTCAGCTATTATTTTTTTGAACAAGTTCTCTGCTCCTTTCTCCCTCTCTACTCCCTCTGGGATACCTATAATCCTTATGTTACTTTTCCTAACCGAGTTGTGTATTTCTCAAAGAATTTCTTCATTTTCTTAAAATCTTAGTTCTCTCTCCTCCTTCACCTGAGTCATTTCTAGGTTTCAGTCTTTGAGCTCACTAATTCTGTCCTCCATAAGGTCTGCTCTATTTTTAATATTTTCTACATTATTTTTTAATCTTATTAATTGTGTTCTTCATATCCAGAATTTCTGTTTGATTTTATTTAGAGCTTCAATATCTTCAGTGGAGTATTCCCTCTGTTCATTAATTTTATTCCTGAGCTCATTGAACTCTTTCAGAGTTTTCTTGTAACTCATTGAGTTTCTTTATGATAGCTATTTTGAATTCTCTGTCTGTTAGGTTGTAATCCTCTGTCAATTCAGCTTTGATTTCTGGAGAGTTTTCATTTTTCTTCTGTTCTTCCATGTTACCATAGTTCTTCATGGTGTTTGATGAATTGTTCCTCTGCCTGCACATTTGTGGTGGTAGTCACCCTTTTGTATTTGGGTACAGCTTTGGTTACTTTGGTTCTGAGCTGCTTCTGATTGTATTTGAGAGCCTGCACTTTCCACCCTCCACTCCCTCTACCAGAAGCATCATCAGTGCCCTTCTTGTGCCACTTGTGCCTATGGGGTTCTGGTGCCCTGCTGCTTAGATGTTGCTTCAGTCTCTGGTGATGCCATGGGGGTCACCAAGCTGTGATCACTTCTGCTGCTTCCAGGGTCACCTGAGTCTCATGTTCCTCCACTTGCTCTCCACAGGCTTGGATGCTGGTGTTCCTGTGCTGCTGTTCCCAGGTTGCCTGGGGATGCTGGTTGCACCACTGCCAGGGGTGCTGGGTTCACGGGGTGCTGTCAAGGGTGTTGCTATCACTGGTGGGGGCCCAAGAATCCAGGGATTTGCATGCAGCCCCCACTACTGGTGGAGCTGGTGTTGGGGGTGCTGCCACTGGGGGCTGGGTCACTGTTCTGCTTTGGTTCCTGATGCTTCTGATGGCAGATTCCACTTGCCACCCCCTGGGGGGACAGGAGCTGTTTTTTCTGCTCTCACCCTGTCTGCTCTTAGTTGTGCAGGTCCAGCCACCATAGCTGTCACCACTCTGCTGACCGTCACATGGGTAGGGCTGCCACCACTCAATAGGCACTCATGCAGACTGGGCTGCCACCACTCCACAAAGTGTGTGCATGGGCCATGCTGCCATCACTTTCACTCACAGTCACACTGGCTGCTGTGTGAGGATCTGAGCCCCAGATTGCTGCCACCGGGGGATGGTGGCTGCTCCCCTAGTTGCACTGCTTCCTGGGAGTCCAGTCCACCCACCTTCAGATGTATAGCTGTGTGGGTCTCTTAGGCATCCTGTTTTACTGTGTACAGAATCTCTGTTGGTCAATGAATGCCCTTAGAGGGGAGAGACAAAGGGAACAACTCACTTTGCCATGATGCTGACATCACTCTCAATGTTTATTTTTATTTCAATTTCCAATTATTCTTTCTTAGAGTATAGAAAGGAACTTGATTTTGGGATTTTGACCCTGTAGCCTGTGACCTAAACTCACATAGTTCTAGGAGCTTTATTGTATATTCCTTAAGGTTTTCTATATACAATAATGTCACCTATGAATAAGTATAGTTTTCTTCTTCTTTTTTTATCTGGATGCCTTTATTTATTTTTCTTGCCTTATTGCACTTGCTAGGACTTCTAATACAAAATTGAATAGGAGTGGTGACAATAGGAGTCTTGTCTACTTCATGATCTTAGGTAGAAAGCATTCAATCTCTTCCCAGTAGGTTTCATATTAGCTGTAAGACTTTGTTGATGCCCTTCTATTTCTGGCTTGCTGAGAGTTTTTAATTATAAATGGTTGTTGAATTTTTCCAAATGCTTTTTCTTCATATATCAATAAAGTCATGTGGTTTTCTCATTTTTCTGTTAACGTGGTGAGTTACATGGATTGATTTTTGAATGTTGAACCAGTCTTGTATTTCTGGGATAAATCCCTCTTGGTGATGGTACAGACTTGTGTCACTTACAATGAGAATACATTCTGAAAAATGTGTCATTAGGCAATTTTGTCATTGTATGAATATCACAGAGTGTACTTACACAAATCTAGATGGTATAGCCTACCACATATCTAGGTTATATGGTACTAATCTTATGGGACCACCATCATTGCAGGTCTGTTGTTGACTGAAACATCATTATCTGGTGCATGACTGTATATCATCCTTATATATTGCTGCATTCAGTTTGCTATTGTTTTGTTGAGAATGTTTGTATCTTTGTTCATAAACGACATTGGTCTATATTTTTCTTTTCTTGTATTAATTTTGTCCAGGTTTGGTATCAAGGTAATGCTGGCCTCATAAAGTAAGTTGAGAAGTGACCCCTTCCCATTCTGTTTTCCAGAAGTTAATTTTTCCCCTAGCTACATTCAATCTGTCTATATAGGAGGAAAAACAAAAACAGAAACAGTAAACTTATTGCTGGTTGTTTCTTGAGTTCTGCTTGCTTGTATCCACCTTTCAGGGCCTCTTGATAATTGTTCTACATATTTTATCCATGAGTTTTCATTGTACACTGTGGGAGAACCATAACAGAGACCCAGTTGTTGTTTTAAGCCACTAAAATTAGAAGTTGTTTGTTATGCAGCAGTAGATAACCAATAACAATTCTTTTCATTCCTCACTCATCTTGATCCTATTCACTCTTCAGTTTCCAGCTGTGTAGGGGCACTAGGCTATGTGCCCTATAACAACCATGTGTCCTCCTGGCCCCCTTCTGGGCAATCCCCCCTCTGGGATCTGTAATGATCCAGGGTCTGGCCAACCAAGATCTTAACTTATCTCACTCAAAGAACATCATGTCTTGAAGAAACACAGAGCCCTTCCATGTGAGCTACTGTTCCTGGGAATGCTGGTTGTAACAAGCACTGTCCCTGTTGGCAAGCACATAGTCTTTATTCCCCTGCCTATATAAGCAACTCCCTCTCTGCCTGCAGTAGCGGGTGCACAACTCCATCCAGCAGGCCACCACTGGACACTCCCAGTAAGTAAATCCCAGTAAACCCTTATGTCTCATATGCTGTCTCTGGGTCTGTCCTTCAGTCTCCCCACAACCTATCCCACACTGCTCATGCAACTGGGTGTGCAGCCAGACAAGCTTAAATGTTAGTTCCTCAGAGAAGCTTTCTCTAATCATTGAATCTGAACTAGAACCTACCTATTACTCTGATTATTTCACTTGTTTTCCATCATAAATTTTTGTCAATTTATAATTATTTTATTTGCTTGTGTGCTTGAATTATTAGCCAGTGTAAAGTGAGTATTTAGCACAGTGTTTGGTATATAGTATGTACTCAATAAACAATTGCTGAATGAATGAAGGAATGAATTAAAAAGAATAAATGAATGACTGTACAAACCTACAACTTATAATGCTAGAGGGATATCTTCATATGCAAAGGGCCAAATACATGTTGTTAAGTAGTTTAAAAGCTAACAAAGTTTCTCTCATTAAAAGTTAAGCTCCTTTCTCTCCTTTCTGTTTGATCACTAGTGGATGCAAACACTGAACACTGGCTAGCCTTCATCTTCTATTTATATTTATATATATACACACATACTTACACATATATATACATGTATATATATATTTATAATATATGTGTATATTTATGACATATTATACATGAGATATATATATACATATGAGATAGATATAGATATTGATATATTTATCATCCTGCTTCTTGCCTTCCAGATGTTTCTCTATATTCTTTGTAAACTCCTTGGATTCTTTCTTTTTTTTTTTTTTGTATTCATGAGACTTTCATTTCTTTGCTTAGAGCATTAAACCCCCCATTGTTCCTTCCTTACCCTTATGCTTGACCCTGGTTACCCTAGAAAAGTCTTGTATCTTCTACATCCCATCGTTTCTGGGAATCTTTCCGGCCCCTGCTCTCAAACCCTGCTCCTCCATCTTGCCTGCAGTTCTCTGATGTGATCCATTGTTTTAAATCGGGTTTTTGTTTTGTCATTCACTACCCTTGGACTAGATGTTTTGGAACTTCTTACTTCCTGGGCTCACCTCAGCCCTCATCTCAGACTGATTCTAATTCCCCCTTAATTACAGCCCTCAAAGTGCAGAAAAAGCACACCCATGCCAATACCAGTCCTTGCTAATAGAATTTCAACCTGGGCCCAGTCCCTGCTTGCCTAGGAAGGGAGGTCTGCCACCTAGCTTGTTACAAACATAATATGAAACTCAATAGCAAGGGCCCATCATGGAATAATTCATGAGGTCTTGCTGACTTTATTGATTACATTACAGTTTAATCTATTATGCAAAAGACCTTTGACTTGAAACATTATAGGAACTAAATTTTCTGCCTTCCTAAAAGATCACATGAAATATCATTTAATGTTTTTCTTGGTATCATTTTAACATCAATTATCTATTGGGCTATTAGAGAGTAAGAACCTTAGGTCTTGGTAAAATGGGAAAGACTATTTCTCTCCGAAAGCCAAGATTGCTATCGGTTTTCTGTTTTATTGTTGATGGTGGTGTGTTTGTTTCCTTTAGTTCTTTTTTCTACTTATTGTAGTTTTGATATTTTCTCCTTTTCTACACAGCCATTAATTTCTTCTTGAAGTGTGTCTTTTTAAAAAATTGCTTCTAATTTGCTATAAACATTATTTAGAGGAAAAAAACCTGTTTTTCAATTAACTTACCACCCTGATTCTTTTTTTTGACTTTTCATGCTTATTTATGGTTTGAACTTTTACAATGATCATATTATCACTTTTACATTATTTAATTCATTAAAAATAATTTTTAATGAATTAAAAATAGTACTTACGTCATGGGAGAACTGTGAATATTAAATACATGAAAAATGTGTAGGAGAGTGCCTCATATCTAGTAAGTGCTCAGTAGATATTAGCTGTTTTGGTTTTTGTTTTTATGCCTCGTCCTAGAGACAGTCTAACTCTGCATTTGCAGCTCCTGTCAGGCATCTCCTGGATGTTCTACATGTACCTCAAATTGCAGGCCTGAATTCACCATCTCTCTCCATCCCCACTCAAAGTTGTTCTTCCTCTTGTGTTTCTTAATTCCGCCAGTAGCACCATTTTACTATCACGGACTTGAATGTTTTTAAGACACCTTTGATTTTTCTCTCTTCTTTGTCTCCCAACTCAAACAATCCCCAAGTCCTTTTCATTCCACTTTGCAAAATTTCTTAAGACTTTACTTTCCTCTCCATACCCTTGTTCAGAATCTTATTACTGCCCCTCTGGACTAATGCAATAGTCTAATAACTTCCTTTGATTTCCAGCCCCTGGAATATATTCTACACACTTAGAATAATTTTCCTAAAGAACGTGTCTGATAATGTCTCTTTCTCACTCAGTAACTTTCATTGACTCCCTAATGTATACTGAATTAAGGCCTTCCACTCTCCAGTCCCAGTCAACCCCTGCAATCTGCCATGGCAACCCCTTCATGCTTTGTACCCTCCAGGCAAGTTATTTAACTTATACTAAAGTGGAAATGGTAATATTCTAATTGAAGGTCTATGATATTTTTTCTTTCTATATTTAAATGCATCAGATGGAGAATGGACTTTGATCACCTCTGTCTGGGCTTCTAAGAAGTCTTTTTTTGTTGGCTTTTAACAGATTCTTGGCTTATTCTGGATTGATGAGATTGTCAAATAGTTGAATTCCTTATAGGTAACATTTCCTGCCGTTAAAAGAACATGATACACACACACAAACACACCACAAACACACACATAATACATGCTAAGGAATACTTTGGAATTTCTGCAATATTAATTCTTTACCTCAAATGCAGTAGATACCAGAGAAATACTTTTCCACTTCCCTTTACATTGGACATATTTGCAACTTGAGAACAAGAGCCAGTGTTGGTTTTCAGACAGAATCCATTTAATTAATCATACTGTTTGAACAGCTGGGGAGGCCATATATTTGTATGAGCTTACCATTCTCTCAAAAATTGTCAAGTATGAATCAAAATAATATTATTTCATTTTTTAATGATATACTATTTATCTTTAGATTTTATTCACACCTAACTTTATAAATCAATAGTTCTTGTCTTTGAGACAAATTATTACCTACGTTTAAACGCTTTCTAAAAGCACTATCATATGCAATACGGTAAAATAGGGCAAAGGTTCTATTTACCACAGGGACTCATTTGGAAAGTGTGAGATTTTCCAATTTTTGTTTCTAAATTTGACAAACAATGGATAGAGTAGAGAATAAATAGCTTGATAAAATTATATGTTTTCCCGTTGGCAGTCAGCAACAGAAAGATGAACTTATTAAAAAAGGTGAAGTATGTCTGACTCAAAGCAGCAACATAGGGCCCGGCCCAGTGGCATAATGGTTAGGTTCACACGCTCCACTTTGGTGGCCCAGGGTTCGCCGGTTCAGACTCCGGGCACAGACCTGTGCACCACTTGTCAAGCCATGCTGTGGCAGCTGTCCCACATATAGAGTGGAGGAAGATGGGCATGGATGTTAGCCCAGGGCCAGTCTTCCTCAGCAAAAAGAGGAGGATTGGAGACAGATGTTAGCTCAGGGCTAATCTTCCTTAGCAAAAAAAAAAAAAAAGCAACAGCATAAATTCTACACAGACAAATGTGAGTAGAAGACATAGTAAAATTGGATTCCTTTTTAAATCACTCAAGAACACAGTTTTAAAGAAAAAAATTACAACATATGAAATAGTAAAAATCAGTGGGAAAACTTTATAAAACTAGTTTTAATACTGGATTCTAGCTTCTATTCCTAGAGTAAAACCTCATTTGAAAGAGAAACTTTGGATTCTGCCAGAGATAACCCGATAAGAAACTCCAGGGGTGTGGGCAATTATTTAAATGGAAGTCACTTATCAACAGCTGTCCTTTGGGCCCAGCCTGTGCGGTCAGGGCCCCCAAGGACCACACTGAGGGACTCGGAACTGTGGTGTAACTCAAAAAAGTTATAAAGGGGCAGAAGCTGCACAAGACTGAATTAGTCTTAGGAATGAGGGATAGAGGGAAGGATAGGCAACTGGAACCCAGCAAGGTCAATTTTACTTTTCCATTTGGAGTTATACCTTTGCAGAACAGAACTGTTCATGGTTAGCAATTTACATAGCTAAGGCCACATTACTTTGACAGTTATGTTATGATTCCGGTGGAGGCAGGGCATATGTTCTCCTCTAGGGGGATAAAGCAGCCACTGCAGGCTGGTCCTCAGAGAAACCCAAGACTTCTTGTGCACTAACTCAGCCTTGAGATTCCGATGAGTCATTCACCAAGGTCCTCATTCCCATAGACCTCCTCACATCCTCTCAGACTGCCTTTGCCTTTTTGTGCTGTCTCTGCTTCTTCTCTACTTTTTTAATTTAAATACGTTTCTCTGTTCAGGAAGAAGAGGGGCACGTGTTACTGTGTTCTCTCTTCTACAACCCCATAGGGGTGGTCCTGGCCCCCATCACTGTCTGAGGCTGCACTGAGAAATTTGTTTCAGAAGACTAAGAATCAGTCTTCACTCTCTAGAAATTTAACAGTACAAGAGAAAAGATGCAGATACACCCAAAAGTATGAGCTTCAGAATAAAAACATTGACCTCACACATGCAATTGTCAGGTGCAGGTTAAGCGAACCTTAATGTTATTCATTCATTCACTCATTTATTCATTCACTCATTCTCTCATTCATTCTGCAGATACTTATTGAATACTTACTACCAGTCAAGTTTCTAAGCACTGGAGACATAAGCGTGAACAACACTAAACCCCATCTCTACCGTCGTGGAGCTCTCAAAATAGTGGAGTAGAAAGACAATGAAATAAAACATGAATATAAAATTGAAACTGGATGTGAAGAACATAGTAATACGAGGGCTTATCATAACTGGATGTGACATGGTCAAGAAGGAAAGACTTTCGTGAAGAGACGGAGACTGAGCAAAAGTAAACCATGTGACTCTGAGGGAGTAGTTTTCCACGCAGGAGGAAGGAGCACGGTAAGACGCACTGAGGAAAAGGCCAGTGTGCCGGGAGTGATAGGAAATGAGATGTGATGGGGAGAGGGGCTCAGACTCTGCACAATTTGTAGGCCTCACTGATAAGTCTTATTTTGAGTAGAAAACAAGAGTAGCAAATACTTTGAGATCATTACCCAGAAACAACATGTCCAGCCTGGACAGAGGCAAGATAGACCTGCATAGTCTAGAGTCCAAGATGGCTGAATAGAGTAGAGGCAGACTCGCCCTTTCAGTGTACATTAATTGCTGGGGGCAGCAATATTAAGAGACGGCTTTTTGAATAGGGGCCAAACCACCACTTGGTTAAAACAGGGAAGTTTTGACTAGCTCCACTAATAAATAATGAATCCAATATCCTTTGCCGGGCCTTCACTCTTTCACATAAATTCAATATGTTAATGCATCTGTAACAAATTAAGTGTCTCTTAAAAGACACTTAAAAGTCTCCAAATCTTTTAAAACGTAAAGTGCCTATGGAAAACAAATAAGCAAAATCCTTGACCTTTTCTCTATTCATAAGTAAGATCAATGGAATATGCCAAGAACCCAGAAACCTTTCTATTCCCAGAATTTTAAAGGAATTTGCTTTTATGAACCCAAAGCAAAATTAGAAATCTCTTTCAGAAAACTAGCTTGCTTGGTTAGCTTTGATAATTAAGTCAGGAGAATACTAATATCCCAGTCGCAGTGCAGAACAACCTAATCTCCAGACTCACGCTGATGTCTTAACACATGCAGCCTGGACACCCCTGGAATCCACGAGTAACAGTTGAAGTTGTTTGTTCTTACTTGATGGGAAGGGGGGTATTTCTATTTCCCGTTAGTCAGTGTCACATGCCCCTTCTGTATTCCAGTGAGTATTTTCTATAATTACCCATGAAACTGATCTGTAACAACCAATAAAATACCTAAGACTATGCATGAAATCCAAACAGAATCTTGGAGTAGAGCGATAACAAAAAGATAGTCTTTTGTAAACACATTTTAAATAACAAATCTTATTTTATTTTATTTTGAAAAAAAAGGAAGAAAAGAATGGGGAAGGAAATGCTATTAAAGAACTACCACAAGGAGTCAGCAATTTCTGAGTTTTTCAATTAAGTTGCCAATTTTAAGGCTATTACACTGCTCCCTGAATCAAAAGGATTAACAATTTTCCTCTTAGCAATTAGAAAGGTAGAATTTTACCATGGAAGCACATGGGGGAAGAATGTATAAGAAGTTAGAATTAACTAAATCTCCACTGTGGACCACCCAAGAGGAGCTAAATGAAGGGTTACTTTCAAGTGGGGCTGAGATCAAAGATGGAGGGAGATTACAACCAATAGGAGGTTAAAAGAAAACATCTGGTCCCTTGCAGTAATTGCCAATAGAGAGGTGGATCCTCCTTGGGGGAAGAGCAGCCCACCTGACCACCGACCCTACAATGTGCCATAAAGTGCTGACTCCAATGGGGAAGACACCTCTGTCATTCTACAGGAAATGCCCTCAAACCTTCAGAAAAATTAATGGGAGACTTTCTCATCAGGCAGAATGCAAACGTACAGTTCAGCATTGGGGTTTGAAAGATGTTTTCTTCCCCTGTTAGGGCAACATAGTCGTGCTCCACATTGAGTATAACCGTATGACAGTCTTCCTCTACTGAAACCCATCACTTTGAATCGTGGAGGTGGACACTGACCTCTTTGGGGAGCCGCTTAGAGCTGAGGCCATCGAAAAAGGAGGTGATACATGTTAATATTGATTTTAGTTAGCCTTATAGCTTTGGCTTATATAATAAACGTCTGTCTGTTTAGGCAAGAGATGTTAAAGTCCTGGGGAGAAAATGGAAATATTCAGAAGAAAAGAGAGAGGCGAAGTTCCAATATTTTCCTAATAAAAATTCTTTGATGAAAAGAGTGCTTTATTTTAGAAGGTTCTTGCTTTTTGCAGTCTGAGCTTACTTTCACACGGTTTCTATACAAAGGGTTATTCTACCTTATTTCCTCTTCTTCAGATGATCCTGGACAATTAATCACCCAAAGGAATGACAAAACAGCCCCCAAAGTGGCACCTTTAAACGTGCCAATTTTATTTGTTATCGCCGCATATCACGTTTCCTTAGAATTCCAAGGAAGAATTTTTTAAAGGATCAGAGTGAACCTGTTTGCCTGACTCCTCTATCTAACAGGAAGGCTGCTAGGACAAGATACAGTGTGCATTTGGCCATCGGGGCCTGGAGGGCAGCGGGCTGTTTCCTTAGTCAGGCCACCAGTCAAGAGAGAGCTTGCACTTTCTGAGCACCATCTCCCCGCACGATCATCCATGAGGAGCTTGTGAGAGGGAGAAGAGTAGGCTATCGCGGCTGGAGTGGAGAGCTGAAATTAGACCACTGCACTTTTCCAATAAGGACACTGAGGTCTGAAAGAGTCACAGGTGGCAGAAGTAGGGCCACTTGCTACTGGTTTTCTCTAGAGCCCGGGTTGCGGTTCAGGGCTTACCTGCACCTCTCCCATATCTCACAATCACTATTCCAGAGGGCACTCAACGTCGTCCATGGCCTCTACTTCTCTCCCCTCTGCCTGACAGCTAGAAGGTGGGGTAACAAGGGCCAGATTACCTCGGCCCCAGAGTCAGTGCTGGGGGCTGGAGAAGGGGGAACCTGGAGCCAGAGAGCATTGGCTTCTAGCTTTCCCCCCACTTACAGCTGGGTCTCCTTATTAACCTAGCTAAGTCTTTCCCTTTTCTATGTTTCTTATTTTCTTCCTTGGACCTCAGGTGTAGAACATTGAGAATTATCATATTCCTCAGTCTGTGGCTCACTATCTTCATGTGGCCATGCAGAGCCCTCTCTTTTTTTAATTTGATTATTTTCCCCCTTCATCCTGCATCCCCCCGTCATTACCCTCCCTCCATAGGCAGCCCCTCTGCTGTGTTTACTGTCAGTCCTTGGACATCCTCGTGCCCTTGAAGAACTTAGCGTTGCTCTGTGCAGTATTTGTGTTGTAATCTACGTAAGTAATATTGTACTACGCTCTCCTTCTATTTCTTACTTTTTTACTCAATACTCTTTTATTAAGATCTATCAATGCTTCTGCATATAAGTCTAGTTCATTACTTCAGACTGCTGTACATATCATGTAGGATGCATCAGAACACCTTCCTCATCCGTTACTCCCAGGAGTGGGCATCTCGGTCAGGCTACCACCCCTCAGCTGCCGGAAGTAAGTTGCACTGAACCTGCTCGCACGCACCCTCTTTAGACAATGGAAGAGTTTCTCTTGGGGAATTGATCTGAGTTCAAGTACTGAGTCATGGGGAAGGTGCCCACTTGTCTTTACCACACATTCACACATTGCTCTCCAGAGTGTCTGCACTAGACTACACGCCCACCTGCAATGCAGGAGAATTCTCACATCCTCGTTAGCACTTGGTATTACGTGACTTTTTAATTGTTGCCAATTAGGGTTTCCTCCTCATTAATAACAAAGCTTTTGATTTGGCAACTTAAATCATTATTTTTATGCTATATTTTTCTATTTCATGAAATTATATTTAATAACCAAATGCAGGGAAATCTCTTTTGCAGCTTGAATGGGTTACTGGGAAAAACCCAATGTCCTGATTAGTTGAGAGCTGTCTGTACGGCATACCCAGGTTACCATTTTCAAAGAAGCAGAAAGTGAACTACTTGTAACTGCATGACCATAGCCAGTCTATGGGAATTCAGGACTAAGTGTGACCTATAGATCTTTATCATGAAAACCAGGTCTCATTGCATTTTCCTTGTGGCTATATCAGTTAAGATATTACTTTTTTTAATAACAAGGAACAATTTTGGATATTGTAGCAGACATACTAATGATTTCCATGCTCCTCTATCCCACTGCCACTCCTGCACACATACCCTCCTCCCTGAAATTGCTCTCCACCCATGGCCCCTGCTGAAGGAATAGTGCTAGGCCCTTGTTGGTACCACATGACCCTGCTCTCTGGCCACAGTTTATAGAATGAGGGAAATCATTGACCTAACACTGAACTCATCTATAATTTGGAATGAACCAGTAAGAGTCTTATGACTTTAACTAACTGAGATGGAGTCACTTAGAAATGGTGAGTGCCAGAGGCAGCACCAGGGGAGAACAGAGTTAATGTCACGAGAAGGCAGAAACTAAGAAGTCACAGAGAATCTTGATGTGCAGAGAGGAGTAGAGATTATAACCACCAGACCAACAGCTGTGAATGCCTGAATCAGCCAAGCAGGAGCCTCACTGGGAAGAATCTTGACCTAAATCCTTTACCTAACTCCACTTCCATTGTAAAGAAAATAAGACTAATCAGACATTCTACCTCAAAGAGACGCCTCATCAGCCCCAAGCAAGGGAACTGACTTTAGGCCTTTGTTTTCTCCAGTTCTCCAGAGCTCCCTTTAACCAAGCACCATCCACCATTTTTAGGGGGAAATGGAACATCTGAGCCTCCACCACTCTTTACCTATTAGAAGTAAGCTTTGATAAGTTTCTCTCAAGGAGATGAGTAGGGAATGGAAGCACAAAAGGGAGCTATAGCCTTCACCAGGGAGCCACCTCCAGCACCCAAAAGGTCAACTAGAATGTAGATGACTCAAATATATCCCAAACCTGCTGGAATGTCAAAGGTAGAAGGGACCTAAACATAATATAACTCAGATATTTAATATAATACTATTTTTTAGCCAGCCACAGAGTGTTGCTGTTTAACTACATTGAGATGCTCTAAATATTGTTTTTGAATTAAATAAAATTGACTTGGTAGAAGTCATCAAATTAGATCGCAAATTAGATGTTACCAAACCATTGGCTATCTAAATTAATAAGCAAAGTAGAGTAGACATCCATGTTTTCCCTTCTCCCTAAACTCTTTTTCAGGTAGCAGAATGTAGTGGTTAAGGAAATGGGCTGTAAACTGGACTGTTTATGTTTCAATCCTAGCTCTATTTTCCCAGTTACGTGATTTTGAGCAAGTTACTTAACCTCTCTATACTTCAATTCACTCATGTATAAAGTACAGATAATAATAGTACTTCCCTTAGAGGGCTGTTGAGGGGATTGCCCTTAGAAAGGTGTATAGGAGATAGGTGCTTAATAAGTAGCAGCTGTAATTATAATTGTTATTTTCATAACAGCACCATGATCCTCCACCAGGGAACCACCATCATTCCCATTCTCAGTCCAATTGACCAAGGTGGGCCTGACCCCCTCCCTTAGCTCCTCAGATACTGCCAAAGTAGATTCTGTGAGAGTCAAGGTCAGGAATCTTGACTTGAACTACTGGGAAAGAGGTACTTTTGTTTTCACTGGGGTTTGCTCAGCTAATGGCTATAAGCCTGGAGCCACTAAGAATCATCAAATTGAGAGGTCTTGCCCGAGGATAAGGCCAACACAGAGAAAAAATTAGAGTTGAACAAGGGCAAGATATCAAATCTTTATGATATTATTCAAGCCCCTGGATCTAGCTGTTCTTGAAACCAATGTCTGATATCCTTGGAATTTCCAATTGTGTGAGCCAATAAATTATCTTCTTTGCTTAACTAATATAAATTGGGATTCTGTTATTTATAATAGAAGGAGCCCTAAGTAATATAGTAAATTATAGCCAAAAAATATTTGGGGCTGGGTAATTCATTTCTTAGTTAATTTATCCAAAACTTGTATTAAGTACCTGCTCTGTGCTAGACAATGTATCGGGTACTGTGATACAGTATTGAACAAAATAATATTTACATTTTAGTGGGAGAAGCCAATCAATAAATTGATGGAACTACATGAAATTGTCATTTTTGTAGGTCAAATACTGTTGAACATTGACAATTTTACATGATTCAGCTCAATCTCTAAAGGTCATACTACAAGTACTCTTTACCTTAAGAGGTTATATGTTCTGAAGATGAACCATGTTGCTGGCTTCTAAGCAAATCACCACAAGAGGCTTTAGTTTTACATCTTCATCCCACAGATCCCCACTCCTCCTGTCTGTCACTTCTAGCACGAATTAAGGTAATATCACAAACTGTGTTCCAGCATGACAAAGAAATACAACCACCTAAGAAATCAGTTTCCTGTCATTTAGGTTGGTTCTTTCATTCTCAAAAGATAGGGAATTATTCATAAGTACTTGTGAAAGTCGTCTCAACAATTGTATTGGTTTATAACACTAAGGTGATTCTGAAAAGTCCTAAACCCACCAAAACGCTTAAATATTACCTACGAATTTCTGAGAGGTCCTGATTTTGTGTGTGTGTGTGTGGTGTTGGGAGGGGAGAGGTCGTGCTCTGAATACCCATCTGAGTAAAGGAAGACTTTCAGAAAGGTTTGTTGGGCAGCTAATAAATAAGCCAACCATTCTCAAACTGTCAAATCCATGATATGAGAAGTGATCAAATAACAGCAAAAGATAAATGTATTTGACTTCTAAGGTGAATAAGTACTAGATTAACCATACGTTACTTCTCTAAGATAGTTCTATCTTGTGACAATTTAAAATGAGAATGAGTTTAATTATAAACAGTGATGAGAATAATTTGAGATTTTGGACGAAGCTTAGGAAAACAAGAATGAACAATGTATTTACTAACATATTTAATTGCTGTCAGTTTTGTCCTTCAGAAGGAAAGCCAACCATGACTGAACCTCATCTCCGAGGGTCAGAAAATCCTAATTTGTTTCTATCATAATCTTAGGTTTCCTTAAATCCACGTCGAAGTTACGGCCAGCATTTTTGTGACCGTCTTGTGGCTCACACTGAGCAGGAAGATGGCCCTATTGAATCAGAGCAGGACAGCCCCGAGTTTCTTGTGAAGAAATCCGTGATTAATGTGTTCTCACATCTCCCTCAGCAGGTTGCGCATTGGAAAGGTCTTTCCAGAGGCTTTCTGAAAAAAAAAAATTTTTTTTTAAATGACAGGGCTGGACAGATTCATGAGTGTCCTGTAGCTCCAGGAAAGCCGTCCAGACTGGAGATTTGCCAAGGGGCATACTTTGGCTTCCTGCCAGTATCTTGTAGCCGGGAAACGTTATGTGAAGGGACTTCCTTTGCTCTAGTGAAAGCTTACTAAAGGTCAGAAAATTATCCATTTAACCCACACACAGAGTCTGACAGTCACAGATTTACTGTGGCTCAGGAATTCATGACACAGCCTGAGAGTTCACCCCGGATGACAAAGAAAGTAGAACTGTGCTAATGAAATCATTGTACGTAAACATCAGTCTTTCCCCCCATTTTCCTCACAGTGCCCCCCAAAAAAGTATAAGTAATGATTTGATTTGCTTCATTCTATAATTCTTTAAATAACTTCTAAAAATATTTTCCCAACAGAAACATAATATCACCTGGTTCATAATAACTAAACCTGATGTACCAAAACCCAAATAAAATACTTTTTCCTTAAACATTTAATTAGGTCACTATATTTATAGTTTCATTTTTAACCTACACTTTTTAAACAAAACATTTGATTGAAGGAAGGAAACATCACAATGCCAGATTGGTTACTTCTATCCCTTTAGTTACCACTCCATTTTCTTTTTTATATTAAATGCTGAAATTAAAGAAAATTAATGACCTATTGTTGTTCTTCATGAAATAATAGAAAAATCATGCACACAAACTGCTAACCTTTAACAAAGCAATGCTTAGAGATTTATTCTTTCCACAATTAAAATTTATCTCAAGTATTTTTTATTCAATACCAGGCCTAAGACCACCAACCTAGAAATAATTTCTACTTTTTAATAGTTCCCATTAATATCTACAAAAACACAGTAAATACATAATTTTCACATCAGGATACGAAACCGCAAGAAGTGAATTATTTATATAGTCTACATAAAAGTAATCTAGCAATACCAATGCTTGCCAAACAAAAGTATCCTTTATAATTTTCATTCATTCAGCAAAGTGTCATTGAAGTCCCAGCAAATGCTTTGCATGAAGGCAGAAAGTTTAAGGGATATGAGATATATAACATGCAACTCCTTTTCTAGAGAAATGGAACTCCAGTTGGGAAAACGTACAAGTGTGTGTGCACACATGCTTACACACACACAAAATACTCAGTCAGATGTCATTAAGGGTTCAATAGCAGTCACAATACACAAAGTGCATAGTGGCTCACAGGAAAAAGTGATTACTATTATTTCTAACAGGCTAAGAAGTTGTCATGGAAATGGTGGGCATATTTCCAAAGGATAAACCAATGGCCAAGGAATCCATTCTTCACAGACGTATACACCTAATTGAAAAGAAAATTCTGTTGATGCTTCATTACCCTGGATAAATATTTTTATACCTTAACATCCCTCTTCCTTCTTTCTCTTCTCCCCACCCCACACCATCAGCCGCTTGTGCTTACAGTGCCTGTTGCTATGATTCCTACACATTCTGTCAGAAATCCTAGGCAAAAGTGTCTTCATCACTGAGCACCAGAAAAAGTGATGTTACATTAATGATACATTCTTAGGTACAAATGAAATGGCCTTCTCAGAGTTGGGCAAGGGGCGTATATATAAATGCATGGATTTCCTGAAGAAGTTTTACTAAGAGTTATAAGCTATCCTTTGTATTATCTTCCATGGAACGTAATCGCTTACTTCCCAATGATTTATCCTTGTGAATGGATGACTAAGCAGACTTTGTAGTTAAATTTTCTAAATATTTCTGAACCTGCACATTTAATCCATTTTTTCTGAGCTTTATTATTTTAATTATTAAATAGACCCAGCACTAGAAGAATGTATTGTATCATTAAGAACATTATATATACATAAAGGTGAGGAAATTAACACCAGATAGAAACTGCAGGAGGCTCAGAGCTGAGGTTATTTTTGTTTTCAACCGTCCTGGGTTGTCGTGCCTTCAGGAATGAGGTACTACAACTTCTTCAGGAGATGATGGCTCGTGGTCTGAGACGGGCGGCACAGGGTACCTGCTAGAGGCTTACAGTGGCACAGAAGCTGTCTAGAATGTAGAAAGATTTCTTTTTTCCTTCAAAACCCTTTTCTGCCTTATTTTCTTCAGAGCTTGACTAAAATTAGGATGTTTCACACATGTGTTAAGCCTTATTTGGAGAAGTCAAGCGTGTATCTTTTCTCAACAAATTATCTGCCCTCTGCACCAGCAACATGGATGTCGTTTTCGCATATCAAGCCAAAAAAGAAATCAATTTACAGCCTGTTATTCAAATTAGGCCAGCTGTGAATTCCTCTCTGTGCAGGGAGGTTTTATGGACATGCATTTTTAAAGTTGACAGTTGTTAAAGATATATGTGTTAATTTTACCAATCAAAATTTTATTTACTAAGAAATTCCATGTACTCAGAAAGATATATGACTTGAATAAGCTAGCTCTGCTGAAAATGAGCAATCCAGATTTTTGGGAGATGCACGAACCAACTTTCCAGACCAAGATGCCCCTTCAACTACAGGAGAATTAATTTTACCACTGAGGTTAGTGATAGCCCAAATCTTATTCAGGCCACAAGTCTATGATCCACCAAAGAGCTGGAAGACTTTGTACATTTCTGAGATTAAGCAAAGGTGCCTATGATTCAGAAAGATGTATAGCCACAGAGCACAGAGGTGAGGCCTAAGAGACTAGGAAAGGACTACAGGAGTCCACTTCTCAGCTTCGATCATCTTTATGGCTATTTTACCAGGTAAGGTTATCTTCAGTGACTAAGTCAACGTCATCAAGCCTCTGGGTCTACAGGAGCCAGGAGGTAGTACAAAGAACTCTGAGCTCCTAAAGAAAAGGTCTATGTAAACATAAGAGATTTTTGATTAACTTTTTCTTGCCCTAAGAACCTGCTTTTATATTTCCCTTTTGCTCCTTCTCTTATTATTCACCCCCCATCAGTCATTCTTTTCTGTGGTCAGTGGGGTTACCACCCAAACCCACAGTGACACCTGCTGGCCAATCAGAAATGGCGGGACGGAGTCCCTGCAGAGGCCTTGCCTGGCCTGTGGTAAGCAAATGAGTCTATTGAAACAAACACTAAACACTATAAAATTATTTTAGAAACTTACAAAGAAAAAATTAAGCAAGCATTGCCCTCTAAGTGCAGCTTGGGAGGGGAGAACTTTGCAGGGAAATCTGCCTGAACTATTCCAAACATAAAATGTAAGGATTTTATGTGTTTTAACCTCATAAAAATGAGCCAAAAATGCATCTTATACTACAAACCAATTATTAAGCCTTAAGAAAATTTTTATGCTAATTACTCATGGAAAGTCACTTTTTACATTGGTTTTGATCATCTACACTTATGGTCCAAAAGATTTTATGTAGCATTAACTTAAAAAAGTCCCCAAAGAAACACACAGGAATGTGTTGCATGCACATTTGTTTCCTTTGAAAATGGTGATTAGATCTCCAACACAAAGGGTTAAAAATTTAGGTTTAAGACATTCTTTCCTAACACTTCCCAAGATCTTCCATTTCTTGGTTAAGTTTCTTTACTGGAGAATATTCACATTTTGTTAATCCTAGGTATTTATACATTGGTTATTTTGGCTGGGTACATTTTTGAAGATGTTTGCTTTGTTTTAAGCAAATCCATTTCTGACTTTAAAGTACAAATTCTAGTAAAAACAAAGACAACAGAAATATTTTTTAACATTCATACATTTTCTTAAAATATTTACACTTTTCATTTGAAGGTTAAATCCTAGAAAAATTCTCCATACACATGTTCATATTTGAACCAGAACGTTGTCCCTGGTGACTTGTAGCAACAAATGTGTATTGGACAAAAATGTTGGCCTCTGTCATCCTTACTCTGTGTTCTAAAAGCCAAAACTTCATTTTTGCATGACCTTAGAAGAAGAGTGATACTTTTAGCATTTCCTGGTATTTGGTGGAAGGAATGTTTTTATTTGACTCTGGATGTCACTTGGTTTACAGGAAAGATTTGGTAGCGTGTTCATGCCAGTACTGCACTTACCCCACATTTCTTGCTCTGTAAGAAGAACACATGTCAAAGCTCACTGTTTGTTAAATGGAAAAGATTCAGTACACCAGAAGCTTCTATTATAAACATTGTGACTTCGTGCAATTTACAAAATGTTCTATCTCCATTAAACAATAAACCCTTGACCCCAGAGCTCAGTTTCAGGATTCTGCGATTTGAGAAGGTAGACGTAATGGATGGCAATAATAAATGAAAAGTTCAAGAGGTTAAGAAAAACTGTTTAATTATTTCTCTAGAGTGTGGGCTGCAGAAGCCTTGCATGTCTGCCTTCTTCGTTGTGGAAACGCTGCATGGAAGCGGTCCATCAGTGCAGCCCAGGCAGGGCATAAAAGCAGGTTGCTGGCCCTCAGCTGTGTTTATGAACAAATGGTCTCTAGATACCCTTCCATCTCTGAACCTTGCAGTTCCTGCCAGCAGAGATTCAGTGCCAGTCCCAGGGCTCAACATCTGTTTTCCAAAGAGCTTGGATTTGTTAGCATGAGAAATTCACTGCTCATCGCTGCTTCCCAGCTGTGGCACTAGTGACTGTAGCCTTTTTGCCTTATTTATTTGTAGAAAACCGTGTTCTGTCCTCTCTTGGAGGCTCTCTTATATAACTAGTCCTGGACACAGGCTGCTGTGCTCTCAATCCCAGACCCATTAAGCCACCTTGTTAGCTAAAGAGCTCCTCCTTAAAAGCCTCCTCATTTGAACTTCACAAGGTCCGTGGGGGTGGGGAGGGTGGTGTCTCATATGAGGGTGGGACCTGGTGGTTTCCAAAGCACCATGTTCTCTAAATCAGATATCTGAGAAACAGGCCAAGAAACTGGGCCATTGGTTGGAGATATAGTCGAGGGGAAGCTCTCAGTGGAGCTTTGGATACCAGTAGGTCTGGACACAGGCTTGTAAGGACAGCAGACAGGCATTCTTGCTACGAAATGAATGCAAATTCTTTAGAGCTTCCTATCCCTCAGCATTTACAGTGAATTGCTATCTGTCTGATCCCATCTAGACTTGCAGAAACTGGACCAGGGGCAGCTGCTTGGATGAACCTCGGCTTCTGAACTCTAGACGAAAAGCCTTGTGAGGCCTGCAACATGGAAAAGGAAAAGGACTAAGCTTTGCAATAACTTAGACACTGAGGATTTTTCATTGTAATCTGAAAAAACATTGAAATAGAAACTTCAGTGAAAGAATTAGAGCATTTTATCCATTCAATGTCTTAAGCATACCCCGAAAAAGAAGGGAAACTGACTTTTTCCAACGTGTGGACTACAGGACAGGAGGTGTGTGGAACGATGGGTAAGAACCAGAGCTTTGAGTAGAAAGTTCTAGATCCCACTATTACCTATCTGGGTAATCTTGGGCAGTTATTTAACTTCTCTAAGCCCCAGTTTTCTAATCTGTAGAATAAGGACAATAATAGTTCCAACCTCAGACGGTTGTAAAGTATAAATGACACAATGCTCCTAGGAAGATACTCAGCACAGGGTCTGGCACCACTCAGTCATTGCTGGAAATACTCTTATAGTTAAACATTAACTGTGAATAGAAAGACCTGGAATTGAAAGTCAATCTTAACAACAATATTCTGTGTGAACTCAAACAAATTTCTCCCCTTTCCTTGGGCCCAGGATCTACCTTTAGGTATAATAACAGAGTGGATGAAATGTTTCTTGTTTCCAATCTGTATGAGATTAAAATGAAATAATCATTTTGAGGGAAAAAGACTATGTCCTAGGAGCAAGCATCTTTATTCCATTCTTATTCTACACTCTACAGATAACTCCCTGACAAGTGCATGGCCTCAGCACTGACTCAGACAGATGTGAGAAGGGCCACATGACTGGACACACTGGATACAGGCCATCTGGTCCCAGGAAGAAAAAGGCCAGCTGAACCAAAATTCAAGGGTGGGCTAGAGCAGAATTTCTCAACCACCATGCCCCACCCACACTGCACACTGGGGTGCTTCAAACGGATTAGAGCCCCAGAGGCCCGCTTGAAGATTAGCTGAACCCCTCCTCAAGCCCTCCCCCCACCCCACCAAGCTCTCCAGGTAAGAGTTGGTCTGTCTGTCTGTTTGTCCAGACGCCATACACATGCTTGACGCGAGCCACAGAGTGAAGAAGACAGGGAGGCCCAGGTGCAGGGCGAGGACGGGCCGGGGGTGGGGCAAGGGAGGCTCATGCCTCAGGCACAAGGTGTGAGAGGGCACCAAAAACTCAGCCATCAGGGTAAATAATATTCAACGCAATGTCTTAAAAATAAAATTTAGTGCATAAACCCTATGATAAATGAAATATAATTTTAAATAACTGAAGTATTGTGAGGTTCAGAAGTACCAGGCACGGGCAGGGCTGACAGTAACTTGGGGCTGTGGCTGCCCCAGGGGAGACAGAGCACAGGCAGAGCCAGATGGGCGCTGGGAGGCCGCAGTGGAATAGCCCAGGAATGTCCAAGGTGCGTTGCTGAGGGCCTTGGCCCCCAAAAGCCTTTTCTCCATTATTGCTTTATCCTAGACACATGTCAATCTCCGTCCGCTGGCTGGGAGATCATCTGAGAAGTAAGCTCCAAACTGCTCTGCGTTCAGGGTTCAGTCAAAGCTGGCAAAATTTTATTTTCGAGTTCAAAGGAAAAAACCTCTTATCAAAGAGCTCAAGAGATTTCTTGAACCAAGATCTAGTATTAACTCGGCAATATTTTGATGAATGAGGGTTAAGTGATTCCAAAATGCACAGATTAAATTTCCCTAGAATATATACAGTTTTGGAAAATAGTGCTTTGAGCAAAATGCATTTTGGGCTGTGCTGTACCCCGAATATTTAAGAAGTACTACAAAGCTTGCCAAACCCCAAGTGCTTCTGGGCTCACAAAGCTTAGCTCTCTCCTTGAGAATACCTTGCCACCATCATTTTCCCAGCAGTTCTACTCACAACAGGAAGTCTGTAAGTCAATTTTCTCTTCTGTGAATAAAAGCATCTCCTAAAGCGTAGGCCTGACATCTGCAGAAGAAGGCAAGAAAGAAAGACAAACACAATTCTTTCAGGTCTTGTCACCTACACAGGATCATCACACAATTGGGAATGGGATGTCAGGTGCCGACCTTGGAAGACTCTCTCTGTTTAAACAAACAGCGCTGATTCTCCTGTAATGTTACACTCCATCACAAGGCCTTGGGAAAATAGCCACTTTGTCACCAGGCTCATGAGTCCTTACTGAAATCTAAAATGTAAATACACAGATGAACCAACGATCGCTGGTCTGTTCAAATTTAGATATAAGGAAAGAGTGCTCTTCCGGCTCGGGGTATGATCCGTCTCCTCAGAGGTAACACTGTGGTGGGAGAATCAAAGCAAGTGAGCCGCACTGCGACGAAAGCCAAAAAGGTGTGTTTGGGAGAGAAGTCTCATTACATACATGTGACCAACTTCCTAATTCTCTAGAGCAGGATTAGAAATGGGTATCAAACAGATAAAAATTTCGTTTCTGAGTCAGAGAACTCAAGGCAGCCGGTGAGCACTGGAGACGCGTGGTGTCAGGTTTGCCAACGGGTCGGCAGGGCAGAGCCCAGGTCTTCCTGTCCGTGGCTTGTTTGGTCACCCACTGGCATGAGAAGCCAGGCACATTTTTTCAACCTTGGAAGTGACAAAGGAGTCCTATTCATTGGGGCTTTTGAATCAACAAAGAGGAATGGTGTTTAATATTTAAATATGTCTCATGTAGCCTTTTATGAGGGGCCGCCCGGTGGCGCAGCGGTTTAGTCCGCGCTTGGCAGCCCGGGGTTCGCGAGTTCGGATCCTGGGCGCCCGCAGACACACTGCCTGTCAGCCATGCCGTGGCGGCGTCCCATATAAAGTGGAGGAAGATGGGCACAGATGTTAGCCCAGGGCCAGTCTTCCTCAGCAAAAAGAGGAGGATTAGCAACGGATGTTAGCTCAGGGCCGGTCTTCCTCACACACACACACAAAAAATCTTTTATGAGTGTTAAGCCATTATTAAAGCAAGATGGGCTTTAGGCCATGGACCCTTTCATGGCACTCCCGCAGTGCTAATGAAACAAATAATATCTCTTCACAGGACAATGGCTGCCTCCAGCACTGAATTCAGGGTGCTTGTAGTTAAAAATTCTAAAAGAAAGAAAAATTATCATTAGAATTATCCTACTCCAGGAACTTTTTTCCTTTCATTGTGTGAATGAAAAAACACAGTTTCTAACTCAATTAATGTTAGGTTGGGGTGTTTTTTCTGTGTGTGTGTGCGTGTGTGTGTATGTGTGTGTTTATAGTTGGAGGGGCTGAGTAGGGAATACAGGCCCAAGATGACCAAATCCCGGGGTATAAAGAACACACATAAATGCCTGTTATCCACTGAACCACATGATTTACATCCCTAGAAGTTATTTACCTTCTTATGTTTACAGATGGCATTATGTTCCACTCAAACCTAAGTCATCCACTCTTTCCATGGCAACTGAAAGGATGACAGAAGGAAAAAACAACAATGACAAAAGCATGGAAAGCTAATAAAAGAAGATAAACACACAGCGTAAGAGAACTATGTGAGTGAGCACGGATGCTGTAAATTCTATATAGCAGCTTGTTTAGAAAGACCTACCTACTCATGAATGATAGCCTACACTTGCCAAAATCAAAGCTTTATTACACTCTATTGCCACAGAGAGATACAACCACACAAATGAAGAGTAAGATATTTCTGTATGTAAGTGCTCCCAAATACACTTCTTTCACTTTACCCCAAAGAATATAGAGTCCAATATTTAGCTGCCATCAGAACATGGCCTTCCCCACTCATGCTAATTTAATGGCAACTATCACACTATGAGAATGAAACACAAGTGTCTTGTGGTTTCCAGATCATATATACAGCACAAAACTTCATCATAGCCTATTTTTATGTCATATATAGCAACCTACTAATTCCATAAAGCATTCATTAAAATGAAATTATAAGGACTGCATAATATGGACTCCGAGTTCTGATATTGATAGTGTTTCATTTTTTAATGAACATCTATAACAAGGGAGAAAATAATTTCTGATGGTTTTCCAACTACAGTCTTATGTCTAAATATTTAGAAGAAAATTTCACAATTGGCAAGAGGTAGCAGGAGGGCAACAATTACATCGGATATCATGTAGTTCACTTACTTTGGTTGCTGCAATACTATTAATTATAGTGCTACAGTTGAATACAAAAGTTCATCAAACTTCACTGATGGTTTCAAGACTCATTTGGTCATAAGGGGCAAAGATGGCTCATTCAAAATTCCCCAAAGTAAGAAGCATGGGAGTGAAATTGGAAGCAGAAAGCAGTCAGGAATTGAAATGGCTTTCGCTGTGTGTCTGTGTATGAACTTGTGTGTCTGCTGTCTGTTTTTCTTCCTTTCTCTCAGGGACTGCATGGACCCCACTCACACCTTCTCAGTGTATCTCGGCTTTGTTCTCCCCATTCTCTTGGTCCTTATCCTCATAATTATAGCTATAATTGCTGCCCTGGTTCCAAGTCTATCTCGTGGCCCTTCAATTCAGATTCTAAAGCTAACCTGCTCAGACTCTGAATTTCCTCAGTTCTAAATTCCAACAAGAGAGCAGGGAGAGGATGTCTCCTGTTTTCCACCCAGACACCCTGCTGAAGTTCATGAACAAGCCTGTGGACAGGCCGTCCTGGGATCAAATATGCTCCATCAATCTGATCCGGTCTTGTCAGGCCACGGACCACTGATTCATCAGGGAAGAGGCTGTGAGGGGAGGCCTCCAAGCACAGCTCACAACACTGTGGGCAAGAAAATGGCAAAACACTACCCCACTGAGCTGTTGCTGTCAGGGAGGACACTCAAGAGAAGGCACGGGTCCTGTGGTGGCAGCTGTATCTTCAACCAATGGGGGACCCTGTTTTGACTTCAATCCAGAAACAATTTGAAGCTAAGTCTTCTCCCCTGCATTTTTTGGTTAAAAGAAAAAAACATCTTCTGTCTATAAGAGTGCACAGAAAAAAAAAAAAAAAAGACATTCTCTGCTAAGAGGTAATCAGAGGCAAGCATTTTTTTCAGACTACAGTGAGTGGAGCAAGGTATCCTTGGAAATAAAATTGATTAAAACTCAACAACAATAACAACAACAAAATTGTACTTCAAATAAACTTGAAGAAAATGGTCTTAGGGCCCTGATACATGAGAATAACCATGTCAGAACAGTCTACAGAAGGGTAAGGGTGGCACTGAGAAGAGGGGCAACAGCCATTAGGGGACCCTGGAGGAGAAACATAATGTCAAGAAAATGCTGCTGCTATTAGTATCAGTCACTATTTTCAGCATCTGTATTAATTTCTATTATTAGCTACCCTTGGTCTGGGTTTTCGACAATCCTTAGTGAGGAGGAACTTAGGAAAAAATGTCCAAATCTTGTTGTGTCCTTGATCATTTGTTACCCATAATCATGCTTACATTAAGTGAATGTATAACAAACTATATATGATTTTAATCTGCAGTAGAACTTAAACACACATCTCTCTTGTTCATTTAACCTGGAAATAGATACTTCTGTTGCTGCTCATCCCAACAGCATTCAAGAAATAGGAAAACTATACACCAAAGCAGTCTGGAGCTCTTTCTTTCAATACGTTGTTTTTAAGCAATCGCGTAGTCCCTCAGCCATCTCCCCAGCTGCTTCAAGGAAAGAAACAAAAATGACCAGCAGTCTTTTAGTTTACAACTTTATTCTCAATCCACCAGGAGAAGAAAGTGAGTTATCCAGACTTCTTCTAACAGAATACATTTCAATCTATTGCTCATTTTTGTTTAAATACTTCAAGGTGGTGTCCAGGGTAAAGTAAGTCAAGAATACTTGAAATCTTCCTTTATGGCACTGGAGCCTAAGCTCTATAAGGGCGGTGAGAGAGCATGCCTCGATTGTCCCCCAGCGCCTAGTACAGTGTTTGCCCCAAGATAATGGCTCAATTAGTATTTGTTGAATGATTCAATTAATTAATTGATATTAGGCAGGAAAGGACAAAGGGAGGTAAGGGTTACTAATAACATTTTTATAGGATTTTCCTCCTATCTTGTTAGGTATTATTATACTAGCAGAATCCGGATTTAGGCACTTTACTAAATACAGCTGTTAGATCATGCTGAGTGATAGACACAGACCTTCTGAGTTACTTGAATCTAAAAGAGCAAGACACAAAAATGCCAGTCCTCCTTGTCCTCAACTAAGCCAGTGAGTAGTTTGGGTGCTCTAGAGTCCTTGTCAAACACATCTGACTTTTTGAGTTGAAATTTTGGAAATTACTCAGCTAATACTCAAATGTGACTGGATACAGCACTAGAGATTTTAGAAGTGAGCAATAATGATGTTAATTTTGATTGATGACCCTGACCATATTCTGATTCTGTAGTTTCATCATTTGACTTGTAGTTCACTGCCTATTAGTTCATATCATTGTCTGGTTATAAAAGTGTTCATCATATTTACAAGGAGAGGCGTTGGTGATTACAGCCATATAAATGTGTGAATAATTGCAAGGTTATGCTGCGGTACACGCCTCATCAAGCTTCCTTTTCAAGTCTTAAGAACATATTTATAGCTCAACACTAGACTTCAGTTATGCTTGAATTACCAGCAAGAAAAAAAAATCTACATTAACAAAGCTGTCAGAAAATACCCTCTGCTTTAAATTTACTTGGACAACTAGACAATGGAAATCGTTCGCTCATTTAAGCATTGACTTCATCTGATAAAGATTCCACTGCATTTAAAAGAAGAAGAAAAAAAAGAGCCTTGAAATTTATTGTTTCTTTCTTGGTCCTCAAGAAGATAGATAGAAAGTCAGTCTTGATAAGAGGATTGTAAAGCTGACTGGATTGCCAAGATGATATTGCAGATTCAGTACAATCAATACAGAGAGAAGTGAAATGTTTTTATAAGATCCAACAAGATCACGTTACAGTGGTCTCAATAAATTACAAAGGACCCAGCAATAAAATAATTTGGTGCAGTGAGTACTACCCAAAGACTACAATTAAGTACCTACCAACTTTGCTTTGATGCCACAAAAGAAGCTTCTGTAGTTTGGAACTGAAAATAACCCGACACATGAGAAAGGGTTCTATCCTTTTCTACTAATGAAGATACATTTCATACAATGCTATTTTAAAGGATACTTCAAGTTTCAGACAACTCCAAATTGTTCTAATAAGAAAAAAAGGAAGAAAAATAGTATAGTTAGATTTAAAAAATAACCGCAAAAATTCAAAGATTATTAAAATTCTCACCCATGTTTCTTTTTAATATAATGTATTTTGCAATCTGTACAATAGTCCAAGTGGAGATGATCTTGGATTAGTCCTCTAATGCTAAGTTTCTTTCTTTTAAACCATTCACAGATGCACTTAATAAATTCCTTACTCTAAATCTCATATTTATGTAAAATAATCCTTATCACTCAAAGTAGAATAGATTCCTTTTCCTTGGAATCATCCTATTGGGTGATTTCCATTTTAAAACATCTCTCGATTTGCTTGGGGTTCTTCTCAACACCTTACCTTAGATAAAGGTAGCATAAAACAGAAAATGTTAGAATCTCAGTATTGTAAGAAGCCTTAAAAGCCAACTCTTCCTATTCTCTCATTATAAAGAGGAGGAAACAGAAGTTCAGAGAGTTCAGTGACTCATTCAAAGCCACATACAGCAACGCAGTGACAAAGCTTGGACTACAGTTCAGTTCTGACTCTTACTCTCTTTCCCTATGCCATCCTCCACCAATACCAGATGCTCTTCAGCAGCCACCACCATTTTTCCCTCCCATGCAAATTCTACCGAAGAAATGTAGTAATTCTATTTAGAAAGTGTTCATAGTGCACCTAGATGTGTGGCACCCTAGAAGGTAAGGTGGGCAAGTAAAAGCTGACTAAGGCTAGGTCCCTGTCCTTGGGAGGAAGACATGTTCCCAGATGACCATCAGCCATCGTCAGTAACCTAATAGAAGAGCTGCCACGAAAATGGGCAGTGCTGGGAAGGCATGAGAGTTGTTCCATGTTAAAAGACCTCGGAGTGCTTTGAGAAGTGGGCGGCATCCGAAGGGGATGAGGAAGATTTGGGCAGATGGCTTGGGATTCATTCTGGAGAACTGGTTTATCCTACTGACTAATTCAGTTTTCACTATTAAAATATATAATCTAAAAATATATTAGACTATGTCTGGTCAATGAATGGTGGGTCAGAATGTTACTACAGATTGAACAGATAAGCCTGCAAACAACTAAGTGCACATTTATCCATAGCTTTGTCCAAGTTATTTCTATAAATAAATCTGTCCCAAACGCAATGCTTTCATTTTGTAGTAGGGCATTAAGGGAAAATATTATTTTATTTGTTTGTGGATAAAAAAAATGATGGTCAGAGAGACTGAAGACTTGCCCACAGACACATGGCCGACAAGTGGTAGAACTGAAGATAAAACCCATTTCTCCCTACTCCCTACATTTTCCAAAGCACTACGTTGTCTTTATAAGTTTGTTGCTTTCAAATCCATTTTTATGAGTGTTGAATAAGATGGGAGGAGGATAAATACAGGGTCACAAACTTTCAGAATACCACTACAAAACCAATCCTGATAAATGAGATGTAGTTGTTACACACTATGAACCCACTCACAACCCCCTATAAAAATTGTGATCAGCAACCTAGTGTTATCAAGCAGTGTCTTCTAGATATGGTCGATCAGGCGTTGTATAGACATTTGCCTTCCTTGCTAAGAAAACTAGAAACACTTGGACCATGTTAGGTCACTTCTGGGTTTCTACAGCTGGATTTTATGCTTCTCCCCTCTAAAGGAATTGACAATCTAGAAAAATCTTGATATTCGGCCAAGAAAACAGGAGGCTTTCATTTTGAACATGGACAATTCTATATGTTCTGGCGAAGGAGTGGAGTGGGAAGAGTGAGTTGGAAATTATTCCTTGTGGTGTTTAAATAAAAGTGTGGGCAATGAGAACGATGGATCATGACCTTCTAGTACAGACATTTTAAGAAAGAAAAACCTTCCTGTTTTCCTCCTAAACAATCCTCTTCAACACAAGTGGCTGTATGACTCAACGGCTTCAGGCGGTAGTGCCCAGTGGAAAGTGACTTCAGGCTGCCTGTGTTCCGACTGGACCATCTGCTGTGTGGGTCCATGCAGCTGGGCCTCCGCTCTGTTGTTCCTCCACCCTCTCTCAAAGAGACACTTGAAAACCTCCTTGATCCAAGCACAGGGCAGGGGCCAGGGGTGGAGTGGCTCTGCTTATTCTGTAGCACACTATTTCTCTGGTTGAAAACCTCTGATGTCAAATTAGTCATCAGTTTAGCTATTTTTTTCCATGAGTCTAAACTCTGGCTTTCTGAATGTAATGTGTAGATGTAAAATAGCCAGACCATGGGAAGAGCTACAGTTTCCACCACACGAGCTTTGAGGCCAGCAAAGTTCAGAGTAAATTTGACATTAACCAAATATTGCTTCCCTACCCAGGCTGTGAGCTGAAAACTCACTATACAAAAAACAAGAAAAGGAGGTTCCCTACCCAAGGGAACATGAAATACCCTGAAACAATCTGAAACAAAGGCTTGTCTGCTTTTTGCCTATGGCAAGAACAGGCCAAACTGTATGCATGGGAAGGGTGGTAAATGCCACTTGCATTTACCAATTATGAAATATGTGCATGACCCAGCAGGGAGAAAGCCAAGGCAGGAGGGCAAATTCCACCTGCTGCAGTATCGTTTCTTTGACCAAACTGGAATTACTTACCTATATATTTATTTCCCATCAACGTACAGCTCAGTGCTTGTGTGAGGCTAGAGATATGAGGGCAGGTGTGCCTCTTGTTAAAAAGTTCCTTCTGGGGGGCCAGCCCAGTGGTGTAGCAGTTAAGTTCACTCACTCTGCTTTGGTGGCCTAGGATCCACAGGTTCAGATCCCAGGCTCATCAACCATATTGTGGTGACGTCCCACATACAAAATAGAGGAAGATGGGCACAGATGTTAGCTCAGCGCCGATCTTCCCCACACACACAAAAAAATGTTCCATCTGGGGCCGGCATGGTGGTGTGGTGGTTAAGTTCACGTGCTCCACTTTGGTGGCCCGGGGGTCGCAGGTTCGGATCCCGGGAGCAGACCTACACACTGCTCATTAAGCCATGCGTGGTGGCATCCCACATACAAAAGAGAGGAAGATGGGCACAGATGTTAGCTCAGCAACAGTCTTCCTGAACCAAAAAGAGGAGGATTGGCAACAGATGTTAGCTCAGAGCCAATCTTCCTCACACTCACAAAAAAAAGGTTCCTTCTGCATGGGCCACCCATGTCATCATATATCTATCTGATCTACCCCAATCAGATGCTATAATCCATCTCACCACTCTCACATGCTGACTTCTGTCCAGTCAATGGCCATTAACGTCAGGTTGCCATGCTCTAGCTTCATTCTTGCAAAACTTTCCTTTATTGGCCTGATCTTGCATCATTCTGGTTCTACCCAGCTCCTAACTCTTGCCTTCGTTTCTCATTGGCCAACCTGAAGGCAGCTCCTTATGTTTAATGGCAGCATTTGTGTGTGCTGATGTTAAGCCTCCATGCTCCCTAGGACAGTGGGTCAGAATCATCCATCAACTTGTTTTACTCTTGGACACCCAGATGGTAACTTCCTCTTCCCCCGACCCAGCTCTAGTCCCTGGAACCCAAACTACCACACAACCTGAAAAGCCCAGTGCCTGTGGAGCTGGAGAAGGGGGGATTGTGCACCTCATCCATTACTCTAGCAGGGCAGCTTGTTCTGTTCTTAAGGGGGCTCCCGCCATGGGATTAAGCAGAAAGAGCACCCTCCTTAGGTGAGTGGGTCAGAGGAAGTAAGGGGACATTAATGAATATAAGTAAAGCAAAATAAGAAAACTAGCAATAAGGTGTATTCCTACTTCTCATCATCAACAGCTGAAAGCTGTGATGTTTGCTCCTCTGGAGAGAACTCTGCTGCTACTCATAAGAGATACTGCCTTCTGTGAGACAATACTGGCAATATCAATACCCACAATATTCCAGGAGGGCATTCCAAATACAGTCATTGTCAAAGCCACAAACAAATAAAGCATTAGGAGAACCTAAATAACATGTTCATATATTTTGCTTGAAAGGTGAGGAATACACAAGAGTCACTTGCATTCAGTCAGAGAAAGCATCATACAAGAGGATGGGTTCTTAGGATCCTTGAAAACTAGCAGTGAAGCAATTTAGAAAACCTGGCAAAGGAGGAGATTCCACAGGAAGGAGACCCCAAGCACTCAGACCCAGAGCTGAGCAGGGACGTGGTGGGGGAGAGAGGATGTTGTGGATGGAAGCATGTAATGGGGGAGTAGAGGAAATAGTAGTAGCTCATTACCCATAAAGAAACCAAGGTTTAGAAAGGAGGGTAATGTGCTACACCCAGATTATGCCACCTGTCTGCCCTGGATTCCCTCAGAAATAGTTTCCTGTTGCTCATGACCCTTCAGGAAGCTTGCCCAACACCAAGCACAGTCTGGCAGGCCACAAGGAAAGGTTTTGGTCTTTGTGAGAGGAAGGTTCATCTCTACATTCGTGGTGGCAGTCTATGTGCTGGGCCAGCTGGGCCAGCTGGACCTGCTGCAGCAGCTGCTCTTGGAATCCGATGTCATTATGGACATGACTGAAAGTATCTTTCCTCCCACCTCATACCCACAGCCTCCTGCCTCTCGCCGAAATCTTTGTTTTAGTCACTGTGGTGTGAGGTGCCATGAGACCCTCTTGGTGTTCACGTCCCCGGATGGGTTCGCCTGGTTCTGCAGTGAGCAGGAAGGCGGGCCAGAGGGCCCCTGGCTTGCTGCTACTGCCAGTGCACCCTGTATGCTGTGGCTCACACTTAAGAGGCAGATCCTATTTTGGGTTCAAGTTCCACAATGGCTGTAGGAGGACCAGCTGGTATAACCCAGAAGTGCAGAGGAGTCGAGGGGCAAACTTTGACCAATGGGAGATGGGAGCTGATGGATAAATCCTTCCTTCCCATAGGTGGACTGCTCTGAGAACATGATAATTCACGCAGCCTCTCTGAAGATGTCCTGAAGGACTGAGCAATCAACAGGACTGGTTACAAAGCTGGGGCCTGCTTGGGAAGGTACCTCTTTGTATTTGCTCTTTCTTCTATGCTGCCCCATTCTCTTTTTCCTTCACTAGTATTTCTCTAGGATGACACTTCCCATTAAAGTGATAGCACATACAGTGTTGCCTCAGGCTTTGTTTTCCAGGTGAACAGTGGGCTAAGACAAGTGACATCCCTAATGTTGCACTACTTGTAAGTGACAGAGCTGGGATTTGAACCCAAACCAACTTCAACTATGATACACAGAACCCAGGTAGCCATATAAACAAAGGAAAGAGTCAGACTCTAATGAAAAAACAATGACAGGCCTGTCTGAATACCTAAACAAGAAATGAGAGGAGCAAAGCCAAGAGAACAAGTGCCACATTCTATAATTTTGGCTGTCTTCATCCAGAGGAAATTAAAGCTACTAGATCTTCTGCCTCCTTCTTTCCATCACAACAAGCTGTCTCACAATTACTGGTGGTCTTGATTTATCCTAGGAGAAGAAATTGTCTAATTAAAATAATAGAAGTGCGTTTCTATATGTAATTTTCATTCTGTTTTAAGTTCCTTCTAGTGCACTATCTCTCAAATGGGTACAAAACATTACTGGCTACTTCACAAGAGATTCTGTTTATACTAGCTCTTTAATTTTAAGATAAAGACTTCAGTTTAAGGATCTTGACCACACAATACCAATTACTATGATCTTTGCATCTTTTATTACCCTTATTATCTTCTCACTCTATGTGGATTCTTCAAACACATTTAAGTAAAAAATCTCTACGTGAGCAATGACTACAGAGCAGTCTTCTGGAAAAGTCCATCATCTTTAACAAAGAGATGTAATTTTTAAGATGTGCATATCTTTGATTTCTTGTACTGTCATTAGGGGCTTTAGATTTTTACACTGAGCACTGACATTCCAGTAATGAAGAAAAGATCTCCAACACACTTTTGCCAGCTCTACCTCATGGGTTTAGATCTAATTTTCTCCAGTTGTGGAAGATGGGCCACACACTACCAAATAAATCTGTTCTGGCTTCTCTTCTAGCAAACTATGCATCTTCTCCCTGGAGTACTATTAAACAGATGATACAATAATTTCCTTGGACTCTACCAATCATCCTATCTCATCTCCTTGAATTCTCATTCCAGTCTCTACAGCATGTCTGAGTTCAGGCTGCACCATTGTTGTCTCATTTATTCTTTTGCATTCCCCCCACCTCCCGCCCCATTTCCTTCATTCTATCAAGGACAATTCATTAGCAAAGATCACAGAGGAATCTCTGTCCACATAAAAATACCATGACCATAAGAAAACTAAAAGTATTTAAACTCTTCCTTCTGCAACCCTTAACCACAAATGTCTGGAATCAATAATATGTCTGGTATTAAAATCTTTCTTTGGGGCAGGGCTGGTGGTGTAGTGATTAAGTTTGCACCTTTCACTTCAGCTGCCTGGGATTCACTGGTTCGAATCCTGGGCACGGACCTACATGCCGCTCATCAAGCCATGCTGTGGTGGCCTCCCATATACAAAATAGAGGAAGATGGGCACAGATGTTAGCTCAGAGTCAATCTTCCTCACCGAAAAAAAAAATCTTTCTTTTCCTGCAAATGTGCCCAAATGGATAACCTCGAAGGTAAAAAATCTTGAACTGAATCCATTTGGAATTTCCAGCTTAGTGAAGTCTGTGTTCCACACCAGTTGACCATCAGACCTTCAAGGAAGTACCAGGAGAGCTGGAGTCTATTAGTAAAACTAGTTCAATAAGGTGCTCAGAGACATTACTCAGGTAAATTTCATAACTTTCATCTGCCATCACCATTGTTGTAAAATGTTATGCAGTTTAAATAGAGAGATTAAAGGCAGCTTTGGATGGGAAAGGAAGTCCCTTCCCCAAGTCCAGGAGGCCAGCCAAGAGGTGTGTATGGAAGTAGAAAGTGTTGCCCAACTCTACGCCTTGACTAAGATGCTGGCAGTGAGTACTTCAATGACTGAAAATACATCGGAGGGCATCATGTCTCTTTTAGCCTTGTTAAGCTACCTTCTCTGTTCCTGCCCTTATGCCAACAGCAGAAGCGTCCCCACTTCATAAGATCAATTACCCCATGATTGGGACAACACTGCTTAGAGTGGACCACCTGTCCATTGAAGAACTCTATTTTCTAATGAAATAATGACTCAAGATAATAGAATCAAATTGATTTTAGTTTTCAAAAAAGAATTTGATTATAGAGAAATAGATTTTAAGAAGTCTAGTCATCTGGAACAGAAAGAAAAAGCTTTTCTTGGCCTACTTTTTTTAAAAACTGTGTTTGTTTGTTTGTTTGTTTGTTTTTACTTGGACTTCAATGGTTTCTTGGAATCCATTCAAGCCATTTCAACACAGCCAAGTGATTCACGTGCCATTCAAAGTGTACAGACCAAAGTACTTTCAAAGAAATCCAAGGAACAGAGATTATCCATTTGATCACATTTCTGTTTAAAGAAGAGTCACCACTTTGTTCCTACTATGAATTCAGCTTTTGTACTGTGGTTGTTAGTGGTTGAGAGAGGACCAGGAAGGAATGAACTGTGGCCTTTAAGGCAATATTAAATGTTGGAAAAATAATCTATATTTGTTGAGACTTTAGACTGAAGATGTAGTAGAAGCATAGAGTCAAGGAGTCAAGGATGCCCTTTCTCCCAGACAGAATGCTATCCTATTGAGAATCCTGGGGAAAGTGTGACACTTGCAAAGCCCATCCATCTCCACGGTGTTATAAAGGGAGAAATCCAGTGACCTCTCATGATTTCTTTCCCTCAAGACTATAATTAGGGAAACACTAACATGGTTAAAAGAAATGACAATGTGAAAAAAGGAAGTCTTAGTGGTAAAAATGACCATTCTTTCCTAGGGAACTCTCACAATGCTCAATCTTTTCATGATTTTTCTGCTCCCTGATTTTTTTCCCATACTCAGATGGCTTTATATTGTACTCTACACTGGGTGGCAGAATTTAATAGGAATGTTGGCTAAGAAGAATGCATTCAGGGGAAAAGAGAAGGAAGCAAACATTTTTTTGAAAAATGTTACAACAGCGAAGTGTCTGGTAAGAGTCGCATGTGAAGAATCAATGAAATTATAGAAGACATTTAGCCAAGAGAAGACTATATGGGATAGTACTTCTGTGTGGAAGAGAGAAAAGACTTATCTTGTTTAATCCCTCAAGACAGAACTAGGACTAAGATTCAGCATAATAGGAAGAAGATTTTTGTTTATTTTCAGGAAAAAAAATTAGAGTTGTCTAACATTTGAACATGCTACATAAATAAGAAGTGAGCTTTCCAACACTGGAAATATTTTAATAGAAGCTAGACAACTCCTTGTCAGGAATGTTGCTAAGGGAACGTCTGCTTGGGATGATGATTGAACAATATTTCCAACAAAAAGTTTCTATGAGTCCCTAAAAACCAATCAGGGAAAGAGCAAGTGGAAGGGCTCCTGAGACAGAAAGGGTCTTGATCCCGAAATAGAATGAAGGTCAAGTGTCCCTGCGAGCTGGGTCAGAGAGAAAGGCAGGATTCACGTAATGTAGGACTGTGTAGACCATGGTAAAGCATTTAGATTCTACTCCTATTGCAGTGGAAAGCTACAGAAAGTGATAAGCCGGGGAGCAATATGGTCTGATTTACTTTTTAAACTTACTCTGGCTGTTGTGTAGAAAATGACTGTCAGGAGTCAAGGGTAGAAGCAGGAGGTCTAGTTAGAATCTATCATGGTGGTCTAGGTGAGAACTGCTTGAGGGCTCAGGAGCGTGTTGACTATTCTTTAGATATTTAGACATGCCATCAGTCTGAAGGCTGCTCAAAATGGAAAGGACCGAGTGTGTGTGCGTGTGCACATATATATGTATATGTACTTTACACCTAGAGGAGTATACGCATAGTATTTTTAAAACTGGGAACAGAAGTTGAATAGAAAGCAATCTTTTTTTTTCGGTTATTTCCTTGAGGTCATAATGGTTTGTAATATTTTATGTTAGAATGGTTTATAACAGGTGTATATTGTTATTTATCAATTTCAGTATAGACTGCATTGTGCTCACCACCAGTAGTCTAATTTTTACCCGTCACCATGTATATGTGCCCCTTTACCCCTTTCACCCAACCGCCCAACCCCCTTCCCCTCTGGTAACCACTAACATGTTTTCTTTGTCCATGTGTTTATCTTCCACATACAAGCGAAAACATGGAGTATTTGTCTTTCTCTGTCTGGCTTATTTTGCTTAACATCATACCCTCAAGGTCTACCCATGTTGTTGCAAATGGGACAATTTTGTCTTTTTTTATGGCTGAGTACTAGTCCATTGTATATATACATATATATATATATATATATTCCATTGTGTGTGTGAAGATATATATATCTTCTTTATCCAATCATCAGTCAGTAGGGTTGCTTCCATGTCTTGGCTATTGTGAATAATGCTGCAATGAACATAGGGGTGCATAAGGCTCTTTGAATAGTTGATTTCAAGTTCTCTGGAAAAATACCCAGTAGTGGGATAGCTGGGTCATATGATATTTCTGTTTTTAATTTTTTGGGAAATCTCCATACTGTTTTCCATAGTGGCTGCACCAGTTTGCGTTCCCACCAGCAGTGTATGAGGGTTTTTCTCCACATCCTCTCCAACATCTGTTGTTTCTTGTCTTGGTAATTATAGCCATTCTAACAGGTATAAGGTGATATCTTATTGTAGTTTTGATTTGCATTTCCCTGATAATTAGTGATGTTGAACATCTTTTCATGTGCCTGGTGGCCATCAGTATATCTTCTTTGGAAAAATGTCTGTTCATATCCTCTGCCCATTTTTCGATTGGGTTGTTTTTTTGGTGTTGAGTTGTATGAGTTCTTTATATATTTTGGAGATTAACCCCTTGTCAGATTAACGGTATTTCTATTTTTAATTTTTTTGAGAAATCTCCATACTCCTTTCCATAGTGGCTGCACCAGTTTTCATTCCCACCAGCAGTGTACAAGGGTCCCCTTTTCTCCACATTCTCTACAGCATTTGTTATTTTGGGTCTTGATAATTATAGTCATTCTAACAGGTGTTAGGTGATATCTCATTGTTGCATTTCTCTAATAATGAACACTAATAACAAACTAGCAGAAAGAGAACTCAAGAATATAATCCCATTTATAATCACAACAAAAAGAATAAAATATCTAGGAATAAATTTAACCAAGGAGGTGAAAGACCTATACATTGAAAACTATAAGACATTATTAAAAGAAATTGAAGACGACAGAAAGAAATGGAAAGATATTCCATGCACATGGATTGGAAGAATAAAATGTTAAAATATCCATATTACCTAAAGCAATCTACAGATTCAATGCAATCCCAATCAGAATCCCAATGACATTGTGGGGGATCAGAATTGGCCACCCCAAAATTGTCTCTGGTGTGAGGATTATTTTGGGCTGGTTACTTTTAAAAGCTGCAGACATAGGAAAAGCTCTGAAAACCAAGTAAAATAGAAATGTCTTTTGTAAGAGACATTTACATTTGTAAGGGAAATCTCCGTTTGTAAAGGTATCTCCCTCTTTGTACCAGGAAGAAGGGTTGATGACCTTATCTCTAGAAACATTTTTCAATGTGGAAGGCAAGGACTTAAATCTGCATAATAACCTTACTCTTGTTTACTGTGCTTTTCTGATAATCTCCCATAACTGACTCCCCCCACCCCCAACGTCCTCCTTTGTCTTTAGCTGAAGATGGTACTTAAGATGAGAACCTCCACCATTTTGGTGAGTTACTCAGTTTTCTGGGGCTCTCTCATGTATACATGTTATAAAGCTTTGTTTGATTTTTCTCCTGTTATTCTGTCTCATGTCATTTTAATTCATAGCCCAGCCAGAAGGACCCAGAGTGGGTAGAGGATATGTCTTCCTCCCCTTCAACATTCTTCACAGAAATAAAAAACAAAGAATCCTAACATTTATATGGAACAAAAAAGACTAAAGCAATACTGAGAAAAAAGAACAAAGCCAGAGGCATCACAATCCCTGACTTCAAAATATACTACAAAGCTATAGTAATTAAAACAGCATGGTACTGGCACAGAAACAAACACACAGATCAATGGAACAGAATTGAAAGCCCAGAAATAAAACCCCACACCTGTGGACAGGTAATCTTCAACATAGGAGCCAAGAACATACAATGGAGAAAGGAAAGTCTCTTCAATAAATGGTGTTGGGAAAACAGGACAGCCACATGCAAAAGAATGAAAGTAGACCATTATCTGACACCACACAGAAAAATTAACTCAAAATGGATTAAAGACTTGAATGTAAAACCTGAAACTATAAAACTCCTAGAAGGAAATGTAGGCAGTACACTCTCTGACGTCGTTCTTAGCAGCATCTTTTCAAATACCCTGTCTACTCAGGCATGGGAAACAAAAGAAAAAAATAAACAAATGAGACTACATTAGACTAAAGAGCTTCTGCAAGGCAAAGGAAACCAGGAACAAAACAAAAAGACAACCTACCAACTGGGAGAAAATATTTGCAAATCATGTATCCGACAAGAGGTTAATTTCCAAAATATATGAAGAACTCGTACAACTCAACAACAAAAAAACAAACAACCTGATCAAAAAATGGGCAGAGGACATGCACGTTTTTCCAAAGAAGATATACAGATGGCCACCAGGCACATGAACAGATGTTCAACATCACTAATTATTAGGGAAATGCAGATCTAAACTACAATGAGAAAGCAATCTTTGATACCCAAGTATGGATTAAATTGATGAAGAATTTAACAAAAAACAGAAAAACATGTAAGTTTTCATTTTATTTGTTTCAAAAACACACTTCCAGTATTCCAAGGAAAGTCAAAAACCCATTGTGTCTAGTCACATAATTAGACATAAATGATAGTGAAATTGATATTTATGACAACTGCAGGAATGGACTTCCTTCTCCAACTGTGAGGAGACAACGTGGGAACAAACCACAGACTAAATCTGGCCACCTTCTCAGGGCCCCACAGAGCCATACAGAGCAAGTAACATAACAAGCGATAGGCTCCTTTAGGTCAGTTGAACAGGGAGAAATAGAAAGCTAACTTGCAAATATGCATTCTCATTGTTTTGTATTTTACTTTAGGGGAAAATATGCAGTTGTTTGGAAACTGCAGGTGATATGACCCATTCAAACCAAGATTTAAACATTAGTTTTATGTGCAGATGGATAAGCCATCAATCACTTGGCCATAGGTGGAAAATCTTTGCTTAAGTCATCAGCACTCCCAAGTGTAATCCTACCTGTGTTAAGCAGGGGGAATTAATTCTGTTTTTCTACTGTGATTTGATATTGAGAAATAGCATGAGCAGATAAGCTTTATAACAGCACTAGAAACCCCTGTTATTTCTAACAAATGAGAACCACTGGGTTCAGTGAGCTAGACTCTGGCTCATGGTCAGTGTATGTGATGACCAAGGTAATGTGGCAGAACCTGGATCACTCAGAGAGAGCTGAGTAAGAAAGCAGAGCAGTTGAAACAAACAGTGGGGAAAGCGGGGTGAGGCAATGAAACCAATGAGATAAAGAACCTAGCCAGCACCCAAATTTTCAAAATTATTCCTTTACTGTATTTTTCAATTCATTTCAATGTGACAGCTAACTCAGGGGAGTTGCCTTTCCTAAAGGCTGTGTGCTCACACAGATCACCCTCCAAGTGGTTTTCACCATTCTGTCTTGAAAATTCCTTCCCTCCCATTCCATTGTTAAAACTTTGAGGAGGACTGTCATCTAATGTCTATTGAGTAGTTCCAGCTTAGGAGCTATTCAAAATACTCCTCCCTTCTTTCTCTTTCTTGCCACCCTTGTGGCACCAAAGCTGCAATGTCTTTTCCTGTTCACATTTCTCACCTTTTTCCAAAAAACAGTTGGGAATTCTAGTTAATAGTAAGGATGGTAGTGCAGCTATATGAGAGGGAAGCTCCTGCACTTAGAGATATTCACCCTTTTTATGCCTAACTCCTATGTGATTATTATGCAATGTTTGGCAAAGAGATTTGTCATAGAAGTAGACATTTGTGTGCATATACACATGCCTATGTGTATGCATGTGTAGACACGTCTAATACACATATGTTCTAAAAAAAGACTTGGGATGAAATAGCCACAAAGTGGCAATGGCTATCAACATACTCGTCGTTTAAACTGGGTTTATAATCCAATTCAATTGTAAACTAGAATCACAGGACAGCAATACAGTATAGTGGTGAAGAGCACAATCTTTAGATCCAGACTGCCTGGATTTGGACCTCGCTTCACTATTAATTTGCTGTGTGAACTTGAGTAAGCTAGTTAAAATCTCTCTGCCTCAGTTTTCTCATTTGGTGTGACAATGTTACTTACTCGTAAGTTTTTTGGGAAGATTAAATGAGTTCATATATGAAAAAATGCTGGAAACATTTCACGGTCCACAGGAAACTGCCATGTGAGTGTTTGCCGTCATCATCATGGCTTTCCAAAATCAAGAAACAAATGGTAAAATATTATGACAGTTTTAGCTATTATTATAAAAGCACAATACTTGTCTCCAAAGATTTCTCATCATTCCATTCAATTAAAAACCATTTATTCTTTCAATTTTTTTAAGTACTTACTATGCACTAAGCACTGGTGATGTCCCAGGTGCTAGAGACTGTCATAAGCAAGACAGACAAGGTCTCTGGTCTCCTGTAGCTTACATTATTACACTGGGCTGTGCACTATGTGTGGTTCATGTGCTGAGAACCATTTTAAATAAGATTCAGTGTTAAAGAAGGAAAACAGTTTTCTCTGTCCACAGACAAGAGATTAATGTGCTAATGTCCTTTAGGGCTTTGTCCTGATCGTGTCATTCCTTTGCAAATATATCACTTCTGTTTGATAAGCCACCAGAAGACTTTATATTCTTTATATTATTGATTTTCCTCAAATTGATCTGCTTCTTTTACAAGATGCCTGATCAGGAAAGAGCGCTATTAGGCCTCCTCACCCTAGACAGTAATTCCTTTGACTATGAGAGACAAGAAAATGTGACTAGTATGCTTGAGCCTTGAAAAATTCATCAGCAGCTGTCTCAGTCATTTGGGCTATGATAACAGAATACCACAGACTGGGTGACTTATAAACAACAGTAATTTATTTCTCACTGTTTTGGAAGCTGGGAAGTCCAACATCAAGGCACCAGTTGATTCAGTGTCTAGTGAGGACCTGCCTCCCTATTCATCGACAGCCATCTTCTTGCTGTGTTCTCACAAGGCAGAAGGGGCAAGGGAGCTTTCTGGGGTCTCTTTTATAAAGGCACTAATCCCATTTACCTCCCAAAGGCCCCACCTTCTAATACCATCACACTGAGGGTGAAGATCTCAAAATATGTATTTCAGGAGGACACAAACATTTAGTCAATAATGGCAGGTTATTTTCAAACACAAAGGGAAGGAAATGTCAAATGAAGCTCCATTATAGTTTGACTTTCACTGAGAAATCAAACTACACATAAAGAAGACTGACCCTGGAAAAAAAATCTAACACCAAATGTGTGTGCATGGGTTTGAAAAATCATGATATTGAAACTCAGAATAAGTCTAGGACACTTAACTGAAGTCCAGTGGTCCGGGTTCTAATCTTGTGCAATCTGTAGGAAAGTCATCAAACCTCACAGGACCTAGCTTCCTCTTCTACAAGATGGGACAAGAGTTCCAACCTTGTTTATCTCATAGGTAAGACTCAAATAAAATAGCATTATAGAATATAAAGCCTAAATAATGGTCTTGCTCCTGGGGTATGGACCATGTAGGGGAAATGACCTGCAGAGGACCATATCAATCAGGACTCAACCAGAGAAACAAAACCATTAGGGATTTGTTCCAGGGAATTGGCCTTGTGCAATTGGGGGAGCTGGACAAATAGTTTCTGTAAGACTGTTGTCTCCAAATCTGATGCTGGAGCTTGTCGTCCACAGGGCAGGCAGTCAGGAAAAGATGGCTATAAAGTAAAGAATATCAAGGGCAGGCTGGAAGCCATAGCCACAAGCTGAAATCTCTCAAAGGTAGATAAAACCTGTGTCTGACCTTGGTGATGGAAAGAAGCTGGACCCTTTGTCACAGAGCTAAATACACGTACATCTGGCCCAGGAGCCAGAGAAACTGAATCAGGGTGTGGAGGAAGTAGAGCAGTTGCAAGCCCAGCTGCTGTTTCACACCAACCAGGAAGTGACTCAGCAGATCAGCAAGAATATGTGTGAGCTACAAGATGGCTGCTGCTTCCCTTCAGTCCTCCAAATCTCCCAAGAATATTCTTTGTGGTTCCTCTGTCACCAGAAACATACGAGAAAGTGAATTCTGGGAAATGTAGTTCAGCTAGCCAAGTTGACACACTAAAAATCCATCACAAATTCCTTGATTACAATTGGGAAATTGACATAGCAATTTTCACATTCTTATCTGTACAAATGTCACGAGGTTCTAAAGACCTGGTACTGTGGGGGTTAAGAGTAAGAACTTTAGAGTCTCCCTGACCCAAGTTCAAATCCAAGGTTTACCACTTTCCGGTTTTGGGATGTTGAGCAAGCAAATTATTTAACTCTCTGTGCCTCCGTTTCCCTATCTGTAAAATTGGGATTATAATACCTGCCTCATCAGTCAAATCAAAGATTAAGGAAGATGATGCAAGTAAAATGGTAGAATAGTGTCCACTATGTAGTCAGTGCTCAGTAAGTGATGACTGTTACTCTCATGACCACTCACCATTGGCTCTTAAGAGCTAACTGCATTAGAATCAAATGTGAAAAGATTCCCAGAGATCTCTTTCCCCTGCTCAGCCACAGTGTATATTTAAGGTGAGTGCAAAAGAAACGTTCAAAGGACATTCTTGAGGCAAATAAGATTGGAATCAATTGATGCATCAAATCACAGAGGCTGACTATTTCCATATTTTCCTAGCTGCCGGAGATATCTGTTGAAAGAACATTGGTATTTTGAAGCATTATGCTTCCAAGTTACCTTGCAGAGTGGGTTCATCAGAAAAAGCATTTAATAGGCAAGCCAAATTATGTTGGACAATATATGCCAAGAAATAGAGTTATGAGTATGGACTCATACTCTGGGGACAAATCCTGCCTGGGTTCAAATCCTGGCTCCATCATTTATTGTGCTTAGGTAAGTTATATAAACTCTATCTCATGCTGTGCATCTGTAAGATGGAAATAACACTAGCATCCATGTTATAGAGTCACTGTGAAAACTAATGAGTTAAAATATATCAAATGTTTGGAATAGGAAGCATAGTAGTCATCAGGTAGGCGCTTGCTGTCGTCGTCGTCGTCACTGTCATCACCCACAGATCTCTCATCTTCTCTCAGCCAGGAACCAGAACCTATAAATTCAAGTGTATCCACACCCCACAGGAAGCATAAAAGCAAGGAGAAAAAGCTTAACCTCCACCCAAAGAAGACCAGCATTCAACTCTCTAACACCTGTATTCCTACTTATTGTAACCTCCCTGCTCCTTGTGCCTAGGCAGCCTTCTCTGTGCTTGACTCCTCACCTGCCCAGACCTGGGGAATCAATCAGTTCTTCATTTTTAGCTGGATTTTAAGATCTCCTTCCTGGCCAGCTGCAGCCAGCTCCCACTCAAACCCCAGAGCAATAGTCTATTAGAAATGACACCCTTCTGCCTAAAGAGAAAAGGTGAAATAGTTTCCCATTGCTTGTTTTAACAAGACAAAATAATGGACTATTTCACAATCTCATTGTCCTAACAAGAATGCAGTTCTTTAAGTTCTTTGCTCACCCATTGGAAAGCATCAAATGATTGAAAACTGAGCCCTGTTGCTCTATAAAAACCAGAGCTTTTCTCAAATGTTTGCTTTTCCACACTTGCACCTGCATTTCACCACAATAGTAAAGCCTAAAGAAGTTTAAATAGAGATGTGCCTAATTCAGAGCACAGACACTTAAGGAAAGATTTCTGTTTTTAAAAGAGATTTCTCTAAATGATTTAGCAAATTTGAGTATATTACCTGTCCTAATTGCTGGCACTTTGCTTCCAGCAGCCAATTTTGCAGGCAAAGCTGTGGTTTTCTTGTTCCTTCTGTGAGCTGTGGCTGCCATTTCCTCATGACCCCGCCCTCAGTGATGCACGAAACACGGATGTGTTTCTCATTTGTGCATAAAAGTGGTTTCATTGAATTATGAGCCCCAGAGTTCCAAGACACTTACAGTCTGGGTGGCCACAGAGGTATAAGTGCATAACAGTCTGCTCTTAGCATGGCTCGAGGAGTGAACGTCTTCACTTCAAACAGCTCATCTCACTGGGAACATGCACAGAGCACCCCATCAGGGAGAGGTGTGTTTGTGGTCATAGTGTCCATAGCAATGGTACAAAGAGACACACCAAGAGAAGTTAGAAAATCAAAGAACAAAATAAATCCAGCTCTTTACAGGATAGGATCCTTTAGCTCCCCTCCCCCACCACCCTCCTCTGAAACATCTTAGCTCCTTGGAATTCAACAGAAGTTCCAAAGGAGAGGTTGTGTCTGTGAACTCAACCATAAGCCCAGTACTAGCAGAAGTTAAAATCCACACTTTCAGGGCCGGCCCTGTGGCCACATGGCTAACATTCTGCGTGCTCTGCTTTGGTGGCCCGGGTTTGTGGGTTCTGATTCCAGGAGCCAACCTACACCATTCGTCAAGCCATGCTGTGGCGGCAACCCACATACAAAATAGAAGAAGACTGACATAAATGTTAGCTCAGGGACAATCTTCCTCAAACAAAACAAGAGGAAGATTGGCAACAGAAGTTAGCTCAGGGTGAATCATCCTCAGCAAAAAAAAAAAATCTACACTTCCAGAAGAATAAAAAATAATAAAGATTTTTTTGAAAAATGGCCTCAACTTTTGGTTAATTGCACAAAATAAAGACTCCTCTAAAGGAGAAAGCTCTCAGCATTTTCAGACTTGGAGAAGGAAGGCTCACATTGGCCACAGAGGGTTGCTGGAGTGGTGTGAGTGCATCGGGATCTGATCCTGGAGGAAAGCAAGTCAGCACAGCCCACAGCAGGCCCCAGGCCTTCCATAGAGATTGAGGATCACTGGGGAGTCGCCTCTGCTCCACTGGAACAGAGGAAGAAAGCAGAGAGGAATTTGTCCCTCTGAAATTAACGCAAGTTCTTTGAATTCAGGGGATCCATTTTCTCTTCTGAGCATGTTCTGGGGCCCCAGAAACTTGGTCTTCTAAAAGCCAAAAGAACTCTTAAAAGATTATAACTATTTTCCTGGAAAAGTTAACTCAAATTGGAAGTACCCAGTTTCCTATGAGCAGTATGTCTTATGCTCCTTTTTCCTCTTATGTACCTAGGAATAGAATTATTATTAATTATAAATTATGCATTTGCCTATTAAAACAAAGCTGCCAAAGTGAGCAATGTCATGACCAGTCATTATGAATGCATGTGTTTGATTCTGTTCAGTTGTCGTGCATTTGAACTAAAATTGTCTACAGATGTATTTTTGACTATAGAATAGATACACCCCTAAAGAGTTGCCAGGAAATCTTTGAAAATAGAAACGTATCTTTAAAGTGCTGGGGGAGCTCATTATTTCCAAGAGAGCTGAGAAGGATTACTTAAAGAAAGAATGTGCACTTATGGGGGGGGTCTAATGGGCAAAGGATATGAAAGAAATATAAGACACAATCTTTGCCCTCAATCAGATTCCAATTCAAGGAATTGTTTCAAGAATTTAGATTTTCATTTATTGAATTTTCTTCAAATGATGTCACCTGTACAATACACAGCATCCAAGAAGTCTCAATCTCACCTTGTGCCAGTGAAGCAGACTGTGATAAGACCCTGCGGTCAGATAATGCTCCTTCCCCATAGCTGGGACAGTCCTGAACTTTAGATATCTTGGGCCATCCAACTTGCAGAGGTGATTTGCCTAGGAATGAGCAGCCACTAAGGAAAGTCGGGCAGCCATTCCTCCTCCTTGTTCCATCGTCTTGCCATACCATAACTGTCCTTTATTCACTTATCATACATATACAAGCACCTGGACACACACACACACACACACACACACGCATGCATGCACACACACACAAATATCTCACACAGTTTCCAGTGTCTTGGGGTACACTTCTCAGTTATCAGGACTTCCACCGTGAGGCCTCATAGGAACGAGTTCAGCATCAGCAGCCCCCTGTCCAGGCGCTCATTGATTTCATCCTTCCTCCTCACCTCCACCCGGAGGAGAATCAGAGGCAAGATGGGAGGGTCCTCTGACCCCTCAAATAACACCATGTAAGTAGCCCTAATCCATCTATGCCTAGATTCTACCCTATCCTGAACAAAATGTGAACAAACTCCCCTCAGCATCGCTGTAGATATTCTGCACTCTGTTGGTTCAGTTATAGATGAAAATGTGCCAATGGCTGAGAGGACCCTGGAGGTCTCCTAAACCTGGTTTAAATGGCAAAGGACTGTTGGTGGATTAATGGCAGTAAGTGAATCAGGAATAAGCTGTGCTCTCAGAACCCAGGGAATATTAGAGCTGCATAGATACATCGCTCCATGAACAGTTAACTGTTCCTAATGCAACATGTCTACCTCTTGATTCTGTGGCATTAGGCCATCTCCTCCTCTACATGCCTTCTTCTCTTGGCTTCTGTGATACCATGCTATCCTGGTTTTTATGTCTGCCTCTACTAACACAACAGCAGTAGCAACAACAATAGTTGTTATAAGTTAGAATGATAACTTCCATTTATCGAGTGCTTTCTCTGTCCAGACACAGTGCTAGGCATGTTTCCACAAGTATATTATCTCAAGTCCTAAGTCCTGACTCCTCCCTTTATTCTCCCTCCTCACTTTCCCCCATGGATTTAGAAACCATCTATAAGATAATCATTCCCAAATTGCTATCTCCAGCCCAGAACTCTTTTGTGCATTCCAGACCCACTATTTAACTACCTAGTTGGCAACTCTTCTTGAATATTTCTCAGGGATCTCAAAGTGAACTTTTCATTTTTCCTCATACACCAGCCATTCTTCTGATGTGTTCCAGCTCCGTATATGGCACCACAAGGACCAGAATATGAAGGTCATTCTGACGCCTCCCCTCCCTCAATTCTTATACCCAGTCCATCCCCAACCTTGTCAATACTGCATCCACAATGGATCCAAACCTACCGCTTCCCTCCCTCTCCTTGGGTACCTCTCTCACACAGACCAATACCATCGCCTCATAACCAGCCTTCCTAATTTCATTCTTGCCCACTGCCAACCTATCCTCCACAAAGCAGTCAGAATAACCTTTTCAAAAGAAAATGGCTCTTACCTACTCAAACCCTTCCTGTGGCTTCACATGGCACTTAGGATAAAATTGAAAACCTTCACGTGGCCTCTGCCCACCTCTGCAGTCTCACCTCTCACCGTCTCCCTCTCCCTCACTCTGCTTCAGCCACCATTGCTCATTTCCCCAAACACTCCAAGACCATCCCCACCTCAGAACTCCCCTGCAGGTTGCTCTCTTTGCTCTCTTGATGTTGGCCTCCTTCCCTAGACTAGCCCCTTTATGAGTGTCCACTAGCTCAACTCCATATCCAGAGTTAGCACAATGCCTGGCATATAGGTGTTGGGTAACTATTTGCTGAACACATGAATAAAAATATTCAGCACATATTTTTTGAAGGCCTATTATGTGCCAGGTATGGTGATAGACATATGGACCCCTCCATCGGTGAGATTCTGCACCCAATTCCAGTGTGTGCATTTTTTCCCCACACCAAGTACTTCTCTGACACCAGTTGGGGGTCCTACAACTCAACTCAATTCTGACACTATCTACCCAGAGACAGCATCAGATCCCACAGGTTAAGGACTCAATCCCACAAGACTGCCCCCACTCAGATGCCCATCACGGGTCCAGGTTGTCACCTGTGCTTCTGACCCACTGGCTATAGATCATAGGTTCCAACAACCGCCTCCTTGGGTTTGTCTAACTTGCTAGAGAGGGTCACAGAACTCAGAGAAACATTTAATTACCAGATTATCAGTTTATTATAAAATGAAATAACTCAGGAATAGCCAGATGGAAGAGAGGCATAGGACAAGGTATGTGGGAAGGGATGTGGAACTTCCATGCCCCCTCTGGGCACACAATTCTCCCCGAATTTCCATGTATTCACCAACCTGAAACCTCTATGAACCGTGTCCTTTTGGGATTTTATGGAGACTCCTCTACGTAGTCATGATTGATTAAATCATTGGCCATTGGCGATTGATTCAACCTCCAGCCCCCTCCCCTCCCTGGAGGTCAGAGGGTGGGACAGAAAATTCCAACCTGCTAATCACATGGTTGGGTTCCCCTGGCAACAAGCCCAACTCCTTAAGTTACCCAGGGCTTTCCAAAAGTCACCTCATTAATATAATGAAAGATACCTTAATTGTTCCCATCACTTAGGAAATTCCAGTTGTTTTAGGAACTCTGTGCCAAATGAATATTTCTTCTTATTATTATAAATCACAATATTACAAGAGCTCAGCTTGCAATATGGCAGCTGACTTCCCTAAGAGCATGCAAGTAAGAGGGCAAAACCTCATCTCAAAAGTGTCAGCCCATTCCTTTTGCCAGATCTATTCATTAGAAGCAGGTCACTAGGTCCAACAGGAGGGAATTAAGCCAGGGCATGAATACCAGGAGGCAGGGATCATTGAGGGCCATCTCAGAGACTGTCCACCAGAGTGCCTATCACCGCATGTCAATATATATAAATCTCTCTTTGTTGTTAAAACTGTGTGCTATTCTGAAATAGAAATGAAATAATTAGCTATGTGAACAATTCTCTACTGTTGGCTATTTAGCATATTTATAATTTTCCACTAATATTGCAATAAACATTCTTAAACACATACATTTTCACACTTGTCCAATTATTTTTGAAGGATCAATTTCTAGAAGTGAAAATTGTTTCACCAAAGGATCTGCACAATTTAATGATTCATATATGTTGCCAAACTGCCTTCCAAAAATGTTGTACCAATTTACTGCTCAACAACTTCTGACTAAAAGTTTAAACACTAAATATTAAAATGTTTTAATATTCTATTTCTCCACTACATAAGAAATATTGGGATGGTGCCATCTTCTCATGGCCTCTTCCCCATGTTCCTTCACTAACTCCCCCAGTCAGCTGTTTGATGATCTAAAGATGTGACCTCTGTTACTGCATATTTTACTTAATTCCTCCACTTTGTGCAGCTTTTCTTCTTCATCAGAGAGATGTTGGTGAAGGATGCATTAGTTAGGATAGACTAGGTTACACTGCAGTAACAAACAAAACTAGCAATCTCAATGGCTTACACATGAATATTTATTTCTTGCTCACACAAAGTCCTTTTTAAGTTTTGAAGACTCTCAATAACAACTTTTCTTCCTTTAGTGATTCAGGGCCACCTGCTTCTATCAGGTGGTTCCACGACATCAAAATGTGGTCTTCTTGGTTGAAGTAGGGGAAGAAGAGAAAGCTACAAGGGTAAGTAAGAGTTTTTCACTACCTCAGTCAAAAAGTGACATACCTCATTTTACTCAAAGTCCATTGACCAGAACGAGTCATGTAGCCCCACCTAAGGAGTTTGGTGAACATTCAATTATTAATTAAATTTTTGACTTTACTAAACATTGAATAACTAAATCAATAAACATTTAATATTAATAAATTATAATAATTGATACTAGTAGACATATATGTTGGTAAATATATGAGTGATAAATATTTAGTATCTGTTAAATTATATTTCTGTCACAAAACACAACAGATAAATATACTTTTATGGATAACAGAGGCCTCTCTCAACAGGCCCAGATATTGTCAGCAAATCGACAAACTTGCCCTGACCTTTGGTCCTCTTGGTAAAGTTGTATAAAAATATAAAAGTAAAATTGTAAGTCTGTAACCTTACATTGCTTCCTACGGACAGACTTGTGACACTTTGCTGCACATGTTGAAATGGCTGTTGCCAAATGATGCATTTTTTCAGTGGACACAACTTGGCACTGGACGTTTCCACCTCTCCTGTTTCTAATCACCCATTGCCTGGGCATGTCAGGGTCAGGCTGAAAGACTTGCTAGAACTGGATTCAAGATTTACGAGGACGAGGTGTAACCAGGCCTCTCCCAGAGGTTTGGGAAGAACAGCTGGAGTCTGGCCCTTAGCATCATGACAAGGACGATTAAAAACTAAAGCAGTTTTTTTATTAATTAAGATGAGTATAGAAAAGCAAGAAGAAATCCCAAAAAATACCAAAGACATCTTCATAAGGGGCACCTTTAAAGCAAAAGATTGTAACAGCTCTGGCTGTCTACCTCACTCACATTTCAAACTCCTTGTAAACAAGAGGCAAAAATTATTGGGCTTGAACTGTGGATTTTCCCCCTTGACCTATTCCTGAATGGAGTTGAACCATTCCCACTCAGAGTAGCAAGGGGCTGTTTTGTTATCCCGGCCCCACCCTATGCTGACATAATGTACCCCGGCTGTGTTTTTCTGATGAGTGTGCCAGGCAGGGTCCTCGCCAGGAGGAGGGAAGCTGTTGCCCAGTGCTCCTGGAATGGCAGGGAGAGAGGAAGCCTAAGAACACAGATGTCCGCATTGGACAGGACTGACAGCTCACACTGAGGATCGGCAAATTCACCTTGTCCCTTCTCTTGCCGCACCACCACTGCCCTCGCCCCCTCCCATCCCCTCCAAGACTGTCCATCCCTAAGAGCTCATCACTCATCACCAGAGAGCTCTGGTTTCTTGAAACTGGTTCCTGTGGCCACACCTCTCTTCCTAAGCAGCATTAGTGGAAGACGTCCCAGCCTAAGTGTGCCTGCAGGCTTCCCATGCCCAGGCACCCTCTGAAGGAAGAGGAAGCAGTACCAGGGCCTTCCCTATGGCATTCCTGTTGCCTTCTCAGAGGGCTGGGTTTCTTTAGCTTGATTTAGTTTTAATGTTGAGTTTGTATTTGTGAACACGTCAGGGAGACCAGGGCAGAGAGCAAGTTGTAAGTGAAATAAAAAATATAAACATTCCATTTATATAATGCCCACCCATCCCCCCATACACGCGAACATGCATGCACACACATAACACACGTGCACACACACACAATTCTCCTCACTCCTGATTCACCTCTGTAATGCCTTTATTTTTCCTGTTGGTTTTCACTGTTTCCTGCTATTTGAGAGTTATTTTTATTTAAAGAATTAAATATACAGTTTCTTAAAAAGTATGAGAGTGATATATAAAGATAAACTTTTTGCATGCAATTTCTTAAACTCCCCAGGGTACTTCATAAAAATTGTAAACAAATTTAGTGTTTTAAAGTAATTTTGTTGTATTTCATATGAAAGCAACTTTAGTGAAAAATCTTACTAAAGGTGACCTATTCCTAATGAATTGGTGGAAGTGGCACATTTTTGGGGGAAGCAAAAATGAGGGAAAGCAACTTCTTTCTTTGAGAGAGACTAGAAGCTATGTGTATTGTACAAAACAAACAAAAAACCATTTTCTGGTTCTCTTTCAGCATCAGTGGAGAGTATATTGGCTAATCATCAAAAAGTCTGCACAAGGGGCCGCCCGGTGGCGCAGCGGTTTAGTCCGCGTTTGGCAGCCCAGGGTTCGCGAGTTCGGATCCCGGGCGCCCGCCGACACACTGCTTGTCAGCCATGCCTTGGCGGCGTCCCATATAAAGTGGAGGAAGATGGGCACGGATGTTAGCCCAGGGCCAGTCTTCCTCAGCAAAAAGGGGAGGATTGGCAACAGATGTTAGCTCAGGGCTGGTCTTCCCCACAAAAAAAAAACAAAAAAAAAGAATCTACCTCTTTAAAAAAAAAAAAAAAAGTCTGCACAAATGATTAAAATTATAAAAGAACACAGTTCCTCTAAAACCATCATTTTCAGTGGTGAGAATTTGGTCATGAAAATTTAAATCTGATGATACATAATAGCTTAACAAAATACATCCTGAAAAATCCTCTAATATTTTTGGTTGAAAACATTCTAACCTCTCTAGCCTACAATGTTTCTTATTACTAAACATGTGAAGAAAAAAAAAATAAACCTATTTGAATTTATTAACCTAGATTAAAGAAATTTAGAGATGGATTCTCTCCTTCACAAAATCTTGCCTCAGGGCTCTGCCTCTTCCTACCCCTTTTGGGGCACCTGGAGGGGTATCTTCCCACTGGTGGGCTCCCCTGCAGGGCTCTGCCTCTGGTGCTCCTGAGAATACTAGGGACATCCTGGAACCCCAGGGTTTGGCTAGCCTTGATATTGGAGTGTTTCCATACAGCTTGACTAATGGCAATGGCAGAAACCTGGAAGAGGACTGTGAAGAAGACAGCAGAGTCACTCCAGGTGGGGTAGTCCAGCTCCAGGATGAGCAACCGCCCTGCCCAGAGCCGATAATAGGGGACACTCAGCCACCCAAGCCCTTCTGCTTCCTAGTCTGTTCCCCTCTCTTCACCTCCCTCATTCCCTTCCTCTGGCTTGACTCTCCTGTGCTCTTTCTTTTCCCTCTCTTATTTCCTCCCCCTCCTTTTCTCCCTTATGCCTGCAAGTGGCAGCCATTGGCAGGACTTACTCTGCTGGTGACCCCCACGTATGGACCTTCTGCTCCCTAAAGTAATTGAGGTTTCCTGAAGCTAAGTATCTTCATCAATCAAATATTCCCTGAGGGTCTACTATCAACCATGCCAGGTATTTGGTGTTGAAAGATGACCCAGCCTCTCGAGCACCTGTGTCTGGTCGGGGAGATAGTCATGTATGGTTATAGATTATCACAACTCAGGGGGATAGGAAGAATGACAAAGATGGCATATCAGTCAAGGTTTGGTCGGGAAACACAAGCCACTCTCTCTATCAAATATTTAGTATAAAATTAGGGGATCGCAAGCCTGTTGGAAGAGCTGGGAGAAAAGACACCGGGAGAGCTGCTCCTCAAGGGTTAGAGATTGACAGTGAAATGGCAGGCCGAGCACCGGCTGTGGCTGAAGGAAACGGAGAGGCCTGGGAAGCTGTCCTGTGTGACTCCACACCCTGCTGAGAAGCGTCATCCCCACTTCACCTCCGCTCCCAAGTCTCAGGTGAGTTCCTTTCGTTGGCAAGATTAAATCTGGAGCTACACAGGGGAAGTGATTCCAGTAAATACAGTTCCCAGCCTTCATCAGGAGTGGAGAGGCGGGGGCTCAGTTGACGATGGAAATTCACCACAAGGAGAGAAAGGTGCCGAGGAGCACAGAGAAAGACCATGTAGCCCAGGAAAGAGTGGAAGAGGAGGGGGGCTGGAAGGCCTCCTGGAGGAGATTGCCTTAAGTGGGTCCTAAAAATAGCCAATTAGCCAAGCTAAGAGAGGAGAGGAGGCCATACCAGGCAGAGGGCACAGCACGGGCACAGCCTTGGAGAAGAGCCACAGCAAGGAGATACAAGGAGTGAAGTGACGGAATGGGAACAATTTTCTCCTCCAATTTTGTTTTTGTTTTTGTTTTTAATCAAAAAATGAAATGATTCTTTTTTTCTCTCTTTTAAACAGAGTCAATCAAGAGCCTCCAAGTATATATCAAGTGAGCCTGCTTAGGACTAATTCAGCAAGTGGCAATAAAGCAAAATAGTGAAAAGCGTGGGCTCTAGAATCAAACTGAGAATACAGTTACGGCATTTATTAGCTGTGTGATTTCAGGCAAGTAACCTACCTTCTCTGAACCTCTGTTTTCTTGTTTGCAAAATGCTGATAATCACAGTGTCTCCTTTTGAGGTTAGTGAGCAATAATTGAGCTATTCCATGAAAGCACTAAAATATATTAACCATTATTATCTGTATATTTCTGACACTATGAGGGGAGGTCAACTTCTTACAATTTCTCATTTGTTTTAATCATGTATTCATAAATCAAATGAATATTACTACATAATGAATAATTCACATACTCATAATTGATCTTCAATTAAAGTTCAAAAGCATAAGGAACCCTGATGTTAAAATTATAATAATGAGGAGCATAAACATAATAATTCTACAAATTCACCCGAATATTATCTTCATCAGATTCATGAAGGGCGTTCATTTCATCACAGTCTTTATATATGTGAAGAAATCCCTGATAATTCCAAAACCAAAGTTGCAATGTTAGCAACAGGTATTACCTGATTGAGCTTTCATTTACTGGCAATAAAGACCATCCATATTTGAAATGTGTTGTTTATGCAGAAGCACTTGCGAATAGCAACCTCAAAACTTCTCCTGAATTTTAGATTTAGAAAGAAAAGAGGAAAATCATAAAATCAAAACTGGTTAAGCTTTTAAAACACCAAATGCAAGAATTACAAACATTGGATAGTAAAAGCATTTTTGTCTATTTTTATGCCATTAAACAATTAAATTTCAACTTACATTCCTGTGTATTTGTCCTCATACCTAAGTATAATGATATTGTCAATGTATTTATCGTGCGTTTTACTACATAATTTACTGACCGAAAATTAAATCATATGCATCACTTGTGAAATGGGGAGCAGGCAAAATGGCTCTCTATGTTATGAATGATATTGAGACTGGATTCAAAATAAAATTAATGGTAAAGTAATTTAAAATAATATTCAATTTACCTAAAATAGCTTTTTTACTATATACCACACACATAATAAAATCATAAAAATAAAACTCTGAAGAAGATCAAGAGAGTGTATAATCTTAAAAGGGAAAATAAGTGAGAAAAGATTGGGAAACCCTGCTATAGGTGATGAGAGGTTTTATGCAAAGGAGTGAAAGATGGACTTAAGAAGAACATGATGGAGACAGAGAGAACAGTTGGGGGCTGTTAGAAGAACCCATATGAAACAGGGTGAAGACCTGGATTTAGAAGTTAATAGTATTGGCCCGGATAGGAGAGATTTGGAACAATTTTAGGAGATAAAATTGGTTGAATTTGTGATGGAGTGATGGAGCAGTTTCTTGATGAGAGAAAGTCATGGATTGCTCCCAGTAACCACTTGGCCAACAGGGGTGATGGTGCCCCACTTAGGAAAGAAGTGCTGGAGAGGAGCCATTAGGAGAGAAGACAAATAGCTCAGTTCTAGCCAATCAACAAGGAAGATTTTTTTTTATCCTCGTTGAGTGTGTGTATCCTTTTCTCCTTTTTTTTCTCTCTTCTACTCCACTTATCCTCTTTCCTTTTTTTGATGCTAGTGACTTACAAAAACTCAGAATATACCTTGTAGGGCTCTGAATTATGGATAGAGGGAAGGCATATTTTACAAAACCACAGGCTGTTCTCACCCTGTAAACCTGGCCTTAGCTGTGGTCAGTAGACCCAAGTTCTGGCTGTAGTTCTTCTGTGTACCACCTGTATAATCTTGGGCAAGTCACTTCAACCCTCTGGGTCTCATTGTTTTCCTCTGCAAAATGAGGAGGATAAATTAAATATCTTTAAGGCTTCTTCCAATAAGGAGATTTTGATTCTGTAGAGTCAATGATTTTTGCTAAAACCAGAGCTTGGCAGGCTTTGAATATTCCATGCAGTATTGTAATGGTTAATTTTACATTGACTAAAATCATCTCTCATTTAATGCCAACTAGCAGGCTGCATCACAATGCTTTGGAGTTTAAGATAGAGACAGAAATAGATAGACAGAGAGATAGTGTTATGGGCTGAATTGTGTTCCCCAAAATTCATGTGTTGAAGCCCTAACCCCCAATGTGACTGTATTTTGAGATAGGGCCTTTAAAGAGGTAATTAAGGTTAAGTGAGGTCATAAGAATGGGACCCTAATTCCATAGGTCCTTATAAGAAGAGGAAGGGACACCAGGGATGCGCACACATAGAGAAGAAATCAAGTGAAGACATAGAAAGAAGGCCAAGGAGAGAGGAGGCCACAGGAGAAACCAAACTTGCCAGCACCTTGATCTTGGACTTCCAGCCTCCAGAACTGTGAGAAAATAAGTTTCTGTTGTTTATTCCACCCAGTCTGTGGTACTTTGTTATGGCAGCCTTAGCAGACTAACATAGGGAGAGAGAGACAGAGAGTTGGAAAGAAGGAAGGAAAGAGAGAGAGAGGAAGAGATGAAGAAAGAAAGAGAGAAAGGAAGAAAATGTTATTTCATAAGGACAAAAATTATTTAATTCAAGCTCTTCACACCCTTTACTCTGTTGCATGCAGGCAATTCACTTTCTTCTCTGCTTCATTGTCCCCAGTTTTAAAGTAGAAAAAATAATTCTCCATCTACACCCCAAGAGTACAGGGAGAAGACGATTAATAAAGTTAAAAGTTGAGAAGACAAAAAAAAAAAAAAGGATTGTAAATGAGGTGGGGTTTGTTCTTGAAGAAAAATGCTCCATAATTAAGACTTAATTATCTTACTTTCTGTTGAAAATGCTAAGATCTCGTAGTTAATTATGTGCCAAACTTTGATTCATCTTGCTCCTTCCAAATGACAGAATAAGTATGAAAGTGCTTCAAAAAAATTAAAGAATTTCCTAATGAAAAGGTATCTAAAAAATATTTACAGTCTTCTCTCGATCTTGGAAAAAAGTATTACAATGAATTCAAACTCCATTAAATCAAGGTTCTCATTTCATATCTGACACTTAGCAGAAGAAAGATGAAAACATGTGGCAGAAACCTCTGGACCTCAGTCTCCTTATCTGTTAATACAGAGATCGTGATATCCACTGTACAGAATTGTTGATGTGATTAAGTGCAGTTGATATAATCAAAGGCCTTAGCAGTGGACCTGACACAAAACACGTATTCAACAAATATTTGTTCTCCTGCCTCTTCTCTTCTCCATTCATCCGTCACTCAGCCTGATTATATCACTTCCAACTTCAAATTTATCAGTGGTTCCCCACTACCTTAGAGGTAAAGTTGGAATTCTCTAGAATTGTGCTCAAGTCCCCTGCCCACCTCCTATCATACCAGGCACTGCAGCCTGTTCTCCAGCATATGCAGCTACTGGTAGTTTCCTGAGGAGACCACGTTTCCAGCTTCAGGATTTGGAAGGTGCTGTGCTTCTTGCAAGGAACTCCCTTCCCAACCTCATCTGCCTGGCCAACTCCTCTTCTTCCTACGAGTCTCACTTCAAATGCCACCACCTCCTAGAAGCCTCCTCTGGGCCTCCTGATTAAACTGGTGCCCCTCCCATCTGTCTTATGGATGCAGTCATGCAGTTCTAATCACCAACTTATCTTCAGTGTCAGACTGGGAATCTCTTGACTGTAGCTTTAGCTGAGTTTGTCTCTGAATTCCTAGTGCCCAGCACATGGTAGGGACTCAATATAAAATTGAAAAGGGATGAAATGTAAGAAGAATGGGAAGAAGAGGTGGAAAGAAAAGAAATAAATTAAAGATCTTTAAAAAATAACTTTGTATTGACAAAAAGAATTACAAGAATATAGGCCAAATCTGCAGTACATGGGAATTAGATTAGATACCAGGAAAACGCGCTGCTGGTGGAGATACTGATATGCTCGAAGACATCACTAAGGGAGCTTGTCAAGTCTTTTTATGTAGAGAATTTATAGAAAAGCCAAAAGAAAAAAAAAGAAAGAGACACAGAGATACATATGGTATGAAACATAGGTAAGTAATTCTGAAGGTGATTTCAAGGCAGGCCTGCCCCTGTGTTTCATTTTTCAGGCAAGATTATTTCTTTGATGATCTTTTGTGTGTGTGTGTGTGTGTGCGTGAGGACGACTGGCCGTGAGCTAACATCTGTGCCCATCTTCCTCCATTTTGTGTATGGGACGCCACCACAGCATGGTTGATGAGCGGTGTGTGGGTCCGTGCCCAGGATCCAAACCTGTGAACCCTGGGCCGCTGAAGTGGACCGCGCCAACTTAACCGCTACACCACCGGGCCGGCCTCTCTCAGACGATCTTTTTTTCATGTGGTCAGATGATTATGATCACGAACTATGACTATGATTATGAATTCATCCTTTCAAACAAATTTTAAAAATTGAAAACCTTTATGTCTCATTCACTGAATGCCCTAATTTTTTAAAGTCAGTGCCAAGTGAAGTTTTAAATCATGATATTCCACATTAAGCAACTACAGAGCAGTTGAAAAGAACATGTTCTTCAAAATAATCACTTGGACGCCATTAGCAAGTCACAACACAAACACTCCCATTGCTGTTTTAGTGTTTTCTCTGTGCCTACACCTCTGGCCACATCTACTGGATGAACCAAATGAAGTGCTTGGGCTACGGGAGTAAGGTTTAATAAAATGTTACTCAAAGAGGAACAATAAGAAGGATAAAAGGACAAACTAAGCAGGACTCCCTTATGCCAGTGACTCATAACATCTTTTATGGTGAGGATTTTTCAATGCTCTTGAAAAGGACATGCTCTCTGATGCCAGGGTCAGTCTCTGACCTTGCCCCAGGCTAAACATTTTTCTGGTCCAATTCTCTTGCCCTGCTTTGGAGACCTCTGTACAACCCGACATACAAAGACACCAGATGCAAGCCCAGTCTTTGACTTACAGGATGCTGAATTGTCACAAAGTCATCAAGGAACAGAATTTCTAAGCAAACAGCTCTTAGTGGAGGAGGAAAACTCTCAATACACCCTGTTGCAACAATTATTTGCAGCATATCGCAGATTTTTTTGCCAGGTCTCTCATTATGAAAGTTTCGCCTATTCACATGTGAACTGTAAACAGACTGACAGATGGAATTCTTTTGTATAAACAATTTCAGATACACTTCTCCTCCATGGCTGTGTCAGTTGTTTACAATATCAAAAAGCCACAGATACGCCTAAAAGTAAGGAAAGTCTGCATTTCTGCCAAACATTTGCACAACATCCATCCATAGTTTGTACCCGGATGCTTAAAGTGTTGCTGATGAAACACAGTTTCTCAAGTGTATTTATGAACATTGTGTCAACAAGACTCCCCAGGAATTTCCTCAGAGCACCCCCTTCCAAAGTGGCCCATGTCTTTGAGAAGAGGCCACAAACATGGCAACACCAACCTAGAGGCAAGTTGGGAGACAGAGTGGCCCTAGAAGAAACGCAGCAACAACGACATACAAGCAGAAAACGCACTCCTCCTCTCTTCACGTCTTTTCTCTCAGGCTTAGGACACTTTCTCCAAGGCCAAGGATGCATTTCTCTTCTTTCCTGCAACCCAAATTGAAGAGTCTTGGGGAGCTTATTTTGCAAGCATTCACACTGATTTTAGATTTCTCTCCCTCGTCCCCTTCAGCCTTTTAAGCATCTTAATCCTTAATTTACATACTTCCTCCAAGGCGACCCTCTTCCCTGGCCATTTTAGCTATTTGGAATCTCCTTTTCATTTTTTTTCAGTTCCCTCCTACCCCAAAGTTCAGCTTTTCTGAGGAAATATTTGGCCTCATAAACCATGCCTAACGCTCTCCAAATCAGTAGAATTGAGACAGTCTACCCTGATCTATCTACCTTATGTAGAAAAGCTGTTTTTTACAGCTTTACTGAGATGTAATTCACATGCAATACAATTCATTCCTATAAAGTGTACAATTCAATGGTCTTTAGTATAGTCACAGAGCTGTGCAGCCATCACCACAATCTTTCTTAGACCATTTTCATTATCCCAGAATAAGGCCATGTATGTCACTCCCCAGTCCCCAACCCACCTGCTACTGCCCCAGCCCTAAGCAACCATTAACCTGCTTTCTGTCTCTATAGATCTCTCCATCCTGGACATTCATGTAAGTGGAATTATACAATATGTCGTCTTTTGCGACTCACTTCTTTCATTTAGCATAATGTTTTAATGCTATGCTGTAGCATCCATGTTATAGCAGGTGTCAGAATTTTCTTCCTTCTCATTGCCAAAAAATATTCCATTGTATGGATATATCATTTTATTTATCCATTCATCAATTGATGGGCATTTGGATTGTTTCCACTTTTGACTGTTATGAATAATGCTACTATGAATATTTGTGTACAAGTTTTTGTGTGGACATGTTTTCATTTTTCTTGGGTGTATAGCTAGGAGTGGAATTGCTGCATCACACAGTAACTCTATGATTAATGTTCTGAAGAACTGCCAAATTGTTTTCCAAAGTGGCTACACCATTTCATATCTGCACCAGCAATGTGTGAGGCCTACAATTTCTCTACATTCTTGTCAACACTTGCTATTATATGTGTTTTTACTATAGCCATCCTACTAGGTATAAGTGCTATCTCATTGTGGTTTTGATTTGCATTTCCCTTATGGCTAATGATTTTGAGTAACCTTTCATGTGATTATTTGCCACTTGTGTATCATTTGTGAAGAAATATCTTTCAAATCTTTTGTCCATTTTCAAATTGAGTTACCTTTTTATTATTGAGTTCTAAGAGCTCTTCATATATTCTGGATAAATGTCCCCTAACTGATACATAATTTGCAAATATTTTCCCACACTCTGTGTGTTGTCATTTCACTTTCTTCATGGTATAATTTGCAGCATGAAAGCTTTTAATTTTGATGAATTCCAGTTTATCTATGTTTTTTCCATTGTCACTTGTACTTTAGTGTCAGATATAAGAAGGTTTTGCCTAACCCAAGTTCATGAATATTTACTCTTGTGCTTTCATCTAACAGTTTTATTGGTTTAACTCTTACATTTAGATCTATATCCATTTTGAGTTAATTTTGGGGGATGGTGTAAGGAAGGGATCCAGCATCATTCTTTTGCATGTGGATATCCAATTGCCCCAGCAAAGAAAAGTTATTCTTTCTCCCATTGAATAATCTTGGCGCCCTTGTCAAAAATCATTAATGTAAGGGTTTAGTTCTGGGTTCCCAGTGCTATTCCACTGATCTACAGTCATGCGTCACTTAATGATGGGGATACGTTCTGAGAAATGCACCATTAGGTGATTTCATTGTTGTGCAAACATCATACAGCGTACTTACACAAACCTAGATGGTATAGCCTACTACACACCTAAGCTACATGGTACTAATCTTATGGGACCACCGTCATATATGCAGTCTGTCATTGACCAAAACGTCATTATGTGGTGCATGACTATATGTTTTTATCCTATCTGAGTATCACACTGCCTTGATTACTATAGCTTTGTAGTAAGTAAATCAATAAGTACAAGTTCTCCAACTTTCTTTGAGCTATTCTAGGTCCCTTATATTTCCACATGAATTTTAAGATCAGCTTGTCAATTTCTGCAAAAACCTAGCTGGAATTTTGATAGGGAGTGAGGTGATCCGTATATCAGTTTGAGTATTATTGCCATCTTAATAATGTTAAATCTTCCAGTCCATGAACGTAGGATGTCTTTCCATTTATTTAGGCCTTCTTTGATTTCTTTCAACAACCTTTTGTATTTATTAGAATACAAATTTTGCACTTCTGTTAAATTTCTACATAAGTATTCTTTTTGATGCTATTGTAAATGGAATTTGTTCCTAATATTATTTTCAGAATGTTGATTGCTAATGTATTGAAATTCAATTGATTTTTGAATACTAATCTTGTATCTTGCAACCTTGTTGAGCTTATTTATTAGCTCTGTTTGGTTTTTCTTTTTTTTGAGGTATAATTAACATACAACATTATATTAGTTTTTTGTTTTTTCCTTTTGATTCCTTAGGATTTTCTGTATACAAGGTCATATCAACTGCAAATAGAGATAGTTTTACTTCTTCCTTTTTGATTTGGATGCCTCCATTTCTTTCCTTTTCAAATTGCCTTTGCTAGATCCTCCAGTACTATTGTGAATAGAAGTAGCAAAAACAGAACCTTTCACTGTTAAGTATGATGTTAACCATGGGCTCTTTGTAGAAGCTCTTTATCATATTAAGGAAATGCCCTTCTAGTCCTAGTTTGGTATGTGTTTTTATAATGAATGGGTAGGAATTCTGTCAAGTGCTTTTTCTGCATCTATTAATATAATCGTGCGGATTTTGTCCTTATTCTATTGATAAATTACATTGATTGATTTTTTTTGAAGGTCAAACCAGCCTTGCATTTCTGAGATAAATCCCATTTGGTCATGGCATATAATACTTTTACAAAAGCTTTTTGAAATATTTTCTTTTTAAGTTAAAAAAGGGAAGAGATATTCAATTTGCCACCCCTGGAATTCATCGTTTGTGTGTAATGTAGGCCGGAGGAATGACTTTCTTACCATGACATGAGCTCTGAGCAGTGGACTCAGGACACCAAGCAGGCCCATAGCAACAAGTAAATAATTCCCACAGGTCTCTTGTACCTAAATCATTGGGAAAACTTTGAGTGGTGGGTAAGTAATAATTGAATATTTGTCTAATTTCAAGCTGCAAATATAGACAAATGATATATTACAAATAAGAAGAATTAAGATGGGAGAGTGGTAGGTGAGAAAAAAAAATCACATAACAGAATCAAAAAATATAAATACCTGGAGAATAAAGCCATTAAAAAAATGATAAAACTGCAGCTTCCAAATGAATTGTTGGACCATGGAGACTTAAAATTATTTCTATCACACATTAGTGTAAAACAAATAAATGTAGAAGAGATGGAAACTGAGGCCCAAAGAAGTTAGATCAATCGACCAAGTTCAGATCATCTGACTCCCAGTCCACTCCCCTCACACAGGGCCACCTCCCCTTAACAACAATGCTCAAATGTGTCTGGTCAGCACTTCAGTTTTCAAATCACTGTCACATACATGACCCCACTTCATCCAGTGGTCTTTGCATAGAGCCACATGCCTCACATGTCTGTTAAGGACAGATGCTGAGTGAGCTCTTGCCTCTTCACTGATGATGATGGCAGGACTTAGTCTCAAAATTGTTAAGAATTTTGTTCCATATTTTACGTATAAGTTAGGGTAACAGATATTTAATTTAAAATATGTGATTCACTGCACTAAAATGGAAGTAAACACAGAGGGATGACCTATTGAGCAACGATCTATATAAATCTGAGTGGCTTGTGGATAGAACAATAAAGTGAATAGAAGCCAATGCTTTTAATCTGCTGCTAAGTATAATGTAAATGTACCCAGACATTCATATTGAACTAACACACAGAGAGAAAATTTACTAGTTTGTGGCAGCGACTAGGACAAGTCACATTTTTTGACATCTTGAAAAAGGTTTGGATAAACTAATTCAGTATAGAATGAAATTCACCCGTAGCTACCAGAAAGTGAACTTCTAGTAGGACGCTGCAATTGATAGGCTAGTAAAATGGAGATTTTTCTGGGCTCATCCCTTATGCTGGATTGTGGGGGTTATACCTACAAGAATACTATATAGGATGGGAATGGGGTCTCTTTACTAGCAGTACAGTGTAGAGAAAAGAGTGTGAGGTTGGGAAAGTTATCTCAGATTCTTTGGTGAAAGTTTATGGGTAAATGGATGGATGAAAAAGTGAATGGGCTTATTATCAAAGGACCTGGGGATCTGGCTAAACTGGGTGTCCAGGCAGATGAAATAACTGCTAGGCTTGCATTTCCCAACTAACAAATGAGAATAACCACATCTGCCCTTCTGCACAGATTGCTGTGAATTTGAAATGAGATAATGTCTTCAAGGTAATTTCATAGTGTAAAATAGCAAATAGATACAAAGTAGTATTGTTATTAGCTGAAACACTGATAATTTCAAGACCACAGCAGGAAGCTAGAGGGGAGAAACTGAACTGGAGGAGTTGGGAGGGAGGTAAAAGGAGTGCATGAAGTAAAACCAGTTCTTGAAGAAATCCAAAGTCTTCGGAACTTAAGGACTAATTGGATATTGAGGTTTCCATGTAAACATCTCCTTTTCAACCCCCACTCTGAATGTTACAAAGTACTTTGTGATACTGCAAACCACTCCAAAATGCATGCATATAGACTTACAAACAAAATTAAACTATGTAACCTCCAGCCACCTTCTCCCCTTATTTTCCTCTTATTTTAATATGTTGAGCTTTAATCAAAACAACCTTGTGAAATATTTTGAAAGTGTGTTTATAACCTAAAATGTGAAGCAGGTAGATAAAATAGAGCCCAGGGGAGTCACAGAACTGCAAAGAAAACAAGTAAAATATCAATTCAGGAAAGTGTTTTCAATGTGTACACTTGTGTGATGGGAAAGAAGGAGGTTTGCATGCAAGAGCAGAGAGAAAAAGAATCAAGGAGGATGGGAAATAGCACTTAAGAAAATAGATATGCTAAAAATATCCCTCACTTTGAATCAAGTAATTGTCCTTTTAAAAAGCTGGACTCAGGTTCAGGGGAAGGGACTAGGGCACAGAATGTTTTTGAATAATAGCATTAATCAGCTATTGTGTTGATAGCACTCATCAACCCAAATTTATTGAGCCCCTCCAGAGTGTGTGCACAGCCCCACCTTCTAAGACAGCCTCTTCTCTTTATAATGCAAGTTGCAGGGTGCACCTCTGGGGTAACTAGGAATCCCTCCCACTTTTTTTCTCTTCTAAAGCATTTGTTTGAAATAATATTGCTTGAAATGCTTGAGGCTTACCCTTCATGATCAGAGGTCCTACAACACAATCTGAATTATTAAGTTACTAAGTGTGCAATGCAAAGATTAGCAAAACAAGGAGCTTTAGTGTCCTTTGCCCAAGCTACACAAATATTGATAAAGCTTGTGAGGTAACCTAATTTATTCTATAAGCTTCATTGGCAATTCTATGACAAAGTAAAGAAAGAACAGTTGTATGTCAGTGTAAAGCTATGACCTATTATCAAGCCTACATGTCTTATAGGTCTTTTCATTTCTGATTTCTAAGATCTTCTCATGGTGGTGTATTAATTTTGTACTTAATGTAAATGCATTTAAAAACCTACCACTGCATCTTAACATATAAGAATTTATGTTATAAAAACCTTCAACAAAGTGGATGCTCATCAAAATTCAAAGGCGGAAACAAAAGTAATACCCCTCAAAAAAGTTCATGTGATCAAGAATCCAAAAGGTATGGGATTTATACCCGGGACACAGGGATGGTTCAACATCCACAAATCAATCAACGTGATACACCACATTAACAAAATGAAGAATAAAAACCACATGATCATCTCAGTTGATGCAGAGAAAGCATTTGACAAGATCCAACATCCATTTATGATAAAAAAAAAAACTCTCAACAAAATGGGTATAGAAGGAAAGTACCTCAACATAGTAAAGGCCATATATGACAAACCCACAGCCAACATCATACTCAGTAGGGAAAAACTGAAAGCCATTCCTCTGAGAACTGGAACAAGACAAGGGTGCCCACTCTCACCACTCTTATTCAACATAGTACTGGAAGTTCTGGCCAGATCAATTAGGCAAGGAAAAGGAATAAAAGGACTCCAAAGAGTTAACAAATAAGTGAAACTCTCACTATTTGCAGAAGACATGATTTTATATATAGAAAACCCTAAAGAATCCATTGGAAATCTATTAGAAATAATCAACAACTACAGCAAAGTGGCAGGGTATAAAATCAACTTACAAAAATCAGTTGCATTTCTATATGCCAAGAATGAACTAACAGAAAGAGAACTCAAAAAGACAATCCCATTTACAATCACAACAAAAAATATAAAATATCTGGGAATAAACTTAACCAAGGAGGTGAAAGACCTATGTAGTGAAAACTATAAGACACTATTGAAAGAAATCAATGAAGGCATAAAGAAATGGAAAAATATCACATGCATATGGATTGGAAGAATAAGCACAGTTAAAATGTCCATACTTCCTAAAGCAATTTACAGATTCAATGCAATCCCAATCAGAATCCCAATGACATTCTTCACAGAAATAGAACAAAGAATACTAAAATTCATATGGGGCAACAAAAGACCTTGAACAGCTAAAGCAATCCTGAAAAAAAAAGAATAAAGCTGGAGGCATCACAATCTTGGACTTCAAAATATACTACAAAGCCATAGTAATTAAAACAGTATGGTACTGGTACAAAAACAGACACACAGATCAATGGAACAGAATTGAAAGCCCAGAAATAAAACCACACACCTATGGATAGCTAATCTTCAACAAGGGAGCTAAGTACATACAATGGAGAAAGGAAAGTCTTTTCAATAAATGATGCTGGGAAAATTGGACAGCCACATGCAAAAGAATGAAAGTGGACCATTTTCTATCACCGTACACAAAAATTAACTGAAAATGGATCAAAGACCTGAAAGTGAGACCTGAAACTATAAAACTCCTGGAAGAAAATATAGGCAGTACACTATTTGACATTGGTCATAAAGGGATTTTTTGGATTCCATGTCTACTCGGACAAGAGAAACAGAAGAAAAAGTAAATAAGTGGGACTTCATCAGATTAAAGAGCTTCTACAAGGCAAATGAAACCAGGATCAAAATGAATAGACAACCCACCAGCTGGGAGAAACTATTTGCAAATCATATATCCGACAAGGGGTTAATCTCCATAATATATAAAGAACTCACACAACAGAACAACAGAAAAACAAGCAACCCAATCAAAAAATGGGCAGAGGATAAGAACATTTTTCCAAGGAAGATATACAGATGGCCAACAGACATGTGAAAAGATGTTCAACATCACTAATCATCAGGGAAATGCAAATCAAAACTACACTAAGATATCACCTTACACCGGTTAGAATGGCTATAATCACAAAGACAAATAACAACAAATGCTGGAGAGGTTGTGGAGAAATGGGAACCCTCATTCACTGCTGGTGGGAATGCAAACTGGTGCAGCCTCTATGGAAAACTGTATGGAGATTCCTCGAAAAATTAAAAATAGAAATACCTTATGACCCAGCTATCCCACTATTGGGTATCTATCCAACAAACTGAAATCAATAATCCAAAGAGGCTTATCCACCGCTATGTTTATTTTAGCATTATTCACTATAGCCAAAAAGTAGAAGCAACCCAAGTGTCCCTTAATGGATGATTGGATAAAGAAGATGTGGTATGTATATACAATGGAATACTACTCAGCCATAAAAAAGACAAAATTCTCCCATTTGCCACAACATGGATGGACCAGGAGAGTATTATGTTAAGTGTAATAAGCCAGAGAGAGAAAGACAAACACCTCATGATTTCACTCATGTGTGGAATATAAACTAACACAAGGACAAAGAGAACAGTTTGGTGGTTACCAGGGGCAAGGGGAAGGGGGGTGGGCATAAGGGGTGAAGGGAAGCATTTATATGGTGATTGACAAACAATAATGTACAACTAAAATTTCACAATGTATAAACTGTTAAGACATCAATAAAAAACAAAAAAAGAATCCAAAAGGTAAAATTTACCTTGGGGAAATAAAAGCTGAACTATATGTGAGATGGAAGCACTTAGAATTATTACGATTTAGAGCTGCTTTATCCAAAATACACATCAAGTATTGTATTTCTGATGAATATACAGTGTCTGAATTGAGATGTGCTGTAAAACACACGGAGGACTTCCAAAATTTAGTAGAAAACAAGAATTTAAATATTCCACGAATAATTTTTAATATTGATTACATATTGAAATAATTTTTGATATATTAAGTTAAATATTATTAAAATTTATTTCCCATGTGTCTTTTTACTTTTTTAAATGTGACTACTAGAAAATTTAAAACTCCCTGTGCGGCTCACATTTAATTTCTAATGGACAGTGCTGATTTACAGCAGTGTGCTCCCAGGCACAGATGAAAGTTTACTAATAATTAAATAAGAATTCTCTCCATAACGACAACATCACAGCCAAAGGAAACTCATAAAGCATTTTTTGAAGGTTCAGGCAAAAGTAGCCCATATAAGACAGAAAGGTAGTACTGGCTTCCTTACCCAGTTCAGGGCGAGGCCACACTCAGGAGGGTCCGTTCAAGCTTTGAGGACCTCACAGTGAGAAAGATGCACCATGTGTGGAGTTCAGAGCGAGTCAAAAAGAATTACTGAATGACCGGAGGGGTTGACTTATGGGCTGGGGGCAGGAGAATTGGATGGGGGTAAAAGAATGAAATCCAAGGAAAGACTGAAGATGATCTAATTGTCTGCAAAGACAGAGAATTCGCTGGCATGACAAAAAAGGTTGAACTAGAAGTAATGGGATAAAGAAAAGAGGAAAATTTAGGCTTGAGACATTTCAAGTTGAGGAAAAACTAGAAAGGGCTCAGGGGGTGGGAAGGCTGATCCAGGCTTTACAGAGGAATAGAGTACTTGATCCAGCTCTGGTTTGTAAAATTCTTTCTTGGTGGTTTATTAATCTGTTGATGGATTGGTAATGGCAGGCAAAGGAGGAGTTGGGACAACAAATCAATCGCTCTGTGGCAGTACTGAAGTGACGATTGTCTCCCTGCTCCTCTGGCTTTCTGAAGCATCATTTTGGTGCCAGTGGTGTGCGTCCCCTCTTGGGAACCTCTATAGTGTCCATCTGATAACCATGTGTGTCTGCACAGAAACTCCACCACGAAGAGTGTGTCACAAGGCGCAGAGACCCCTCACAATCAGTGAGATGGGAGACACTATCTACAAGACAAGATAGGTCACCAACTTAGAAATGTGCTGTCAATATTTGTCATCAATCTGCAAACATCACCCTGGCAACCTTTCTGGTAATAGCACCCATGCTCCAATGAAAGATAACCCAAAACAACGTGTTTCCAAAGTCTACGGAAAGGAAATGAACGCTCCACTCATATTAAATCGAGTACACTGTGTTAGGAAGGAACCTTTCATTATCATCGGGGGCATACATCGGGTAGGAGGGGATATTGCATCCTTTTTTCCTCACTTCATAAAATCTCTTTAATATTAAAGAAAAAAACTCAAGAAAAGAAAGTAACGATGCTCTAAACTCCTGCACACACGCCTCTAGCAGTTTCCCTGGTTCTGCTAATTTCTTAAATGTAGATAGGCTAGTTTTCGTTTTCAAAAATTAGCTCAGATGTGGGACTTTTTTATAGTCCTCTAATTAGGAGCATGGATTCTAGAATCAGAGTGCAAGCGTTCAAATTCTGGCTCCCTGACTTAAAAGAAGGCAAGATACCTTCTTCTCCGAGCCTGTTTCCTCATCATTCAGCTGGTATTGTATCCCTCTCGTAGGGTTACTTAAAGAGTACATGAGCTGAAATATATGAAATTCTTAGCATAGCACCTGGCACATAGTACACATCGACACATATTCTTTGTTGTTACTGTTTCTGTTGCTGTTGTCATTATTATTATTAATACCACACTTACCATTGATAAAGTACCAGAAAGCTATTAGGGAAACACAAGCAGTTAAGACAATTAAAAGCAGAAATTTAAAAAAATGCAGTTCTCCATACGTGTGTAGCAGGTTGCCTTACCTGCCCAACATAGGCTGGAGAGTAGACTTCACTATTTATTTAGCAGAATGACTCTTGAACTTTAAGATCAAATGGCTTGGACAAGTGTATTTGAAATAGCCATTGCACAACGCTGTTAAGGCTAAACTGGGATAAATTATTAGCATGGCCCTGGAACTGTGCTTCATTGTGCAATCAAGAGATTCTGTATGGTATCACTTTTCATACAAAAAAAATTTATCAAAAACTAGAACCATAAAACATTTGGAATTTTGTTTTTAGTCCATGGCCAGATCTTACAACATCAATGATTTAAACCAGGCATGGAATATGAACTCAACTAGGCCTCTGATATTTCTGCATCACTTGGTTACAGCGAACAATGCAGTCACTGGCTGTTGGTGAAAGTCTGCAGCAGGTGAAGGCTGCAGGGCTGTGCAAGACAGCTGGAGCCTCACTTTCACAGAGTTACTCTCCTGGCGTGCTGGAATAACTTAGTGCTACAATGCTTAAGTCTTCTGCACCATAAGTAAAAAATAAAAATATAAGTTTAATAAGCTCAGAGACTAAAATCAAAGCCAAAGAAGCCAACTAACAGTGATGTGGAACAAGGAGAGAGAAATCTGTATTCACCCTGGTATATATTTCCAAGAAAATGATAGCAGAAGAAAGAGTATGTACGTAACTCCAATATACCATGAGCTGTGGCCTCCTTTCCAAAAGTCTTCAAGAAGTGCACACAGGATTTCATAAGTCCATCATGAACTGAGTTTCTAAACGGCTACAGTTCTACCAGCACTGCTTTTCCTGAAAGAGGAAGCTGTTTACTTGCATCTTCTAGGCCGCCTTTTCAAACGAGCCATTAAGCGTTAGAAGCAGCATAGCTACAAACAAGTACCTGAAAAGAATGGGATCAAGGCGATGGTACAAAGCTTTGTCCCAGCAATCTAAATGCATGTGTCAGAGACACAAACCAGGTGGCTAAAAGTCTTCTTTGTTTGAAGCTGTCAGTAGGGGGACCTGATTAATCTCATGCCCCATCCCTAAACTCCCTTTTAACTATGTCAAGACATCCTTCACGTCAGGAAGTCTACAATGACATGGCTATGTGCTAAGCTCAGTTAATGTGGCCCTAGGTTTAAACACTTCAGGTTGAAAGTGGATAATTGGTGGTAGTGGATTTTAAAAGCTCACACAGGTGCCTTTGAAAAGAGGTCAAAAGTCAAGTGCATCTCTCCCGAGAGTACTGGTGAGCCCTTCCTAAGGAGATCAAAATTCTTTTACACAAACCCCCAGGGTCTTGTAAGAACTGTTATTAATTTAGTTCTGTATGTTCCAAATAATGGAAAAACGATACCACATGTGTATATTAGCCGTAACCTGGGCATATTTGTTCCAGAGCGGTAGATGCTAGATAGACTTTCACCTGGCACTTCTGGATTGCTAATGAAGTAATCCACTTTCTACCAGGGCAAAACTAGGAGTTCAGGTCAGGGTAATGAACCTTGACAACGGTGAAAAGCCTGAGGAAAACAAAGAGTATAAAGATAAGAATGTGTTGTCATGTACTGAATGTATTTGTAAAACCAAAGCTATGGAGTTTTAACTACAACTCAAAAAATGAATATTGCTGTATATAGTCTGACTTCAAAAAGAAATGTGTTATTAAGTATTTTTTTTATTTAATATAAGTTACAAAGTTTCATCATCACAACATCTTGTCTGTGTTTTGAAAAGCACCCAAACATCCAACCATTAAGTGGTACATTTCAAGTACTAGCTGAGAAGTCTTCTGGCTCAGTTTGGAGGCCTACCACTGTCCATCTTTATTCTTTCTTTCCTCCACTTGTTAGACATTTTTATTCAACGTGTCTACTATTCTATTACACTTAAAATTGTGTGATTTTTAAAATACCATATTTGAAGCTAACTTTAAAACAGGGACACATAATTAGGAAGTTTGATGTTTTGCGTATATCCAGGAAAAATATTTAATTGTGTATCTTTGTGTCTGCATATAAAAAGGTACAATAGCTTACCAATAATTTAACAAACAAACAAAAAAAACCTTTGTATATGCCCATTAGAATGGCTGTTTAAACAAATACAAGTGCTGGTGAGGGTGGGGAGAAATTGGAGCCCTGTGCACTGTTGGTCAGATGTAAAAAATGGTGCAACCTCTATGGGTCCTCAAGAAATTAAAAATAGGATTACCATATGACCCAACAATTTCACTTCTGGGCATATATCCAAAAGAATTGAAAGCAGGGACCCAAGTAGATATTCGTACACCCATGTTCAGAGCAGCACTATTCTAAATAGCCAAAAGGTGAAGCAAGCCACATGTCCATCAATGGATGAATGAATAAACAAAATGTGGTATATACATACAGTGGAATATTATTCAGCCTTAAAAAGAAAGGAAATTCTGACATACACTACAACATGGATGAACCTTGAAGACACTATGCTGAGTGAAATAAGCCAGACACAAAAGGACAAATATGGTGTGATTCCACTTATACAAGGTCACCAGAGGAATCAAATTCATGGAGATAGAAAGTAGAATGGTGGTTGCCAAGGGCTAGGGGGAAGGGAAATGGGAAGCTACTGTTTAACGGGTAGAGTTTGGGAAGATGAAAAAGTTCTGGAGATGGATAGTGGTGATGGTTGTACAATAATGTGAATGCACTTGATGCCACTGAACTGAATACTTAAAATGGTTAAAATGGTACAATTTATATTGTATACATTTTACCACAATAAAATTTTTTTAAATTAAAAAGCCCTTCATATGTACATTAGTGCTCTGTCGTTGGGGTCTGGATTGGATGCTCTTGCTTGATTGACTGCACTTAACAAGTCTGGTGCACTGTTACTAATCAAAAGAAAATGTGTTTCTTTCAAGACCTTAAAGAATCCAACTGGCCTGAGCAAACAGATAAAAACAAGGGTGTAGCTGACATTTTGAAATTGGTACACAATTCTTGGACCCACTCACTCTATACTTATAATTAGGAAAGAATGTTTGTCACTAAAATTTTTAATCAAAATCACAGGTTTGTCATAGAAGTTTTGCCATGAAATCATGGTTTCACTAAAGAAATGGGGAAAGAAGAGGAAAAAAACTCTTTCAGGAACAACATTTTAATTCAAATTTAATGTTAAGCACACATGTTCATGGTGTGTAGCAAAACAAAGTTAATAGCATAAAAAGTAATATGACATTTGATTAACTGGTGTTAGACTGCATGTGTTAATTACAGAGAAGAAAGACTTGCCAAGGCATGTTAGAAGCTGAGCTTCCAGTTTGAACTCCAAATACAAAGGAAATGGCTCTCGGATCTGAATAGCTTCTTTAACATTTACACAAGTCCAAGAAATTCCAAGCTCAAATCCCAGGAACATAAGTCTATTTATTCCACTTAAAGTGTTAACAGAGGACAGTTCAATTAACAGCATGTAACATTTTTTGAGAAGACCTCAAAACCCCTTAACTTGCCAATAATAGTTTAAAGACTCCCCAGTGTTTTAAAGTCTGGGAAAGGATTCAGTCCCTACCAAAAAGGAGATCGCCCTTGGAGAGCTTGCTAAAGACTTTTGTTAACCAAGAAGCTATAAACCCCAGTGTTCTCATTATTACTCACATATCTCTCACTGTTCATAGATCACAGCAGTTCACTTGATTGCTTATAATTAGCAGTATCCTCTGGTAGAACTTCACCAACGAGGAGAAAGTCATAGAACCCAATCCTCCCAATTCCCACTTTCCCAGCCAATTTTCACCTACCAGTAAAATAATAAGACGAACAACAACAACAATAATAACCAGAATAAGATAATCATAATAATAACAACAACAACAGTAATAATAGCCAGAAAGATGGACAGTCATAGAGAGACTGGGGAATCACACTTGATTTCTTCTGTCTCTTAGTCTCATGGTTGAAGACTTTCTTAAACAAAACACACACACAAACACACATACACATAATTTTAGTAAAATTAAGGGCCACAGAGGTTGAAGCTTCTGGTAGAACTAAAGTTTGGGAAGTGCTATTCATTATCCTCAATAAGTATTGTTGGTGGGTAAGTTGCTAGCTGGGATACTAACAAGTAGTTCCCTGCTTTTGAAACGGGCTGCATAAAAATTCACTCGATTATAAACTTCATGAAGCCAGAGACCATGTCTGCCACATCCACAACTAAATCCTCAGCTCCTAGCACAGAGCTGGTCCATGTTAGACACTCAGTACAAATATGTGTGGGTTGAACGAATGAATGAATGGAAAAATAAAGACAAGTGATGCTATTGACAGCCATTGGAAGCAGATGGAACTGAAAGAACTTAAAACAAATTATGAAATGCTTACTATGTGCCCAACACCATTCTAAGTGGTTTACATGGAATAAGTCATTTCATCCTTAAAACAGTCCTATGAAATGGTTCTATTATTGTGCCAATTTTATAGTTGAAGAAACTGAGGCAAAGAAATACTTGCAGCTTAAGTCATGGAGTTGAGAATCAAGTAGTCTGGTTTCAGAGTCTACACTCTTACACTTATCCACTACACAAAAATCTTAAACTAAGACTGATGATGTAAAAAGTAACAGGAACTCTGACCCTCCCCTCCCTAAAACAGACCTCGAATTTGTACTTTTTTTTTGCTGAGGAAAATTCACCCTGAGCTAACATCTGTGCCAATCTTCCTCTTTTTGTATGTGGGCCGCCACCACAGCATGAGCACTGACGAGTGGTGTAGGTCCATGCCCAGAAACCAAACCAGGACTGCCGAAGAGGTGCACACCAAACTTAACCACAAGGCCACCGGGGCTGACCCAAATGTATACCACTTTTTAAGTGCTAAGATGCATCATTTCAATCAGAAATGTTCACTTATAGGCATGAAAATGGAATTAGAAAGAGGAAAAAAATAGCAATGTGTCAGTGTGTCAGCCAAAGCAATGGTTCTTAAAAATCGTCTCCTCAGAACCATCAATATTAGAGGGAAAAGCCAAGAGGGCCATCTATTCCTGCTCTTTACCCTTTGCAACATTACCTGGCAAGGTGTAAGTGTTGTTACACAGGTCCCTTCTTCGATACAGCTATCTGGTCACATGTTTCGTACCTCAATTCCCTCAGGCATTCAAGGGATGGCCAAGTCCATCGCAAGCAACTGTAGTATTAGAAAGCTATTTCTTATATTGAGATAAAATACAAATTGGTATTCTTCCTGCCCACTTTGGCAATTCAGAGCAACTTTTGTATAAAACTCTATTCTGTACGACAGCAACTCAGATATTTGAAGGTAGTACCTTGTTCCCTTAAGTATTCACCAGTCATCCTCAGGTTCCGTAACCACTCTTTGGGTGCCATGAATTCAAACTGTCTTCACCAATTTGAAAGGCCTATTGTGGATACAATCTTATCAGTCACTGTGGCTCCTAAATTATGGCATCAGAATTGGACATAGTATTGCAGCAGCTTTCTGACCAAGGCAACTTTTTAAGGGATTATTAGGTCTTATGATCTGAAAACTATTTCTGTTAATGTGACCTATTATTATGCTAGCCATTTCTGTGCTTGCTTCGTACTGTTAGTTCATAATAAAATGGAGGTCAACTAAAACCTCTGACCCATTACCATATGCCTTTCATTTTGTGCTTGTGAAATTAATTCTTTAACCCTATTTAATTTTACTTTTATTGAATTATATTTCATCTGTTTTGGTCTAGAATTCTGGGACTATTTGTATTTTAATTCTATTGTTAGACACGAATTTTACAATAAAGACAGTAACACTTAAGCTTCCGGGACCCCTCACTTGCGCAGATCCCTCCTAAGACCCAAGAGGGGCCCTAACAATGGGTCCATGTGATCATAAGTTTTTGTAGAATTAGCATAAGTAAGACATTTTAATTGTAATCAGTTCTTGATCTTTCCACTCCATCTTCCCCTCTGTCACACATGTCCTATGGTGCTCAGCACAGAAGTATGTGGGGATGAAGGAATAACAAGATGTGAAATACATAGAGCCAAAAGTTAATCTGTGGAAAATTCTTCCAAATCTCACAGCTCATATATAAAAGAAACCTATAAAAGTTTTCCCAAATTTGACAATTCTAAAAATTTACATAGCATTACCAAAATAAATTTCAATTAACCATGCTAGAGATGAAACAATTATTTTTACATTCTCTTGCTAGAAAGACATTACAAAACTTGTCCCATATGAAGAGACAATCAAGGAGTAAGCAGCTGAAAAATGAAGGGAGAAAAGGTATTGTGAAGATGTGTCCAAAAGTCACAGATAAAATTGCTATGTATTTTCCTATATGTTGTAGTGTTTTTAGATTTTCACATTTGTAATTTGTTGCATTTTTTCTTTTTCTAAATAAATAGGTTACAGATCATAAATATTGGTAAATGCTCTAGATATCAAGTCTTGGCAACAGTCTATAACAAATAACGTATGGTTTGCTAATAGTGCAAAAAGAATGGAATCGTTACTGCAAGCCAGGCTGCAATAGCTTCATTTGTATTTTCCTTGGTAGTGGCAGCCTGGTCCACTAGGATAACTGCAGAAGGTGCGATGGTATCAGCAAGTGAAGCTGGATCCGACCATGTTTCCCATGATTCACGTGTGGGTAAACGACGCCCTGGGATCGGTGGCAGATGTGGGACAGTGTGGTGCGGTTATTTTTTAGCTGTTGAACAACTCAGCTTGGCGTCAGCCTGGTGAGGATCTCCAGGAGCAGTGTTCTCGGGCGTCTTCAGCAACACGTGGTGAATCAGGCAGCTGACCACAGACGGGAGTGGATTTAGGTTGTGTGGGGCCTGAAGCTCACACTTCGGGGGCAAGGGGAGGTGGGAGAGATCTCGTTAGAAAAGAAATACAAAATTACAGATACAAAATTGGGTATGAATATTTATTTAGAATAAAAAAAGAAATCACAAAAAAACCATAAATTTTAAAAAACTGACATGCCACAAGCATCACAAAATACAGGAAAATAACATCATATCTTTATTAATTCACTGCTTGACACACGTTTATAGTGTCTTTTTTTCTACAGATTTTTGGCTTTATCCTCTTTGAGGACAGGTTTGTGTTGTTTGTGTCTGCATAAAATTCTCCTCAAATTTCTATTTATTGATTCATTAATAAAAATATCACAAAACCTCAGCAAACTGGAGTAATTGGGGCAGACTAGTCTAAGTGGAAAATATGAATTATAGAATTCTTAAAATTATATGAATTTCAAATACTCTTCAACATATATTACTAAGGCATGGCTAAAATATAAGTGTACAATTTAAAGCAAAGTTAAAATTTATAATAGAACTACATCACATAATGTAACATAAGTATAAAATTTCTTTAATATAAAAAATTAATAAATGCAGAAATTGGGTTTGCTGAGCCATTTACTTTAATAAAGAAATAAGGTTTGGACTGAAGTTACTTTTGAATGCTTTATTTAATTAAATCATATTTTGTGATGGAAATATTACTACATTGAAATGAATTATGGTTCAATTAGTAGAGGTTTATTGCATATCTGGATGGGTCAATTACATTTTCTAGAAATTAGATTTAGAATATAAAACTTATTTAATGTGTGATTTCAAGAATATGGGATTTAATGATAAGCCCTTTATTAGTATATACTAATTGATTTAACATAGCTTCATACAGTAACCTAAAAATAATTATTCTGAAGTCAAATTTTTATCTATAATAATAAGGATCAACCATGAAAATTAACATCTGTTCACAAGCACAGAATTTCACCGAATCTTCACTGTAGATGGTGATAAAGAGCCAAAAATATGCAAGTAAAATCTATAACCTATCTATAACAAAGTATTCGGAGAGCTAGCAATCTACGGGAAACCTGTAGGGAAACCTTCTGCAAACATTCCTCCAAACATGAAATTTATATATCTGTACATTGTATAAAGAGAGGCTGGAGCTCAGAGAAAAGCAGTTAAATTTCTTCAGCACCATCGGGGACTCTTCATTCTAATACTAATCAAAGACAAGCCAGAAAGTCTTGGGACTTTGAGGGATGTAGGTTTCCATCTTGTTTCTTAGAGTCCATCTGCTCACCAGCCCCTTCTTTGACCCAGCTATTTCTGGTGATAATTACACCCCTTTTGTTTCATTTGCTTAAACATTAGAATTTTTCATTGTTTGCGTTCGGTGAATTACTCAATAAAATGAAATTTATGCTAAGCACCAATTAGGCAAGTAGTTCTCAACCCCACGTGCACATTCCAAACACCAGGGGAGATCTTTATAAATCTGATGCCTGGACTCCATCAGAATCTCTAACGTTGGGTCCCAGCATCCTAAAAAGCTGCCAAGTGATTGGAACGTGAATCCAGGATTGAGAATCAGGCAGCAGAATAGTGAATGAGCCTGTCCAGATAATTGTAGCAATGGTAAGGCAGTAGTTAAGTCACCAATTTATTTTGGTATACCTTTTAGAGTGCAGTCAACTTAGAAAGGAGACCATAAAGACTTGCCAGTAAATTCCAGTGCCTCTCAGAAGTTTCAGACTCAAATCTAAGGGGGCCAGATTTAAAACAAAACAAAACAAAAACAATAGGGAGCCCTACTGCAGCAAACAGGAGCGCAAACTCCACCTGAAGCGGCTGTGCCTCGGCTCTCCTCAATTGTGACCGCAGGGAATGTGAGTCAGCATTGCTGCATATGTTAATTTTTTAAGAGAAATCAGGTAGGGGTGTGTGTGTGTGAAATCTTTTGACTTTTCAAAAAATTTCACGAAGTTGGAAAGCAAAAACAGCACGCCTGCCTGACTTGTCAGTCCTGTACCAAGGACCAAAAGCAAACAAATTAGACAATGGACATGTGACATGCAACAAAAGTAAACATTCTTCCACACTGTCATTTATCCCTTAAAAATATTACCTCACACTGCAATTAAAAAAGAAAATGAGTACTTACTTAAAAACCACATTAAAGTCGTTTTGAGAGATGTGAGATCATAAAGTTCTGTTCTAAAAATGAACACATCAGTGGAACACACATATCATGAAGGGTGTCCATGCAGACTTGCCCAAGAATGGGAGTGCTAATATGAAAGGAGCAGACGGCTACCTTTTTCTGTGATTATTGAAATCAACAGATAAGTAAAAAAAAAGAAAAAGTCCATTCTACTCTTAAGAAAACAGATATTTAATAAGTAAAATGTAAAAACTGCACCAATCATCTCAAAGTAAGACAGTTATTTTTAGCAATACATTTTTTAAATTTTCTAAATATTTTTATAATATTACTTATATGCATATATTGAAATAGCATGGGCTGGGTAATTAGGCCATATCCTAGTTCTTGCATTTACTAACTGTAAACCACAAACAAATTACTTTGAACTTAGTTACCAAATGTGTCAAAAAAAATAATAATACATGTGATTGCTCAAAAAATTAAATTAGAGAATACAATTTAAAGTGCCTTGTGTGTAGTACATGTTAAATTAACTTTTGGCTTATTGTTTGTGAAAATAGTAATTATATATGCATTTACAGTATAGGAGGGCTTCTGAGATTACTGTTTATTTTTCATTTCTTTCCTGTCTTATAAGGTATATTAATTCAGTCTGTAACATTAGCTACATGGTACAGCTACAATCATGTTCAAGCTAATGTGTTCAGAACAGTAGAAATCCAAAGAAGATCAATATAGGTCCTTCCATTAACAAATACTTATTTCATTCATGTTATTCATCCAACATTTAATGAGGACCTCCTACATACCAGGGGCTGTTCTAGACAACAAGGACACATCTCTGAATAAGACAAAGAAGATCCTGGCTCTTATGGAGCTTAAATTATAGTGGCGCTAATTAACGAACAAATAAGAAAATTAAGCAGGACTAGGTGCTATAAAAAATACAATGGGCTTATGCACTAAAGCGTGATTGCGTGGCTAATTTAGATTAGGTGTCAGCCAAGAAAGGGCTCTCTGAGAGAGTGAGGTGACTCTTAAATGACAAAAGAAAGTTAGTCACGTGGAGAGAGTCTGGGGAAGAGTGGTCCCTGTGATGGGAACAAGCCTGGCTATTTGGGAGCATTAGGGAGGCTCATGGGTATGATTCCAATGGGCAAAGGGGAGTGTGGTATGAGAAAAAGGTGAAGTAAGCAGGTCCATATCATATGGGATTCACAGGCCAGAGTAAGGAGACGTGAGTTTGAACTGGCCCTTAGAAGACAAAGCAGAACGTAACGTAAATAGGCAGAGAAAGATGAAAAGGACATTCTAGACTGGGAAAACTGTAAAACAAAGAACACAGGATGGTTGGCATAAGAACCTAGAGAAATGTGGAGACAGATCAAGCCAAAAAGGGAGAATCCTAGCTAGGGAAGAGTCTTTAATCCAGACAAGGAAAGAAGGCCTTGTCCACAGCCAGGAAAGCTGCTTAGAATATTGTTGGAGGGCAACCTCCTGAAGCAGTCGAGACGTATCTTCTTGATTTATTTCACAGTGGTGTGTACGTTCGAGACACTCACACAGAATCTGCAGACTGGTTAGACACCAAGAGTGGCTGAGTACGGCTGCAATGCTCGATCGTTGTTCCTTGGGTATCTCTAGCCCCCGCACTCATTTATGTGTTCTGAAACATGGACAGATGACTTCCAGGAAAGCAATCTGACCATGCAGATTTCTAAGGCACATGTTCTTTGGTCCAGCATTTACACCTTTAGCAATACACAGATGATAGAAATACTCACACACGTACGCAAAAATTGTGTGTGCAAGGATGTTAGGTGAGGAGCTATGGGACTCCTATATGCCACCACTCTGAAGTCCTGGGAGCCACCCCCAAACACTCAGACATCATCCAAAAAAAGCAGGGGGGCTTAGAAATGAGAAAGCAAGGAATTACCCAAAAACCCAAGCTCCAAGGTGAACCATTTAAATCAGTGTTTTTCAAACTGTAGGTCATGATCCATTAGTTGATCATGTCAATCCAGGGTGTTGCCACTGACAATTTTTTTATTTAAAAGAATAGAGTAAAATAGGGGCCGGCCCAGTGGCTTCATGGTTAAGTTCACGCGCTCCGCTTCTGGTGGCCCAGGGCTCCCAGGTACGGATCCTGGGCACTGCTTGTCAAGCCACTCTGTGGCAGCGTCCCATATAAAGTAGAGGAAGATGGGCACAGATGCTGGCCCAGGGCTAATCTTCCTCAGCAAAAAGAGGGGATTGGCAACGGATGTTAGCTCAGGGCTAATCTTCCTCAACAACAAAAAAAGAATAGAGTAAAATAGAACAGAACAGAAAGCATTAACGTGAATTGAACATCATAAGGGTAAGTGTTGTGTTTCATACACACATTGTTTCTTTTTTATGTACATATTTACACACGCATCTGTGCACTGGGTTGTAATGTAAGATGTGTTTCTTACTGTGGGTCATAATTTTAAAAATTGAGAAATATTAGTTAAAATTTTTTTTTTTACTAATGTTAAACCAGACGTTATTTTTTCTTTTATCCACTGATAGCAGGTAGGAGCTAATTAGGAAAACCCATTCCATTATATATGTATATAAATGTATGTCATCTGTAGGGTTGTGAAGAGGTCCAAAAGTGTACATACCAGTTAACTGGGAATACCTCCAGGGAATATGGAAGATATTATAAAAGGGGAGAACTTTTATTTTATATCTAGTGTACCTTAAATACTATCTACCTTTATACACGTCTATATTGTAATTTTTTAAAATAAAAAGTAGAGGGGCTGGTCAGGTGGTGTAGCTGTTAAGTTTGCATGCTCTGCTTCAGCGGCCCGGGGTTCGCAGGTTTGGATCCTGGGTGCGGACATACTCACCGCTCATCAGGCCATGCTGAGGAGGCATCCCACGAAGAAGAACTAGAAGGACCTACAACTAGGATATACAACTATGTACTGGGGGCTTTGGGGATAAAAAAAGAAAAAAAGAGGAAAATTGGCAACAGATGTTAGCTCAGGTCCAATCTTCCTCAAAAAAAAAGAAAAAGCAGATGTGTAAGAATACCCTGCCTATTGAGTATTCAGTCAATTGATATGAAACATGCCCATGTCCTTCAGCCAAAAATCAGAGGGAAATGAGAAGGGAGGAAACCATGTTCCCACCGTGGAAAGTTGGTGGTAAACTGGAAGGAACGTGAGTGATAGAAGTCAATACGTGGTCTATTTATTTATGTCCCACCTAATTTATAAAGTGATTTGAGGCAGCTAGGTGTTTGGATAGTCAAAAGACAGGGCGAAAAAGAATCTGAGGAAAAAAATCTTAGAAGAAAACCTAGCACTAGAAAGGAGATTTGAAAAGTGGGAAGAGGGTGAGACTCAGGGTTAAAGGGAAGAGCTATAGAAAATCCAGTGCTCACAAAAAAATAAAGCTCTGAGGAACATTCATCTATTGGCCAGAGGGCCCTGACCCACTAGGGAACTGTGGAGTTGGGAAGAAAAGAGCTACTACCTAGAGCTCCAAGATGTTGGGGGCCTGTGACCACATGATGGAGGCCAGTGGTCAGGCAGTCCCCTCTGTTCACCGTCATTCTATCATGCCAGCCTGTTACATCCTCCTTTACCACAGTGCTCACCTACTGCATGCGTGAGGAAGTCATGTTCATGGGCCAGGCTCTGGACAGTGCTGGGAGCACTCAGAGTTAGTCTCTTTGCCTCTCCCTTCTTTATGGTTCTATGACTGAACAGGCTTATTTCTGGCTGGCACTTGCTTGGAGTAGATATGTTAATATCTTCAATTAGATCTCATCCAAGAAGTAGTGTGTGTCATACTGGGTGGCACATAATTGCTTTGCTTTTGTGTTAGAGCAGCTCTTGTGCATGAGGACAGCTGGCATTGATATTCTTCTAGCTTGCTTGTCCTGCTGTTCCCAACTGGTTCTATGGCCTCTCGCCTGTCCCAGGGTGAACTAATTGAAAATGGTCACTCTGTGTATTTGGTGAGGCGATAGCACAGATTTCTTTTTATTGGCAATAACATCAACTTGAACGGCAATCACACTACATTTATAAAGCTGGATGTAGCTGAGTACTAGGATGCCAGATGTATTAAGAAGCAATTTCAAAGGCAGCAGGCTTCTGTCTCCTGGATTCTAACGAAAACGTACAAAAAGTGCAAGGCCACCAGTAAACGCATCATATCCCACTGGAGTAGACCAACCCCAAGCTAAGTCTTTGCAATTTCTTGTCAGTTAGAAAATCCATTTAACAGTGGCAATGGGTAAACTACTTTCCTAACTAAATATCAAACCACAAATTCTCATAATATCACTTTACACACAAAATTACCTGGAAGCAGCAAACATGCCTTAGTCATATCTGAAATTTCAGTACTCAGTGGTGGTGTTGCACATAGCACATGCTTAATGAAACATGAAGTGAGTACCCTAATAGGGAAGCTCATTCAGGGAAGGTAGATGTGAGCCTCATTTCACTGATGACTGTTAGCTGATTACCACAGAACTTTTGAATCATAAAAGCAAAGACTGATTCTATTTGTTAAATCTTGCACTTGTGAACATTAATTATTCTTTTTCTGCCTTTCCTCCATTCCAGTCATCGAGAAAGCTGCAAGATTCCCTCATCTCAGTTTTTATGGCAACTAAAATATATCAATTCCCCATGTGCAAATTATCAATAGAGTATTCATTCAGCCATTCAATATTGGCAGCTTCACCTTGGTAAGCCTTTCCTAAATCATATGGATGATGCTTAATTTTTATGAGCAGTGAAATCTATTAATTATCTTTTCTATTGCTCTTTGGTATTTTATTGGAAGGAGATCTGTTCCTTTAATAAGTAAGTAGCAAGGACATAACACACTCATAACCAAACCTCTCTTTTCCTCTTCCCACCCACCTTTTCTTCTTTCACAACAGTTTGATTTGAGACCAAAAGTCCATATTAAAGTCAGACTGTTAATGTTAAACACACTTTTACAGAGGCAAGTGTCTGTGAAGGAAACTTTATAAGAGCAAATGATCAATTGCATTTTTAAAAGCAACTCCTACACTTGCTGCTGGGTAAATTGCCAGAGGGTTCACTGTGTTTCCCACACTAGGACCAATGGCTAAGGACACTCAAGAAGTAGCTAAATATTTCAAATGCCTGGGTTAAGCTTAGAAGCTTGGTTTAGAAAAACTTGATTGAGATAATGCAGGAGCAGTTTCAGAATAATGACTTTTATTCAGATTCTCTTTCCTGGTTTCTCGGGACTACATTTTTAATGATTCTATTCAAAAGTTAATCATTCATCTGATTAGATAGAAAATAAGTATTTTCCAAGTGCTTCTTACTGAGCAACAGATTTATACAATTAGCCATATCAGCAGTGCTTTTTCCATTGTGAGCCAGAATTTACAGTCTTTATAGTTTTTAAACTATAGCCATTAGAGAGGCCTCTTGGAGCAATTCACTAGCCGTGATGAAACTACCATAGTACCTCCTTTGTGGTTGAGACAATGGTGGCAAATTCTTGGAGGTTGACTGTAAGCCCTTATCTAACCATTGGTTTTCCAGGTTGACCAGTGGCAATATTAACAGTAGTTAATCTGATGCCAGCCAGCTGTAGACACCTCACCTCTTCATTTGATCAATTGCACCTAGTAGGAAATGAACAGTACTACTTACTTACGCAAGGGAGATACTTACCCATCCCACTTTAGAAATAAGCTTCTCTCACAAATCAATTTTAAGACTACATAGCATATAATCAAGTGCTGATGACATGAGCCTGCTCTCAGGTGTATTGGACATAACCTTAGGCAGCATGGATGCTATTGTAGACCTGCAGAATCCCAGCAAAGAAGAAAGAAAATTTATGCCAGGGGATGGAAGTGGTTAGTTACCATAGAGAGATAAGTGTGTGTTAATAAACTACTGTACTTAAGGCAAATGGAGGAGCTATGGAAGTTGGGTAAGAAAACATCTTCCTCTCTGATACCAGTCTAAATCAGTAATTCACGGAATTGGGCTTTACTGCCTCCCAGGCAAAGTTTTCCACTGAGAGAGTAAATTTACTGCCATTTTGAGTAAGTGTGCACATCATGCCATGTCCCATAGTCAGAAAAAGAAAAAAAAGGCATTTTTCACATGAGATAAATAAGCAAAACAAAAACGAAGACAAAAACAGGGATACTATGTCTACCTCCAGTCCCCTAAACACAGGAAACTTTGAGCCTTGCTGACAAGTTACTATCTCCCCAACAAAAACAGCTTTTTCCCTGATGCTTTTACAATGGATACAGTACGATAGTCAAGTGAAGAAACTGCTCTTTTTCTTTCTACCATGTGCAGACAAATCCAAACCTCGATAATTTTGAGAGTTTTATCCCACAAATAGCCATCTATTCTTTGAGGAGCCAATCCTTCTAAATTCTAGTTTTCCTTTACAAGTAAACTACTTTACTTTTCTTAAAACTTTTTGTCCCTGAATCTTCTATTTTCTTATCACACCCCTGAGACCCAGTAACCATAAAGATTAAAAAACAAACTGACAAAAAGACTTGGCAAACAAACGCGGCCTCCTTCATGATTCTCCGTGTTCAGGGAAAATAATTTGCTTTCAAACTGGTGCGGGCAGAGAAAGTTCAAAGCAAACAGGACTCAATGGAATGAAAGGACAGTGTTACTCAAAAGCATCTCTTCAGGAAAGGACATTTTGAAGTCTAGTCTCAAACTGTTTCTGTCCAGGAAGTTGAAGTGAATGAAGAGGAATTTGACATGGTTGGAATTTCCCTGAGCCTTTACTTTTTACTTACCTTTCTGATGTACACAAGAAAATCCACCTCTGGAAAGATGTAAAACAGGCCCTTCCAAGAACTACACCTAAAGAAGCCTGTGGTTAGGCCCAACTTGGAACTTCAAGAAGTCATTTTCAAATCCAAAATGCTTTAGATCAAGCAGGACAAAGTACTACTTGACTTAATGAGGTCAGTAGATTAATTTTTCTTCCTTTTCAGGACCAGAGATTCCTGAATCAGCCCAGATGTTAAGAACTTTCAAGAATAAGAAATCCTGTCCAGGCCTGGGAACCGAGATGGCGTCTTTCTCGTAAAACACGGTTATACACTGTCTGGGCAGATAGACTCATCGTGTGGTAGGAGAGCCAGCCGTCACCAGACGGTCAAGATCAAGAGAATAAATTCAATATGCACTTACTAATGGAGGCCAGGTGTTTCCTCTTACTGTATTTTTTGAAAATGAATCTGTTATTAAACTATTTGAGTTATAACTTATATAGAAAAGAACTGCAACTCTGACATCAATACAACCTATTGGCCATTTCATGTTTAGTCCAAGACTCATAATCAACCTATTCAGCTGGAAACAACCCCCTCTATCTTCAATTGCTGGAAACTGAATAATAAACTGAATATTAAAAAATAAGAAGTAAAGAAGGTACATAAGGAGGAGAGTTGCTCTTAGAGGCCATAATGGCTAGAAATGTTCCAGTACCACTCATGCATTCCCTCACGTCTCTCAAGTGTTTGTTCTCTCCCTTATTTACACTCTGTTAATCTCCTTTAGTGAATTTCATCCTTCAGTTCAGTTACTCCTTAACTTCTCCCAACCCCATTTCTCATCATCTCGCTCTGTACACATGAAAAATAAAACAGGATTTAGCTAATGCCTACATTTTTTTCATTTAATAATTTTCACAATATTTTTTGCTCATTGTGTACTTAATTATACATTATCTTGGAATTCAAGGGCCATAGAGCATTTCCATACTACATGTTACTACCATATACCTCAGAACATTATCAACATGTGCTAAAAAATACAAGTCATATCTGTTAGGTCTAGTTTATGTAAATAGTCCCAAAAGACCAGAGCTAGACGGTGAGGGGACCATAGAGTGTTTCATGGTCATTTTTGTTCAAATTAATTCTTTTCAGCCTGAGATATTGTGATGCATTCTGAAGGGGGAAAAAAACCAGATTCTATACAGAAAGATAAGAAGGACTAAGGGATTACAGAGTAAATTCTGAAGAACTAACAATAACAGTCATATAATCTAAACCACAATAATATTAGGCAATACTTTTATAGCACTTAATACTTTTCAAAGATCTTTCACCTACATCATCCCATTTGATTGAAAATGATGAGTAATTTTTCTCCCACAACGAGGACCAACCTATAAAGAAAATTGTGTTTGAGAATGGTTCTATTAGATTTCTTAAACACCTTAATATGGATAAAAGAATTAATCAAGCTAGACATAAAGGAAAACTCCCCAGCTGTGAAAGCTGTCTGATGCTATCACAGGTGCCAAAAATTTTAGATTTTGTTGCCTAAAGACACTTAAGAATGTGACATGTACTAATGGTTTAGGTGCAACTCTATCTATGGGAAGAAGAATGTATGGGTTGACTACACTGGCAAGTGGGTAGCTCTCAGTTATTGTGTATTATTAATGTAGAGTCACAGTTCCCTGACCACCCTGAGGCCATTAACCTTACACTAAAGAGAACCAAGCTTCCCTGAACTAATGGTCTTATCCAGTGGTTGGCATAAGAATCAATATCATTCAACATGGTTTCTCCATCACTAGCTTTCTATACTCTCAGGATGATGCATGTATGTATTGTCCTCTTTCCTGACTCTGTTTTTCTCCCTATAATTTATATTTATCCTAATTTTATCTCTTGGGGACTTGTAGAACCTTCTAATTCCTCTTACACAGGTAGCCTTTATATCTTTTAGTTCCCTTTCATCCAAGCTAAACATTTTTTGGTTATCCAATACCCTCAGTGTCTTGATTTATCAACTTCAAACACACTTTAGTTTGTCTACGTCCCTCTGAAAGTTTGCTGTCCAATACTGATTACAACACTCTAAGTATAATTTGACCAGAGCAAAAGAGAGTAGGATTGCCACTTTCCCCAGACTAGGCACAATACATGTACTAATCCAGCCCAAAAAGATATTACGTTTGTTGGCAGCAATGCCACTCAGTTGACATACGTTGCATGACTAAAACTCCTAATCTTCTAAATTACATAAACTAAGGATCCAGTGCTATAATCTTTGAAAGAACACCAAAATTCACTTCAGACTCTCCAATCTCCACTTATGTCCTTATCTTCATCTAATCAAATCTGCTAGTCTTCAAGCACCAACATTAAAAATTAATATCATTAAATATCTTATTAGCATTTCATATTTTCTGTACTATTTAATTAGTGTTCTTACAACAGCAGCCTTTGTGGTATTTGTTTATGTTAATGTATAGCTTTTTAGCTACACTTTGACTTATATAGATTGGGATAAACCTAACCACATCTTAGAACTTCATATCTTTAGGAAATATATCCCAACCTCCAAACAATAAACCCAAAATGATTTTTGGAAACATAACCTTATTTTGAATAGATGATTTCCTACAGGTTTAAATTGACTGGAGTATCTTTCTTTTCATTAATATTTGTATTCTAATTAGAGTTACAACATTATCTCAGTCTTAACTGTTTTCTTGCCTTCACTCTCCCTACAAAACTGTTTAGTTTTAGTCTTATCCAACATTTGTGTTTATGTAACCATAAACTATTTATAGGTAAGCACAATTTTGCAAATAATATGTCAGGATCCCTTTCCTGGCTTGGTGACATGTGGATAGGCAGTGTAACTGAGGTAAGTCTTTACGGTACAGCTCGCTGAAGTCCATAGGTTCATCACTAAGTTTTATAAAGTATATCTCTTCATATCTTTTAAATCTGTCTACTTCTTTCCATCACCAGAGCCATTACCTTAGTGCAGGTCATCATCATCTTTTGAGCAGAATTTGGCAGCATTTGTGGTTGCCCTGCCTCTAATACAACTCTTCTCCACTGTATTCTTCCACTGCAGACAGGGTGATCTTTCCGAACATATACATCTAACCGGGTCAAGCTCTTGTTTAAAATATTTCAGAGCCTCTGCATTGCCTTCAGAATTATGGGGAGTTGCATCCTACATGGGAATTATGTTCCAAAAGTAGCTAATAAAACATAAATCCAGAACAGTAAAAATTATCCTGGAAAGTTCCTTGAGTGACAACAAGATATAAAATACAAAATTTAGTGTATAATGTCCTATATGGGAGAAGATTTGTATAAATACATGATGTATACAACAATGTACTATATATAAAATGAGCAAAATGTACAAAATGTAATTTTTTAATATTGTAATTAATTTTTTGTTTTGATTCATGTGCAAAGTTAAATTCTTAAGTCACATGTGTCAATTACTCAACTCTGCTAGAAGTACAAACATATTAGAATGTATTTGAGAAATATTTATCGAGTGCACACTATATACCAGAAACTGTTCTGTCACTGGGGCTCCATCAAGAAACAAAACAGAGTAAAACGTGTGCTCCCGTAGAGCTTACGTTCAATAAACTAGTATGTCAGATACATGGAAAGGCTGATGGCAGTAAGTGCTCCTGGAGAAAACTAAGGCAGATAAAGGGATCAGAAAGATGTTGAGGGCAGGACAGAGAAGGAGAGGATGACAATTTTCATTACGGTGTTCAGAGAAAGCCTAAGGAGAAGGTGGCATTTGAGCAAAGTCCTGAAGGAGGTGAGAGAGGGAGCCAGGCCACCGGTCAAGGAGGATGTCCCAGTGAGGAGGAAGGGCGAGTGCTTACACCCCCGGAGCATTTGAGAAATGAACGATAAAGAGCTGATAGTAGCTGAAATGGAGTGAGAGATCAGACAGGTGGCAGGGTGCCAACTATGTAGGACCTTTTAGGTATCTGCTCTTTGAGTGATGTGGGAAGCCACTTGAAGGTTTCATGCACATGCAGTTGTGTCATGGTCTGACTATGCACCTCCAAAGGGCATCCCAGACTGTCCTCCTGGCTGGCCTTCCCCTGCCATCCTGGCCTTCCACCTGGGCTGCATTTCTCCGATGGCTCTCTTTCTCACACCTTCACTTCCCTGCCTCTGCTCCTCAGCGGCCTCCACCTGAATGATCCTCCCTCTCACTCAACTCCACAGCTAAATTGTACTTGATTTCTAAGACTCCAGGAGTATAGGTCTGCTTCATCCAGGAGCCATCCCTGGTTCCCCCAGCCTGAGCTGGCTAGACCTTGTTCAGATTCCCTGAGCATCTAGACCGCACTGCTGAGCGGCAGTGACCATCTGTCCCCATCTCTAGACCAGACACTCTGAGAGCAATGCCCAAGCCTTCTGTGTAACTCCAGCGTGTAGCACAACCTCTGCGTGCAGAAAGCACTCAGCCAATGTTTGCTGAATGAAGGGATCAACAACAATGAAATAGGACAAGGCAGATGAGTGTGCAGGAAAACCTCTTTTGTGTGAGGCATTCCAAGTTATCTAGGATCCCTATATGTGGATTTCTGGTCTCTTTTTTGGCGAATTATGTTTTAACACATTTCCCTTATTATCTTTCGGATTTGCCTCTGACCACATTCTTCTGAGCTTTAAACTTATTGTGGGTCAAAATGAAAAAGAAAAGCTATGAAGTCTTTCCTTTGGCAGACTTTAGGCAAACTTACACTTTTACATTTGTGAGATGAGAGATACTCTAATCCGATTGCCAACGTTTTTAAAAGTTTTTAAATATTTTTAAATTTGTAGTGCTATTACTAAATCATACTAACATACTAACTAATCATACTAACCCAAAATGCAACCTACTTGTAAGTGTAGGCACGCTGGCTACTTTGGTGGAAAAAAAGTGTGGACAACCTATGTTTTAACCACATTTCAAAACCTGCATTCTAAAATGTGAAGATAGACTAAGAGATCACCAAGAACAGTGTTCAGTTTCAGTCCACATGTGATCAGCTCCTGAAGAGAAAAGATTATCAATGTTCATGTTAATATCTTCCACAGATACAATTTCAGCTTTCTGAGTAGGAAAGAAAGAGGGACAGAGTGTGGAAAAACTAGAGTATTTTGTGTGATATAACCTGGTCAACACGTAAGCCTGCAAGGGTGACTACAAAGTCCTTTATCATACTCAAAAAAAACATTTCCTTCTCCCTTCAGGAGAACGTGGTGTTTAGTGTCAGTTTCAAAAGGCACGCTCTCCCTTTCAACATAAATCGAAGGCCCGACTCTTGCAAAAACGTAAGATAATGTGCTCTGTAAGTAAGAAGTCAAGGACCCACTGCCTTTTGAAACTGCCTGGTGAGAACAAACGGCCTTTGCCATCCTCTTTTAAACAACTTTAGCCAGGTTTTCTATAAGCACCTCGTTTATCTTGAGACTCTTTCATCTATTATCTGACTGTAAGCGTGTTCATAGTTCATCCACTGAATTCACTTCGACTGAGAAGTCTTATGATGAGTAGCCGACAAACTAATGTCAGGTCTGTGAATATCTCTGGAATTAAGGTGATGGGAAAAGGGTAACCTTCTGCTACTCCTGACAGCATTTGCTGAACAACAAAAATAGAGCCTTAACTCATCCTCCTGTTTAGGAAAGCAGGTCCTCTTTGCTAATGTTAGAGCCCAATGCAGCTGGGTTCCCACTTAGATCAGAAACACCTTTTGGGGCCTCCTCTGGATTCAGGCTTACATGTGGTTATAGACTGGAACCACGACATTTCCAGGTGTACAAATGAATGGTACCAACCAAACAGTTTTTACTTGACCTCTGAGTCCATTCGCAGATATTTTTGACAATAACAAGGAAAAAAAGATCATCATCCCTTATCCCAGTTGAGCCACCTGGGACCCTGAGGTTTATAATTGTTACTTCTCTTCTTCCTGAAGAACTGGGAATGGGTTTTGTGATGAACAAAAATACCTGTGCTGCAAACATAAACTTCTTCTTTGTAAACAGCTCCAGCTTGGTTTATGATAATCTGAAAGTGCATGATGCTTGAACCAAAGATTCCTGTTTATGATAACTTATAAGAATTATATTTCAAAACAAGTTTCAGGCTGCTGTACACTTTCATAAACATTTTGAGTAACTGAAGTAGACTTTCGAGAAATCATGCCACCACAGAATTCAGTGTTTATGCTTCCTGTGGATAGAACTGGAGATTTCTGAAATTAGCATTTTTACTAAATTGGCAGAGAGGTGCCTGTTGTTCTAAATCCATCATTATTCAACCAGCATGGCCATATCTACCGGAAGAGGAGTAAATCGACTCAATGGAATGTGTTTAGCCTTGGTAATCACCTGATGATAATTCAGAAACATGAAAAACAGAACTTTTTAGTCCCCAAGGTAAAACTGTGCTATAAACAATGGCTTTCAATTGCTCACACTTAGTCAACACTTCTGCTCCAATCCTGAGACTGTAACTTCCATGATGATGGAAGGAACCAGTGTGGACATACCCCAGGTATTACTAATAAAAAAAGCAGTTGGTATTTTACAGACAAATTTGTTTCAGTCTTCAAAGTCCTTTCAACAGAGCGATAGCCAGGTGTTCTAGGGACTGAGATTAAACAAGTATCTGTGTATTGTAGCCTCCCCGCACTTAATGTGTTTCCATTTACACCATCTGTCAGTTGAAAAATAATGTACTCAAATTTCCATGGATAGAAACAACAAAGATAAAGGCTACCCTTTGTTTAACTGTCAGTCCTTTATTCTTCAGAAAGTATGAGAATAACATACAGAAGCAGGTGCTTATCCTTTGCATGGAGTAGATGATCCAGCAGAATTACTTGTTGCTAGATGTCTTTCAGGGTAAGATTTTCTTGAAGTTGTTTTCCCTTTATGAGCTGCTAAGAGTGAAAAGCAAGAATTACTATAAAAGTATTAATAACAGTAATAATTCTTCAGATGTACTCTAGCAGAAATAAAACAGCTCATTGGAATATTGTGATTAGCAAATTGGGGCTTTGGTATTTTAATCTCTGAAACAAAAGAGGAATCTGTCAGAATCGTAGTATAAATTTAAAATAAGAATCCCTGCAGCCCTTCCCCCGCCATATAGATGTAGACCCCTGCCATATGGATGTAGAAACTTCTCCAAACTCACAAAAGACCCTAGTGCCCATTATTATGGGTTCACACAGGCTGACCTGCAGCCTTCTGTTGCAATCTCCTTTGCAGGAGCTTCCACCAGGAATGCCCTTCCACATCTGCATGTGAGCCAATTCCAAATCTCCAACTAACTACCAAGACTTTCCACTTGGGCAATTGCCAAAAACCAAACTGACATACCTAGAAGCAAACTCATTCATGCATACATCTCCCTTGCCTCCGCTCCCTCAAAAATACCTGTGATGTATCTCCTTCCTATGGCTTTCCTGACTTTGTCAATGGTACGGACAATCTCCCAGTCACCCAGATTATGGTCTTGGGGTTGTGTTAGACTCATCCTTCTCCTTCATTCATTCTCTGCAGCTGCCGTTTCGCATCGTGTTAATGTTTCATGAGAATGTCTCTCAAATCCAGGCTTCATCTTCCTTCCCACCTCCACCATCCTAGGAGAGCATCCATCACTCCACATCCAGGTTACAACAATCACTGCCAGGTGACCTTCCTCATGACAAGCTCTCCTGTGCTCCAAACCTTGGGAGATTGTTGATACCGATGACAAAGGAAAATCACAGGAGGAAGATACATTATGGGTATTTTTGAGGGAGAGTAGGAAATGGAGAAGAGGCAAGAGAGATGTATGCATAATTGAGTTTGCTTCTAGATTTGTCAATTTGATTTTCAGCAATTACCTAAGTGGTAAGGCTTGGAGTTCGCTGGAGATTTGGAATTGGCTCAGGTGCAGACATAGGCAAAACACATTCTAAAAAACTATTATCAAAATGTTGCTTCTTGATCATCAGCCTTCAATGGCTGTAAGCATCCTTGCATACTTGTAAAAGTGTGAAGACCCTTCCCAGGTCAAATCAAACTGTTTCCCATATAAAATTAATTACCTCCCTATAACTCCTACCCATTTGCTCTGCATCAGAGAGGAAGAACTTAAGTCTTTCCTCCACCAGCTGGTCCTTCAGATATTTGAAAACAACTCTCATTATCTGCTTGATATTCTTTCCTTCAACCTAATTCCTTTTACCTCTCTTCAGATGACTTCTTTTTTTCAGATCTCTTGTCATCCTCATTTAGACCCACTGTCGTACCCCACTTAAAATGTACAACACTCTTGAGCTGAATATTATAATTTTACTTTTCTCCTTTTTTAAATTCCTCCATGCCTATCCAGAGTAATAGGAAATCCTCTCATAAGATTTTGGATAAATTGGCAATAGCATGAATGTATTTGAGAATTTAAGGTAATGTTAAGAAATTTTCTTTTTCACATTGTACTTTCATCTTCAGCATGGCACATCATTTGCATTTAACAAATATTTGGTGGTTGGCTAATTTCAATAAGTTATGAATAATTGTGGTTAAATAGATGCATGGGAAAAAAATATAGGCTCTTTGGATAGGATATAACTAAGGCAGAAAACCAAAAGAGCTCACTTTACAGAGGCATTGTATCTTTAGCTCCCTGATATTGTAAAAAAAAAAAACCCGTAGCTACCGTCAGACAGGAGTTAAGAGCCTTTAAACATACTTTGCAGGAAACCATCACTCCACTTTCATTCGCCTACTCTTAAGCCGGTGACCTCCCTTGATCTCTGAGATGACAGTTTGCCAAGCTCCACGAAGACGGCATTCACAGATGACCCCATTAGATTTCCTAAAGACTTTAATTGCCCAATTCCTTTCACCCAGGTTTCTGAGGTTCAAGGAATGCCAGCCTTCAGTCACTCTCTTGCCGAGGTTCTAGCAATTGTTACCTTAATCCTTTCTGAATCCCAGAGAATGCAAAGACCTGAGCAGACTTTGATTCTCCTACTGAATTACAAGATACTTTACATACTTCTGTCACACAGTCATTCCCCTGTGTTTACTGTTCAACAGTGACATTCACTTTCATGTCTAAACATAGCAGGGAAGCACTGCTGCAATAAATATAATCTTAAGGATTCCAAAGCTGATCCCCTTCAAAGGACCATGTTAAATACCTAAGAAAATTAATCACTTCCTTCTGTCCTAACCCCATCACTCAATCTTATCTGGACACACATTGTAGGCTGAGGCCTACAATATCCACTCTGCAGCTATATTGGAAAATATTATCTGGGCTTTTTGTACAAATCAAATCAACACATATGTATGCATTGAGTGCTCACCATTTGCATGGCAGCATACCAGGGTTAGCCTACTGAAAACAAAGTAATTTCATTTCAACTTGAGCTTTTCTTTCAGGGTTTGTGATGACCTTGAAGAAAAGTATTACACTGCAGATCTGCAGATCTACTTACTTGAAACCAAAATGAGTGTATGATGTGGATGCGGGCACCAAAATAAGCAAGAATTGACTAATAAGTTAACCAAAAAATATTAGGAGCCTTCTATATTTAATTAAGCTATTCCAGAATCATAATGCTTTAATTGCCTGTTTGAATTAAGACTTTCAATTCCATGAAACGTTGCTGTGCCAAGTGGAATATCTGTGGGTACTAATGTTTCCTTTACTTCTGGTATAATTTGTTTCCAGTGGCAAATAAAGTTCACGAAGGGCCATGGGGTTATTTTATACTCCCACCCCACCAACACCCTCCACACACACAACATGCATGCATGCACCCCGCCACACACTCAAAGCATTCAGAGGCTGCAGGTTAAATACTCCCCTAAGGGAAAAACAGGATAAATGGAGGAGGCTTTACTTAGAGGGCAGACCCAGAGGAAAATAATCATCCCGTAGAACAGTAAGGGCTTCCATCACCTCCAAGGGGCTGTGACATCATCAGATAATAATAAATATGCAGCTAAATCACTCAAGCGATCCATGAAATAAATCAAACATTTCTTCAGTCAAAACATAGTTATTGAAACCCTGTTTTATCACTTGAAGAGAAATTGAGCAAAAAAAATCTCCACAGACACACATGCCAACTCTAAAATTCTGTAGTTCACAAGATTTGTCCTGGAAGGAAGAGGGGTAAAAGTAGATTAACTAAAACAGCATCTATTGAAAAATAGGCTAATTACACTATTTCATGATGAATAGAGTACACTTCAAAATTAATATTACAAGTACTTTTCTGCACTTATGTCTTATTTCAATAAAAATGTCCAAAAATATGTTATAGCAAGCTGATAATTTATCAAGCTCTCTACTATTGTAGACCAGTATCACAGAGGAAACAGAATAAAAATGTGGTCCACAGATTAAAAGGAGAGAGCCAGAAAATAAAGATGTGTCTGATGCAGGAAAGAAGATAGAAAGAGTTTGGTAAGGGAAAGAGGTCAAGGTGTTGCCTCTTCACCCTCCATTAGGGCTGGGTCTTCAGTGTGACCCTGGGTTCAATCAAGGAAAGCCAGCACCCAGCCGAGGATATGCCAGCCACCATATCCTTGAAACAACCTACGAGTCCCAGAAAGGCGTGAGGTGCTATGCTGAATTGCAGTCCCACTGGATTGGCATGTCGGGCTTCTGAAGGTTTGGGAGTAGGTGGCAGAAGCGGTGGAACCCAAGCCAGAAGACACTTCACATCTCCAGCAAATATGAATAAAAGGAAGAGCATCCCACGTCTGGGAAGCTTGGGGAAAGAAGGGCTGGCCATCTTCACATTCCAGCTAGCAATGTTCTTATTTAGTGTGTTTTGGTGGGAAATCCAGTTCTTTCCTCCTGTGTGTCTCCTTTACTCTTACACAAAACACTATTTCTGACACCAGATGTGTGGGTTTTTTCCCCACACCAAGCAATTCTGCAACACCAGCTGGGTGTCCTACAATTTAACTCAATTCTGACACTGTCTACCTGGAGATAGTGTCAGATCCCACAGGTTAAGGGCTCAGTCCCACCAGACTGCCCCATCTCACTTCAGATCCAATAGCAAGTCCAGATTGTCACCTGTGCTTCTGACCACTGGGCTGTAAATCTGAGGTTCCTATGACCCCCTCCTCAGATTCGATTAATTTGCTAGAGTGTCTCACAGAACTCAGGGAAACAGTTAATTATGTTTACCAGTTTATTACAGGATATGATAAAGGACACAGATGAACAGCCAGATGAAGAGACACATGGGATGAGGTCTGGGAGGGTCCTGAGCACAGGAGCTTCTGTCCCCATGGAGTTGGGGTGCGTCATCCTCCTGATACATGGATGTGTTCACCAACCTGGAAGCTCTACAAACCCCAGACTATTGGGACTTTTATGGCGGCTTCCTCACGTAGGCATGATTAATCACTAACCCCATTTTCAGCCCCTCTCTGTCTCAAGAGAATAGGGAGCTGGGGCTAAAACTTCCAAGCTTTTGCTGAAATAAATTTCTAGGCTCAAGATGGAGCCACTCCTGCCCGGGGTGCCACATCAGCAAACCGAAACTTTAACTTTTGTGTTCCTGTACTTGCTCCACGTGACCAGAAATGAAGTATATCCAGTCAGCCCATCCCCAGACACCAGCCAGCTCTGGGCTCTATACTTCCTTTCTTCTTCTCTATTCATTTTATATTTTTCTCTTCCTTGTTCCTTATTCTTTATTCTGTAGAAGCTTCCTGCCTTCCAACCCCATTTTGCAGTTCTCTGGACCCTTGGGAACAGATATTGCCCGCTTCATGGAGTGCTAAAGTTTGTGTCACCTAAATTGTCTTCTTTAATCATTTTTAACACTTCTAATCATGGTTTGATCTTCCCCGTTACCAGCCCTCATCCAGGAGCCATCCAGGAGCCCACTTTGAGTCACCTTGTTAGAACAAAAGACACTGCTGTCACCTAGGAAATTTCAAGGGATTTGAGAGCTCTGTGTCAGGAACCAGGGTCGAAGACCAAATATTAGAACAAAAGATGCTCCTAGTGTTCTTATCACTTAGGAAATTACAAGGAAACAATCATTTAGGAAATTCCCTGTGCCGGGAACCTGAGGTAGAGACCAATATGTATTTTGTATTATTTTGCAATTGTTTTCTACTTTTTAAACTTCTTGATGTACTCTTTCCAAGAGTGCTCACACTGTATGGAGAACAAGAAAACTGCCTGGTTCATATTAATATAATAACCAAGTTCTGGTTAATCTTCCCAGGTTCACCAGATGCCAAAGTAAGAGAGTATTCCTTGGCATCATTCTGTGGACCCCCTCAGATAACACTCTTTTGGTGAACAAGAAGTTTCCAGTAGCTGTCCCCTTTCCTTTTATACATTAAGTCTTTCCTGAATCTAGGAAATCTGATGAAAACCTCAGTCCTAGACTCCCTGAACCCTAGAAACCATAGATTCTTTCTTGCCCTGACCCCATGTCTTTGTATGCTTCAATATCTCCCCCACTTCCTGGTATCAGCTAGAGCAGCCTTCTCCGTGGGTCCCTGTGTTAGATGCCCAGCACCCATCCCTATCCTATAACCAGGATCGGGACCTAATAGCCCGGGGATAAGCGGAGGCACAGCTCTCCCTCTCCAACCCCCACTCCTCTGCTGGCCTAGTTGTAAAACTGGATTTTGAGCTCATCTTCCTCCTGAAATCTGGCCATTTTCTGCCTGGCTCTCTAAATCTTCTCCCTAGGCCCAGAGCTCAGCTACAACTTCCAATCTGAGATGTGAGCCCTGATCCCCTGCCTGGTAATTGTCAGGTATAGGAGCATGCTATTTCCCCATAAACACTGACTCGGGAGCAGCCTGGTGTGTGCAAATCCCTCGGAACCACAAAAGATGCCTGGGCACCCCCGGAGTCCTCCACTGCCACCTGCGTGTCATGCTGCTTTGCTAGTTCAGTGAGAGACAGTTGAATGAGTTAGCATACATGTGCAAGTGGGTATCTGCTACAGATAAGACAAACAGGGAAATTCAAGCTCTTTCCTGTGAATCAGTCACTCATGAGGTGACCAAAACAGAAAAAAGAAAAAAAGTACTAACATATTGGAAGGAAGGCAGGGAGGGAGAGAGGAAGGAAGGGACTTGTTTCAGATCCTGACTGTGCCACGACTTCAGACAAGTTGCTAAGCTAATCTGAGCCTCCATTCATTTATGGGTAAATAGAACAATAATATGGACTGTAAAGAGTTATTGTGAGAATTGCATGAATTAACATACATTATTTCTGGATCATGAAAAGCACTCAGTAAATATTAGATCCTTGCTTTTCCTATTCTTTCTGAAATACAACAAAGATTATTGTGACCTTCAAGAATGGGCAGAGATTCCTTCCTCCCATCCACCCCCCCCACCCCTTCTCTGTCTCTACTAGTTTCATTTTGTTGTGTCATTCCCTTTGCCTCTGTGAGGCAGTCTAAAGCTTGTAACAATTCAATCAAATTCAATTAATGGAATTTTAAAGGGGCCAGGAAAATCAATGCTGCATTAAATTACAAATGCAAACATTAGAGCAAAACAAACTTTATGCCTCAGAGCAAAAGTTTATCCTTTTAACGTGTGAGGAAGCCATTTACCCTGGTCCCAACTCCACCCTCCCTCTAAGCATCTGTATTCAACGTTTCCCTACCATTCAGATTCATGGCAGAAATATGGTTGCCTCCCTCCCAAGGAACAGCTATTGGTGCCTGCTGGGAGTTACCTATTAAACCTGACAGAGCAGCGTTCTGATCCAGCATGTCATATTCTGCTTGAATGCCTAGGCGAGAGCTGCAGTCCAGTCATTTTAGCTACCCTGCACCACCATAGCCAACACACCAACTCTGGAGATCCTAAGGAAATGATATTATCATCACTCCGTTATTAATTTACGTCTTGCCTGAAGGAATTTGCAAAACTATTAGAGGGACATGATTCACAGATCCTTGTCACTATGAAATTCCTTCGGGACTGTGAATTGAGTGAATCAGTGGATTATCACACCCGGCATTATTAAGATACATTGGGGTATAAAACTATGACTGCCTACTGACTTCTGTCATGGAGGAAACTGAAAATAAACGTTGAAGTTCTGTTTTCCAGCCCATGAGCCCACAGCCTTCCCACAGTTCAGTTGCTTGGTTTCAGCAGCACCACTGCTTTGGATGGCGTCAGTGGGCATTTACCCTTATGAGAGAGTATTTCTCAAGTGATTTTATCTTTTCTCAATACTTGGGTTCCTAGGGTGCTGTTTATTCCCGTGAGCCATACTCCCTCTCGTCATGTCCTCTTTTCTATAACTTTGAAGAACTCTCTTGAAGAAAAGGAAATATCATATGATCCACCTATTCCACTTCTGGGTATTTACCCAAGGCACATGAAAACACTAATTCGAAAAGATATGTGCACCCAGCATTACTCACAATAGCCAAGATGTGGAAACAACCTAAGTGCCCATCAAGGGACGAATGGATAAAGAAGATGTGGTATATACATACAACAGAATACTATTCAGCTATGAAAAAAAAGACGAAATTGTGCCAGATGCAACAAGACGGATGGACCTAGAGGGTATTATGCTAAGCAAAATAAGTCGGACAGAGAAAGACAAATACCATATGATTTCACTCATATGTGAAAGATAAACAAACAAACACATAGATAAGGAGAATAGATTGGTGGTTACCAGAGAGGAAGGGGGTGGAGTGAGGGCAAAAGGGGTAAAGAGGCACATGCACCCCGTGATGGATGGAAACTAGACTCTTGATGGTGAACACGATGCAGTCCATACAGAAGCTGAAACGTAACGATGTACGCCTGAAATTTACACAGTTATAAACCAATGTGACCTCAATAAAATAATTTTTAAAAAGAGAAAAGGAAAAACAACTTAATCTTAATAACATTATTATGATAATCTTCGAGGCGTTGTAATAAGTGAAAACTTCTCATGTATTTTTTTCCACTGCGATGCTGACTAGCTTCATAAGTCTCCTCAGAGTGATAAATATTTCTTTTCTAGATCGAAAAGGAAAGCACTGAGAATTCAGCCTTCCCCAAATCTTTCATCTCATTCCAATGATTCTCTAGTTCTTTGAAGGGTGAATGACCTTTGCTTTCTTATGAATGGTGTTTGTAAAATGATGGAAACATCTAATTATCTATGGGCCCTTAAGAGCTTTTCAATTCCATGAGCCTTTTTAATGGGTCTCCACCTATTTCCTCTTTGCCCTTGGCCATAAGGACCGTATTCTGTAGATTTCTTCCTTCCTCTCATCATCTCTTTCCTGAACACCCTGCAAGCACCTTTCTCTCTCGTTTCCTTCTCTCTGAGCAAGGCTCGGTCCAGGGCCATGGGTTTCTTCCCCTCACAGCACACTCCTCTTGGAAGCTCCCCATCAGATGGCTTTAATTACCACCTGAATGCAGATGACTCCCAAATCACCAGCCCCAGCCTTGACATCTCACCCTTTCTCCAGTCCCATATTTCTTTCTGTCTGCGGAATATCTCTACTTGGGTGTCCCATCACCTCCTAAAACTAAACATGTCAGAAACGGAGCTCATTATCTCTCCACACCCCCTTCGTTCTCTGCCTGTTTCTCCAAGGCTGTCAATAGCATCCTCTCCTCGGGCTCCAAACCCTGGAGTTCCCAGATGGGCACAGGGCAGTCTGTCCCCACCATGCTTCAGAAAGGCAGATTTCGGCTACCACATTCCAGCACGCTGAAGACTATACTTACCAACTTCACTTAGAATTTCAGAAAGGGACTTCGAAAGAACAACATTATGATTTTGCTTCAGTTTTCAATTGATATTGCCTCGTTTTTTTTTTTTTTAATTTCACTCTGCTTTCTTATTCAGCCAACCATTGACAAATATTTAAGATCTCTGTTGCATTCTATTCCTTAATACATCTTGGAGTCCTGGAGCCCTTTGAATTGACAGGCAAATCACATACCACCTTCTGATTTATGACTCTAAATTATAGAATATATGAGACTGCATATTTATAAATCTTTTTATTTCCTAACATAATAACTGTAGTTACCAAATAGTAAATTAATTAGTAATTAGCCTGAGAGATGGATGAAATGGAAGTTTTAAGTGATTGTTTCTAGTCTTAATTCCTATTCTCTGTACCTGAAATCACCACCACCCTATCCCTGGGGCTTGGCTACACGTCATTATCTGTAGTACTCCTGTTTCTCCCCTATCATGCTATAATAATTGTACTGCCATGATGGATGCTGTCTTAGAACTCACCAGGCATTCTGCTAAGATATTTATTCACACACAAACCACCCTAGAAGTAAACATACAAATTGGTTTACGTGGGAAATAACTCATCTCAAACTGGTTTAACAAATATGGAAGATTTACTGCTCATATAACTGAAAAGTCCACTGGTAATGTGGGCTTCAGTCCTGGCTTGATCAGTGCTCTGGATCCATTTCCTTACAGTTTCCTCATCTCTGTCCTCTTCCATGAGTTAGATCTGTCATCAGGTTCATTTCCCTCACAGTCACAAAATGTTACCAGCAATAATCAGGCCTACATGCCTTCCTCATGGGATGGACATCATCCCAGAACCAATGAACAAAAAAGGCTCTTTATACAGAGCTTCGTACTGAGCCTGAGTTATCTGTTCATCCCTGATACCATCACTGGGACAAGGGGTGAGGGTACAATCACAGGCTAAGGTTAGTCAGGGCCACTCTTGGAGCCAGAGGTGGAGTCAATTTCACTCAAAGCACACATTACTCAGTGGGGAGAAATGAATGACTGTTGGGGACAACTGTAATGTCATGGTCCCTATTGTTTACATGAGAAAACTGACCATCACAAAACAAGTAAGTGATAACGTTTGGATTCGGTTTTGGATCTCTCTGTCTTGAGAGTTTGCTCTTAATCACTAGGGAGTAGTTCCTCCCTATAAACAGCTGGGTTCTTCAAAACAAGAAGGGGAGAATTCAGAATGTCCATCTCTTAGCTCTTTGCAGCTTATCGTGGGAAGGTCATCCTATGCTCCCATTCATTCATTTTTTACACCTAACATTTGAACCACATTGAATTTATCTTGCTCTTTTACTGTCCTGCTGATGTTCACAAGGACTTTTCTTTCAAGGGGAAAATGTGTCAGTTATCCTTCAATCAAACATTTTATATCTGAAGCAATTATGCTTATTCACATAAGATTATAAAATCCTCAAGATTTTGTTACTGCACCAGGTCCATTTTTGCCCACCACCCAGAAAGCCAAACACCGAGACAACGAGATTACAGCAGAGAGAGGGTTTAATAATCACAAGGCAGCCACGTGAGGAAACAGGAGAATGAATTGCAAATCCACTTCCCCAAAAATAGGGAGTCAGGGATATTTATGGGGTAGGGGCAAGGTGGTCTGAGATGATTGGAGGTGAGGAGACATGAGGTAATTGATGATCTGCGCAAGCATAGTCAGGCTTCATGCCTTCTCGCAGGGTGCATGTCTACAGAATGGTGGCATCAGCATGCACTGAGGGTGGAGTTTTAACCTCTTGACATCAAAAGGTTGCTTATTGGACATAGGTCTGCATGGGCCCAGTTGATGGGTTGGTGGTCTCAACCAGCCTGAAGTGGGCAAGGGGTCCCAACTCCTGAAAAAAATAGTTCAAACACCCATTAGCGTGGTGACCCCGGCCCCAGGGAGATGTTGTCTATGGACATCTAGTAGGAGTCAGATAGCGTATTGCCTGAATGGCGCAATTAACAACGGGTAAGTTTATCGTGCAGATTTAAGTCCTCACCTTCTGTTCTGATGAGTTTCTAGGTACGGCCATCCCCCCCTTCTTCCCGGTACAGGGAAGAAGATAGCTTTATGAATGGAAATTTCCTTTACAAATGTAAATGTCTCTTTCAAAGGGTAACCAGAACTAAGAATGGCTTAGCAAGGACCTTCCCAGATACCCGGAGATGTCTATGGTGATGGCCTGTTCTGGAGGCAGGTCTCTCATCCCAAACTCTTTCCATCAGTTAGTGGGAGTTAAAGTGTCTCTCCGGCAAAGACATATTTTGAGGTGGTCAGTTCTGATCCCCCTAGTTACTAGCTGCTTGATCATCAGTGGCTAACTGTTGGCCGGTTTCAGTTTGACCAATGGCTGATACGTGCTCCAGGCCACTGCACACTTGACAGGCCATCGGCACAAAGAATATCAGTGAAGGGAGTAGATCTTAAAGGTTCTCATCACAAGGGAAAAAAAATTTTGTAACTATGTATAGTGATGGATGTTAACTGGACTTATTGTGGTGATCATTTCACAATATATACAACTATTGAATCACTACATTGTACACCTGAAACCAATATAATGTTATACGTCCATTATACCTCAATTTAAAAAAAAGAATGTCAGTGACAATGTCCTTCCCCTATAGTGCTGAATGATACCTGCCCTCTGGAGGACAATCATTTTTGCTCACTGACAAGTCCCTACTGAAGAGCCATTTAGAGCATAACAACTTCTGGACACAAGTGAAGACAATGTTGAAAAGCTGGAAACTTCTCTTTCATGCCTCCATTCCCATGCCTTTTCTCCTGTTGATACTGTTATTCAGCAGCCAATATGGTATAAACGAAGGAACATGGATTTGGAGAGAAGTGGAGCAAATATTGGCTCTTTCCCTTCCCCAAGCAAGTTATTTAACTTCCATGAGTTCTAGTTTCCACTTAGTAAACAGGGCTACTCCATAGAGTATTTTATGTATGTAACAAATGCTTATAGAGAGAGCTTACCTTCTGCCAGCCACCGTTCCTAGCACTTTACAAACATTAACTCCTCCTCCCAAGCCTCTGAGGTAGATGCTATTATTATCTTCACTTTATGGAAGAGGAAACTGAGGCACAGGGAAATTAAAGAATTGCCCAAGATCACAGAAGTGCTAAATGATAGAGCCGGGATCCAAACCCAGGCAGTCTGGCTCCAGAGTCTGTGTTCTTAGCCACTAAAGTGCCTTGAGTTATTAAGAGGGTTGCACCAGACCCCCGCTGTGAAAGCATGCCTGTGCTATACGCGCCCATGCGCATCAGAGCGCCTGGTTTCTTACCCTTTACGGTCCCTCCCAGCCACCAAAACACAAGAGACTAGATCTGTAATTTGATAGGAAAGGGTTTCATTGATTTATTAGATTTTGTAAGCCTTTCTTAGTGGCACACAATTTTATGTGCCATTAAATGACACAATTTCGTGTCATTTAGTAATTTAAGAGGCTATTCCAGGGACAGTGGAGGATTCCCATTCCAGTGAGCCTGGAAAGTCACACTCTTCCTACCCACACAGTTCTGTAGAGTCACCAGCAGCTCATGGCACTCACGTCGCCGGCAGGATGTCCCGGTTTCTCCACCACCTGGAAGAGAGGCGCGGCCGAGGTCGCTTTGGCCGATGACATGTGAATGAAGTGACCAGTGTGATTTGGGGCAGAACTTCTAAGAGCCAGTGTGTGAGTTGCCTTTCCCCTCCCTTCCCCTTGGCTTAGAAATCACTGACGGCCGAGACAGTAGAGGCTCTGTCAGCTTGCATGCTGAGTGAGGATGCCATGGAGAAAAGCACCCAGCCAGCCCACGACAGACATGCAGAACAAGAGAGAAATAAATCTTTGCAGCGTTACACCACAGAGATCTGAGGGTTATTTGTTACAGCAACATCACTATTCTATCTTGACTGTTTCACTTGGGGCCAGAATAAAGGGACAATGTTCTTTGGTCTCTTCCAAATATCTTTTCTGCTCTGCTCAAGAGAACAGGTAAGAGACTATTCCAGCTTCTGTTTCTGAGCACTTATGCCCTCGAGTTGCTGGATGGGGAATATCTCTCTGGCTGGAAACTATCCTACTCAAGCATGTCCCCTTCCCTAGCAAGATTTTTCCTCCTATTTTCCCAGTCTGAGCCTAGGCTCTTCCTCCTAACCTTCACCTTCCCTTCCTTAAGACAGCTAGTTTCCAAAGAGGAAAGGGCCCCTCCCCTGTGTTTCTCTACTGTCTATGCCATCCACTCTAGCACATGTCTATTATTCCCCTGAGCAAGACAGTCCCAGAGTCATGAGCCAGTTTCTTGGTGTCCAAACATTTACCATCCCAAAAACTTAGGATAGGAAATGCTGGCAGAGAACGCCTCAGTGCCCAACAGCAGGCAGGAAGAATGCAGGCACGGGGGAGTGGGGTTGTCTACTGAAGAATGAAATGCTGTCTGAGGAAGTCCTCTTTAATCAAGGAGAGCACAGAGTACGGGATATAGAACCATTCTGCAGGAACACGTGAGTCACTCTGTAGCATCTGTATGATTCAGATTAAAGTGTACACACAAACTTCTCAGTTTTAAGGCCAGACTGTTCATATTTATATCCCCGAGCCCAACACAATACTTGGAACATAATAAATACTCAATAAATGTTTAGTAAATAGATTTTAATTAATGGTACATGATATCAATGAAAACTGCTAACAGATCCATGTTAGATAAAAAACTAAGAAAGCAAAAAAAGCATAAAAAGTTGATTTGACTTTCTTCAATATGAATTACAATATTTACAAGAACTACATCACCTGCGCCAATTACAATGTAGCACAGTAATGGCTGCGAATATTAATAAATGGCTGTCAAATTAATTTTGCTGCGTGTTTTATTTGATATCAACAGTCTTCATAGTCTGCTGCTTATATAAAGTGGCTGTTTACGTAGCTTGCTTCCATCCTAAAAAGTGAAGGCAGTGTTGGTTATCGCTGCTCTACTCGCTCGACTCAAGCAGAGCTGAAGTTTGCTTAGGTGAAGGACGACAGAATCTCAAATAATCATTCACACTCTTCTGGTTAAAGCAGCGGACCTGTAGTTCTTACTAGTCTTAACCGCACAGGGTGTTAAAGGAGGCCGCCCCTACTTGCTGTGAGCAGGAGGTCCCACTCTGGAATCCGCAGTAAGCCTCGTTTTACAAGCTCCCTCCGGGGGACTCAGCCACAGCCCCCGCCGCTGAGGCTGCTGCTCGAGCGCTCACCGGAACTTCTGTGCATTTTACCAGATGCCTTTAAAATACGCCCATTCCTGGACTCTTTTCTTTTCCCAGTTTCGTATAGCATCATCATTCTCTCCACTGCCAGGACAGCAGCCCTGTCTATTCTGCTTCCCCCTCTCCTCACTCCCTGTTCCTAATCAAGTCCTGCTGGCTCCTTCCAACCTACGGTTGGCCAGACATACCTCCTCCCTCTGTCCTCTCCATCCCAACGTAATGCAGGCCTCACATGGGTCCCGAATGACATGGGAGATCAGGAGTTCTCCTGTTCACACCCCCTCTCAGGAGAGCCTGTGTCAGTCAGGTCCAGCAAAGAGACAGAAGTAATGCACAGAATTGTTAACTAGACTTTGAAGAACAGGGGAACAGCTCGAAGGTGTCACAGAGGAAACTATCACAGCAAGCAGCTACCACTCCCGAGGCTGCAAGACCAAGAGCAGAGGCTGGAATTACTAAAACTTAGAAAGAGAGGCTGCACAGAGCTGAAAAACTCAGCCCTGTGGGGAGGGACACCGTTGGGCTGGGACTGGTGTCTCTGAGCTAGAGAGGGGCTCTGTGCTGTTGGGACCCCAGACCTCTGAGCAGCAGCTGTGGCTGGTGTTGTCGGAGGTGGGGGTGCAAGGAAGCAGGCTCTATGAATGTTGGAAAAACTGCTAATTTGATTCAATTGCTGCTCCTGGAACTGACTACCGCTGGCAGGTTTTGTAAAGAAGTGAGGCTGGGTGATGCTCACAGGAACAGGAGGGGTAAGTCTTCCATTCTCCATCAGTAGCTCTAGCTGACAGAGCCTCACAGGGCGCCAGCTGGCAAAACCGGACGGTTTTCCGAGCCCCAGCCCTGGCATCGCTAAAGGAATACAGAACACTTGAAGCTGAAAGACAAGAAATGGCACATGATGACATAATGAATGGAGGTCACTTCATTTCATCATAACTCTCATCTTCTTAATTTCTTCTGGCTCAGGTCCAAATGCCAAACCCCAATTAACTGTATCATCTATAGAAGGTAGAACTATACTAACTATATCTTCTGTTCCTTGTTTCCAACCTTACTTCTCAACACCACAGATATTCGGCTTGAATCAGTTTGTCTCCTGACTCTATCTTACCCACTAACCCTCAACTTTGCACCAGTTCCACTTTCAGCTGCCTTGGCATTATCTTGCCAACTAGGTCACAGTCAAGTTCCACTAGTGGTTAAAACTCTCTGTAGCTATGTTCAAATCAATTCATAAAGTTCAGGCAAGGGCACACTCCGGGATTTCCTCTGCCATTCTGAGGGAAACCAATCTCTTACCTTAGGAGCGCTTCTGAGGAAGAGCAGTAAACACTCTAGCAGGGGTGTGGAAGCACACCAAATGGGAGGTCCATGAACACGCAGAACTGAATACAGTCCTGGTGAGAGCCCAGTGGAGAGACATCCACCAAGTCAGCCACGAAGATTGTCCAAGCTTTCCTCTATCATAGGCACAGATGGGGTGGATTAAGAAAACAAGCCAGGGGCTCTGGTTTCTATGGCTTTGCTCGCAGAAGTTCCCCTACCTGGAACTTCCTTTCTCTCCTCCTATCTGTGAAGGCAAGCCCTAGATTTTCTTCAAGGTCAACTTTCAGACTCGCTTCTTCACCGTACCATGTTTACCAAGCCTCTCAACTTTTGGTAGTGTGAACAAGCGAGCAGAGAATGTAGAATTAAGTTTGAAGAAAATAGTTCAAATACATCCAGTTCTGACCCAGAGCAAATCCTATACCCAGAGATACCAACTTTCACTTATTAGTCTAGGAAAATTTTTAAAGATTGGTGATATGTTCTGCTATTTTAAAGAAAAGACAGTGGCATAACAGACTTTATGATAGAGTTTATCGATAATTACACGGACACACACACAAAGTAATGCATTTTACAAAAGATCTAAGAGGATATATACCAAACTGTAAAGGGGTTACCTCTGGGAGGGGAGTTTGGGGGAAAGATAATGCAGGAGGACTTGCACTTTTCATTCTATATCTTTCTGTGCTGTGTGAATATTTTACAATGCCAATGTACACATTCATAATTTTTATAAATTTTAATGATAGACCTCAAGTTAAAAATGATAAAATTATGGGGGTCAGAATAGAAGTCACAAGCAGTCTAGTGAAAATATCAGAAACTTAATTAGCTCTTTTCAGAAATACACTATATTTAACTACTTGTTTACAAGAAAAGAAAAACTAAATTCAGTAGATTGTACAAGCAGCCAACTGCTCTTTATCTAACTACATATATCAAAATATGTGTTTCTGTGTAGATTTCAAAGAAGACTGTTCATGCTTAAAACTGTATTTTTGAGATTTCTGTAGCTAAATATCATGGGATTCTATACCATGCCGTCTGCAGTGTACATTTTAGCACACACACAGCTGAACATTTGAACAGAGCAAAGATCAATGGGAAGCCCGGTATCCTTGGGTTTGGCAAAGTGTTTAAATCTGTTTGGGTCTAAGTATTCAGAACAATGAAATGTTAGCCCATCTGAGACTTCAGCCTTTTTTTCAGGTGCAGTTTTGACAGCTGTGTAAAGGATTTATGCAAGTTTGGATGAATTCAAACACAGGTGTAAAAGATAAAAGGCAAGTGGAACAAATGCTCTACCTATGATCATTTTTCCATGTTTGGCCATCTTATTTGTGCCTGTTGATTCCAGTACCCTTTCATGCAACATCTATCTTATGAGTCATCAAAAAACACCACCTTATTTTAATTTATTGCTAATAAAGAGTGAAATTTTGCACAAAATTATGCCTGGTTCTTCTCTCTAAACTCAACTGTTTTATTCCCTTGTGTTTCTTCCATCTTTTCTCCACAGCCTTCAAGTGGATTATTCTGCCTCCCTCAATCTCTTTGACCTGTAGATGTATTTAGCAGATCTTATAGCAGTGTCTCAAAATGGTACAGGTAAATATTTCATATAATCATTTGACTATATTCTAATTGAAAGGTTTAATATTTTGTGTCCCCAGTAGAATGTAAGGTCTGGAGAGTGGCACGAAGTCTTATGTTCTTTGTTCCTTCCTTATCACACTGAACACAGTCCTTACCAACTGATGGAAGGCAAAAGATAACCAGATCCTTAAAATCCAATTTTTAAAACTTTATACACTATGAAAAAACATTTTTGAAAAGGATTTTGTCTCGATTTTGCATTGCCATGATATGTTAAAATGACTTCAGAATGAGATGCACCACTCTTGCCCAGATTTTGTGTAAAATAAAGGAAAACCCCAACACAACCCAGATCTCCCCATAGCAACAAGCAAGAGTGGCCCAACAGAAGTGACAGCCATGCCTTGAGCCATGCCTGCTCAAGAGAGCAGGACTTGAAGGAGCATGGTCACAGCAGAAGGGATAAGACTGGCAGATTCACTGTAGCTGCCCAAACTTGTTCATAAACTCATGTGCCACACAACACCTCAAAGTCTTCTAGAAATTCTTGCAAGTACTTTGGAGTCCTGCATTAAAAAAAAAAAAAAAAAATAGTGAAACACAGAAGAGAAACTCAGGTATATGTGTACCCATTTCTGGATGATTGGAGCACTAGACAGGATTCAGGATCCTGGATTCTATCCTAAATTACTAGCTACATAAATCCAAGAAAATCCCAATTCCTGAGCTTCTTTTTCCTCATATGTGAAGCAGGAGTAATAACTTCTACCCAATTCACTTTTGAAGCAGTTATGAGGCTCAGATGAAATGAGAAACATGAAACTGTTTTTGCAAAGTGTTGAGCACCATGGAAGGTAATATTGTTAGTGTCATTTAATTAGTCTATAGACAAAAAAATGATGCATAATTTCATTTACTCATAAAATTGTGTTTAGGATATTATTATTGAAAAGAAGTCTTAATTCCTTGTGAAGAGTTTGGGATATTAGAGTAAAAATTATTCCTTCTAAAGTTACTCACTGAGTTTACTTTGTGAGTGTGTGAGGAAGACCAGCCCTGAGCTAACATCCATTGTCAATCCTCCTCTTTTTGCTGAGGAAGACTGGCCCTGTAGATGGCATGGCCTAACGATACGCCTGGCTTGATGAGCAGTGCCTCTGTCTGCGCCTGGGATCCAAACCTGCAAACCCCCAGGCCACTGAAGCAGAGCGCCTGAACCACTATGGCACTGGGCCGGCCCCTTTGTTGCTTTCTTTTACCATCTTCATAGATTTCCAATAACCAAGGCTTTACAATAATTGAATCATGCTTCAATATTGTTCCTAGAAATAGAGCTGCAAAGCGCCTCCGCAAAACCTTTTTTTCTCTTCGGTAAGGAAACGGAGGTATAGAGACTGGAAGGCTAAACCAGCAAGGTATTGGATGATGGAGTTCAGGGCAGGCAACCCCAAGATGCGCCATTCTGGCATGCGGATTATTTCGAGCTGAAGACAATAAAGGCTCAGAAGAATCTTGAAGGACATTTGACCTTCCCCCTCCCAATTGTCTAAAGGAATTTGGGATGGGCCCAAGGACGGGCCTCACCTTGGAAGACTCTGGGTATCAATAAACCAGGAGGGTCTTTGCTACGCCCATTCTTATCAAAGTTCTGTGTACCAAACATTTACATTTGTAAGGAAAGATATCTCCTTCTCTGTAGGGGGAAGAGAGGTGGATGACCTTATCTCTAGAAACTGGTCAGTGTGGAAGGAGAGGCCTTAAATCTGCATAATAACTTTACTGTGTTTTCTTGTAATCCCTCCTGGCTGACACTCCCAAGTCCCCCCCAAAATCGTTTGTCTATATAAGAGGAGAATCTCCACCATTTTGTCGAGAGACACTCCCTGGTCTCTCCCATGTACATGTTTTATAAAGCTTTGTTTGATTTTCTCCTGCTATTCGGCCTCATGTCAATTTAATTTGTAGCCCAGCCAGAAAGGACCCAGAGTGGGTAGAGAATGCTCTTTCTCCCCATCATGGAAAAACCAGGACCAGCCAGGTCTCCTGACAGGGTGGTCCTCAGTCCTTGCTGGAACACCAGCCAGCTATCCTAATCTGATGGTTCCAAACATAACCCACTTTCCTTTACATGCAGTAGATGATGGAAGAATCTAAATTAGAGAAGAAACAACTGGATACCACATTGGAGGGATATGCTGGAATCCCAAGCTGCGTTCCTTCCCTAGTGAAGGCTACTTCATTACAACAAAGTCATTCTCTAACATCAAGTCGTACACCTTGCTAGCACCACAAGTCTTTACCAGTTTAAAGCCACCCTCTGGAGAGGTCTTTCTAGCCATCCAAACTAAATCACCACCAACCTCTATCGCATCATCTCATTTTAGTTCTCTGCATTCAAAATTGTTTCTTTGTGTATTTCTGTCTTCCCCACAGAAATGTAAGCTCCAGGAGTGTAGGGATCCCGTGTTGCCCCTCAGTCATTTCCATGTCCAGAATAGTGCCCAAAACTTAGAACACTCTCAATAAATATTTGCTGACTAGATGAATAAATGAATGGACATGTTGCTTGCTTTGTAACTGAATCAAACGCATTAACAGCGCTACCATCACGTGCATTTCTGCTTTAGAATCTTTGTTCCAGCAGCTTTTCAGTGGCATGAACTAACCAAGATTCTCCCTATTTGTTTTCCTATTACCTTAGTCGATAATCTTAATAGAATATTTTATTTTGCTTTCCTTTGCATTTGTAAGAGAAAATACACTTCTGCTCATGGGAAAAGAAATGTTATCTTTGCCCTTTAATTGGACAAGTGTCTATTTGAATCAATTTTTCCAATTTTGGAAAACCAAAGTTTGTCTAATACTCAAAGGAGAGATTTTTTTCCTTCCCGCCAGACACTCTGTTGTCGTTTGCGAAGTCCTCTCTCAAAATGTTTCTCTTTAAAAGCTTTTAAGAACATACCAGTGCTCTTTAGTGAAGAAGGCTATTTTTAAGAGAGTGGGGAGGCAAGAGGAAGGAGTAAAACAAAACAAAAGGGAAAGATTGAAACCTCTTGCCTATTTGACTTGTCCACTTGGGGCTGGTAAAACATAATAGCTTTGTCTATCCGGCTTGTCATGGAATAGACACACTAAATGGCTCTACACACTAAGTGCTCTTCATAGGAATTAAGAGTTTCTGCAACAACACCCTCACCTACTTAACTGGGCTCCTTAACATTCCATGCAGAGCAGAGACCACGGAAACCAACTAGCTAAATGGTGCCTGTCCAATAAATGAATATACAGGGCTGGAATGCTGACTTCTAACTCCACAGAGAGCAAAACCCAGGCCAACTAAGGCAAGAAGGAGAGGATGAAGTTCTGCGGGCACCTTTTCTTTTGAAGTGCCCCAAACCTTAAAGGCTGCCTTTCATTTGGGGAAATCTTTTGGTAAAATCACTCCCCACGTGCAGCCCCGCTGGAGGATTGTGGTCTAGTCTTGCCTGCAGCAAACTGACTGCACTGACGCCTGCCTTTCCTCGCAGATCCCTGAGCACGAGACAGACGTTAATTAATGCCCCCAACGCAGTACTATTACCCGTGGCTCACAGATGAGGAAATCCGGACACCAAGAGGTTGAATAACTAGCCTCAGGCCACAGAGTGAGCTAACAACAATGCAGAACTTTCCAGTAACCGTCGGCCCTCCTTACCAGCTTCAGCTCAGAGAAAGTCTGAGGTCATCCCCACAAGCAGAACCATTTCTGGTTGAGATAGGCTGCAGTCAACTTATTTATCTTTTTCACAGTAAGTTTAGACCCATTCCAGAACATAAATGAACTCTATGCCCAAAGGTCTTAAAATGCAGAAACAATCAGAGAATCTGGCATATTTATATCTTTCAGGGCCCTTCCCATTGTATCCTTTAATGAGCATGTCTGACAGGAAACTCTTTGCCCCCAGACTTCAGAGAGAATTAACTGAGCGCCTACTGTGTATGAGGCGCTGTGATTTCAGACCCAGCTCCCATCTCCTTTCCAGAGAACTCGAATGTGACTTCACTGAAATAACTATTGCAACTCTGGGGTCAAGTGGAAATTAGAAACTAAGGATGGCTTCTCTCTTGTCCAAAGCTTGGCAAGAGGGATGTAAAGATTACCAAAGGTGAATGATGTGATCATTATATAGCAGGACAGCCTTGCTGCTCAAGTCACAACATCTTGCAGCCACACAACTTTTAAACAGCCTATCAGAAGTTCTAGCATGTGAACAGTCCCAGTTCTATTAATAACATAATAATTTATCACTAATTGAATTTTTCTATGTTCTAGGCTTTACATAAAATATCACATTTAATATTTGCAACAACCTTCAAAGAGGTCGTTAGTATCTTTTCTCATTTTACAGAGGAGGCCTTAGGGCTCTGCGTGTTGGATAACCCGCTCGTAGGTAGCAGAGCCAGCGCTTAAACCAGGTCTGACCACCAGTCCATGCTGTCAACCATCATATTTCACTACTTCTTTTCTGATGCTAATTGAGGATGCTTGACTGAGCATCCCCCCTTCTGTTACTATTTCTTAATTCTCTCAGCGCTGTCTTTAGAGGCTTTCAACTAGTAGCCAGGTCTCCCTAGCATGAGAACACACCCAACAGCCAGACTTTCCTGAGAACCCTCTGCCCCACTGGCCCCCTCTAGCTCGCAGCACAGCCCCACTTGGAGCTTTCACACCTTTGCTGCCCAAGTCCTGGGAAGACTACCTTTTGATCGTTACCTAAAAGGCTCCTGTTTGAAGTAGAGCTTCTTATTCAAGGAACACTGGAACTATTTCCATGCTCTGGACCTCCTATTTGGTGTGAGCCCCTGATTTCAACCTGACCTCAAGCTTGTGTGTAATAACTGGTTCATTTCTTCATCCGTTCATCTATCAGTTTAGGCTGCAAGTATCAGAGTAACCAAGTCAAACTGACAAACAATAAAAAGGATTTGTTGGTTGACTAAGTGAAAAGGCCAGCAGCAATGCGGGCTTCAGGTAAGGTTTGATCAGGACTCTGGCTCTGCTTCTCTCAGATCTGTTCTCCTCTGTATGTCAGATTGTTTCTCAGACTGACTCCTTTCCTGGTTGAAAGATGGCTATTGGTAGCAATTCAGGTTCCAGCTTCCTTGTTTCATATCCCGGCCATGGTGAGGAAAGGTGACAGGGAAAAGGGAAAAAGAGAGAGAGATGGAGATTTTGACTCAATGTCAAAATCACTGACTGAGAATTATCGAGCTTTGTGCTGATTAGACCACTCCTGAACCTGTCTCAAGGCTAGGGAACTGACAAGTACACTGAATGGCTCAGGCCTGGTTACCTGATCCAATCACTGTGCCAAGGGGGTAGGATTATCTGAAGTGTCTCAAATCAGCCCACTCCATTCTGTATAGCTGCAACGCAGTGGTGGAGGGGTAGTTCCCCAAATGAAAATCTGGAGAGTGTTAGGAAGGAGGAAAAGGGGGCATGAGGGCTGAGTAGGCAACAATGAATGTCCTCCACAGTCCACCCCTTTGGCTACCCAAATCCATACACATTCACCTTCCCATACATGCACTTTCAAAATTGTCCACACCTGTGTAAAGGAACTCACCCAATGGGGCACTGAACAATGCCTCATGTAGTTACTACATTCAACTGCAAGCCTAGGAACCGTGACTGATGGTCAGACTACTCTGACAGATCTTGCATTAACCCCTCATGGCCCAGTGACACATGGCTAAGTGGCAAAGTAACCCCCAACAATACACTTAATACACAATGGTGGAGGGAAAAGAAGACAACTGCAATTTAAAAAAAATCCTATTCGAAAAGAGGGAGAGGGGAAGCAACACACATTGGCCCCAAACCCATAATATATATCATATCCTACTAAAGAGTAATGTCAAGGATATAAGATATGTATTACACATTATTTACATATATTATATATCATGTATTTAATAAACATAATGTTATAATATGCATATTTCATTACCTTGGCAGTGGAATGAATTCCTTGGTCAGACAATTAGCAAATTCGTCTTCTTTTGCAGGTAGAAAATGATTAACACAAGTGCTTGGAAAGAGCAGAGGTGTCAGAGTTCTGTGCCATTAGCCACTCAGGGTCTACCTCTGGAGCTTGAAGTCAAGTCAATCTTGCCCAAACTTTAAGGCTGCTACACAACATGCAATGGAGGAGGGTGATTCCCTAAAGGAAAATCTAGATTCTCTAAGGATGTAGCATGAGAGTGAGCAGATGCTGGTAGAGATTGCTAGTTGCCTAGCCTAATATTCGTTCTCCTCTTTTTCTTTAATATGCAAATCCAGATTTTGCTTGACAAAATTACAGACCTCACTGCCCAGCCTCCCTTATAGCTCAATGTGGACATGTGCCTAAATTCTGGCTTGTGAGGTGTAAGCAAAACTGTTGTGTGACAGATTCCAAAAAATTTCCTTTAAGGACAGCTGGCATGTCCCCTTTGCCTCTTCTCCCATCTTGCTGTGTGGAACACGATTGTAAGGGCTAGCACTCTAGCCACCGTCTTGGACCATGAAGACAAAGGCCACTTCTTACACCACTTCTTACAGACGGTGGAGTCGTAAGCTGAGAGAAATTGGATCCCTTACTTGGTGAAGCCACTAAAGCATCTGTGAATTCTGTATCCCAAGACTTCGTTTACATGAAAGAGAAAGAAATGTTTACCTTATTTACAGCCATTGTTTGGGAGGGGCTTGGTAGTTTTGATTGATATTAATCTAGTAGTAGGCAACCCCAAATTTCTCATTTAACCAACATTTATCTGGGGTCCTCCTGTGCTAGATCCCTTACTCTCAAGCTCCTTTATTCACTCTCTATCCAAACTAACCCTCAACCTACTCTGACACTTTGTGCTGACTCTTCCATAGTTCTCTGGGTCACAGTGGACAGTTCTGCCTCCATCATCCCTGCTTTCCAGGGCTCAGCGTGACACTATTCCTCTTCTAGGCAGGCTTTTCTCTTACCCTACTTAGGAGAATAAGTTCAGATTTTTGCACATCCTTATTCAGTTAAACTGGATTTTATTTAACATTCCAGGGGAGAATGAATTATCGTGTATTCTTAGTATTTATCAATGCATTTGACCTGACTTGTCTTCCTTCAAAACAGCAAATGCCCCTTTGACCCTTCAGCCCTGGCTTTCTCCTGTGAAACGATTTTCTAACTGAGCATCCCCAACGTTTCCCACCTCAATCAAAACTTGATGTGAATTAGCACAATGTGGTTCATACATACGCTTTATATTTTTATGGGTCTGTCAGTAACTATGTACGCTGAGAATAAGAATATGTGCCAAGTGGGCACTTTAATGCTTTTTAATGAAAAGAATGATGACGTATTTGTTGACTGATTGGAAATAGTACAACAATGGTACCTGAGCCATTTATTGAACACTTACTATGTTGCAGGAACCATACTCACCACATTAAATATATTATCATACTTAAGTCACATAATGGCCTATGAAGCAGGAGCTATTATTTCCCATACTTTATAGATGAGTAAACCAAGAAGTTAAACAATTGCCAAACATCACACAGCTAGTAAGTGGTGGAGTTAGGATTTGACCCTAAATCTAAACAGCACCAAATCTCTCTGAGGCCACAAAAGGAACAGAAATTTTCCAGGTGGTGGTACCTTCCATGCAGTCACAAAGACAACACGCCCCGAGCTACACAGTCCATCTTGGATTGAATGTGAAAGGATGTGCATAAGAACAAAAGGTCAATGCAGAAGTTCCTTTTTTCACCTTTGGAAAATAATCATATGCTTCCCTATTATCTGTCAAGCATTAATCTCTAGAATCCAAGCAGAGTCAGGGAGACCCCCCCCCCCGACTGATAATTCATAAACCAGAAAATCCACTTGCTCAGAAAATTACAACATCCAACACAACACACACACACACACACACACATACACACACACACACACACACACACACACACAAACACACATATATATAAAATAGATGTGGTTTCTTAATGAGGATCTTGGGCTTTTTTGAAATTCTAGCATTCTTTTCTAGATATAAAAGCAGTCTTTAAAGGCAGGTTCCCTGATATACATACAAAAGTCAAAATACCTGGCCTCCCCTCACCAGCCATTGCAAATCTGATTGTAGTACAGAGTTAGAAAATCAGCAGGGGCCACCTTACTAACACCAGTCCTGGCTCTGAGGGCTGTTGACAGAACACATGACGGTTAAGCTACCAGCAAAGGGTATTTGTTTTAGCTATTTACAGTTTTATAACAGAATGCAAGGAGACTGGAATGAAAAGGGCTCCAGAATGCACAGCCATGCTCACACTGTGCCACCTGTAGGCAGAGCCCGGGAATCTCCGCGAACACCTGAGATACAGGAAAGAGGCCTTATTACTCACCAGGAATAAGAGAATAAACCCGGAAATCAGTGGGGCCGTTGAGACAACAGCACAAGGTCAAGGGCCAACCTTGTGGAGGTAGACAAGGAACATTCTACCACACACCACCTACAGCTTCTGTGGGCTGCTACCAAAGAACCAAATCTGTATTTCAACCTTCCACGCTTTGAGCCCTGAAAGATTCTAGTGTGACACACTGAAGGTCAATGTATTGGGCATATTCTTATTGTGGTGGCGAGAGGAGAGGTTTTCGCCTTCCTTCAATTCTCACCCCACCTTTCTAAGAGGTCGCTTCAGTTAGCTGTAACTGGCTTCACCAACCCATGGATCATTTTCAGTATCCAGTTTTTTTGGTTAAAATGGAGTTCAAATCAAGGAAAATTGTGATACATTGTGTATGCATCAAACTTGCAGAGTCAGAGCTGTCCTATTCAATTCAGTAGCCACAAGCTACGTGTAGCTGCTCAAGTTTAACTTGATTAAAAATAGGTAAAATTCAAAATTCAGCTTTTCACTCACAAAAGCCCCATTTCAAGTGCTCAATAGTCTTGTGTGACTAGTGGCTTCCACAGAGATAATCCAGATATAGAACATTCCATCACCACAGAAAGTTCTGTTGATCGCTGCCAGTCTCTAGTCTAGATCATCAGAGTAGGAGATTCTACCACGAAGAGGTTAAGGCTGTATTACAAATATTACAATTATTTTACAAATGTGTATTACAAATATTAACTGCAAAAAATACCACCTAACTGTCTCAGGGAATTTGAGCTATACTTTCACTAAGTCACAATTATCCATGAGCTGGTTATTTAGTTCAACTATAACTTTCCACCAGCTACATGTAGCTAGAATTAAATTCAGCTACGTGTGACAGAAACACAAATTAACAGTAGTTTAAACACACAAAGTTCTCTATTATTGCAAAGTTCCAGAGATCAGCAGTACAAAGCCAGTACAGTAATTGGATTTATTCATTAGGGACCCCGACTCCTTCACACTTCCTGTTGTGTCATTCCCAGGGGATGGACTTCAGGGGCCTGTTGCAACATGTTGTCGAGCTCCCGTATTTAGATCTGCCGTCCAGCCATTGGAAGGGGAAAAGGGAAGGGGACAGGTAGGCCTTTCCTTTAAGGATATTTCCTTAAGTTGCAAACAACATTCTTGCTCGCAACCTAGTGTCCAAAATGTAAACACATGGCACCACTAGCTGCAAGGGAGGCCAGGGAATGTGCCCTTTATTCTGGTGGCCATAAAATTAGGGGTTTTATTATTATGGAAGGAAAAGAGAATGACTATCGGAAAATAACCAGGAGCCTCTCCCACACTAACAGTGTTGAAAAATGGTAAAATGGGGAAATAAAAAGAGACTAAAGAGAATTAATTTTCTTAAGTGCAAGCAACATTGGTTAAAAGTTGAAGAAAAATTTTAAAGTATTGAATAAATGAAAATCTCTGAGTTTTTGGTGATTTTCAATGATCTATATCTCCTTATGGGCCATCTAAGTGCTGTGATTTAAGGAAGAGCCCTCCACTGCTAAACTCCCCCCACAGTGCTCAGAATTCTTCATTTAACTTTCTCACATGGCTCAAAATGCCATCAACTACAGATTTATTTCTGTTAACAAGGTCTTTGCAAAATGCAAATATTCCTGGGGATGGTAAGAATATCCATTGAGTCTCAATTTATTATGAATTGGTCAAATCCAACTTTTGATCTCCAAAGACAGAGAGATTGACTGAATTGGGATGTTGTGGGGAATGGGGACAACGAGGAAGAAGTAATTTTGCAACTTTGGGAGTGGAAAGACAGGAGAGGAAAAGCACTCTGGGTGTTTTGCAGAGTGGCTGAGGGAGCTAAATACCAGGTCAGGTCATTGGAAATGCCGGAGAAGAGAAGGGAGGGTCAAGGTAGGAGAGAGAAGGGAAAGGGAGAATGAAGGGCACCGATACGGAAGTGAGAGCTGAGAAAGCATCAAAGATGCGTTTCATCGGCCTGAAATTTTGCCTGGAGTTGACCATGAATATTACAATATTTTCATGGTTTTTAGAAAAATATGCAAGGATACTTTTTTTTTCTATTAAGAAATTAAAAGGCATATAGGAAGCTAAACTGCAGGGCTCATTTAAGCTTACACTCTTTTTTTTTTTACACTCAACAACGAAAAAAGAAATTCTATTATCAGAACTAAAAAGCCTCTCTCTTACTGTTTTGGAACTGTGTTAACTCATTTACTTTTGCTTTCAATTTAACTGTCAGTTTTTAGAGATTCTACCTAATAACAACAATAACAACAGTGATGGCATTTAACAAGAACTTTGAGGAAGGCATTATCCTAAGTGTTTTACCTCTATTATTTCATTTAATCTTCACAACGTCTCTGAGGTAGATATCATTCTATGCACTTGACAGAGAAGGAAACTGAGGTTCAGAAAGGTTAAGTGACTTGTCTGATGAAACACAGCTAGTAGAGGCAGAGTCAGGCTCCAGACCTACAAAGCCAAGCTCCAGATTCTGTGTTCTTAATTCCTGCACTTACACTGCCTCCCTTTGATAAACTTGGTGTTTATCAAAAATATCAATGATTCACATTCAGAACAAAAGGGACACCTGAACAGGCCATATGCTGTACTCCTTTCTCAGTGAGGCATTCTCCACGCGATTGACATGACTTCTGACGGCTTCGAGTGTTCAGTATGGAGACGGACTGCCACTGCCTCCTACAACCTTCTTCAGGGTCCTTCTCCCCCCATTCCCTGCCTCAGGCTCCCCACCACAACCACCATCACGACTATCTTCACTCCGCAACTAAGGTGTTTTCTGTCAGTGGTGTCATCTAGTGGTCAGAAAGAGGAACTCGTTTATTTAGTGTCCCTTTTCTTTGCCCAATCCTATTTTCTTCCTCAAGGATTTTTTTGACAGAATATATTTACCTCTTTTAAGTCGTCATGCACAGGTCATTCAGTTCTACCTTAAACACTGTTTTTATTCATATAGACTCATCGCCTCTAATTCCCTGTCTTCTCCTCCTCTCTTTTTCTTTGAAGGAAGATGTCTCTCCCATTCACCATTTACTTTACTAGATGAAAAGTCAGCCTAATCCTTGGGGATAGTGGGCTCTGGAGTGACACAGAGCTGGGTTTGAATTCCAGACTCATCACTTATTAATTGTGAGAACTTAAGCATATTAGAACCTGTCTACATCTCAGTTTTCAAATCTACATAATGGAGATGAATTACCCACTTCAAAGAGTTGTTATAGGAATGAGGTTAATTAACATAAGAAAAATCCCAATACCTACCTGTCACATAGTAAGTTTTAATGAATATCACTCATTTTGATGCTATCACGAGTAATGCAACAAATAATCATGCTTTTGAATCAGAAAAAGAGAAAGCTATACATTTTAGACTAAATTGCTTCTACTAAAGTGTCTATTAATACTTTAAATCTTTTTTTTTTTAGTGAAGCCCCTTCCAAAGCTCTGTAAAACTGGACTTCATAATGAAATACAGCTTGTGAAGTTTCTCATTTCGTACTATTCTGACATTTCTTGCAATGTGATTAAAATATAATAAGATCAAATAGAAAATGCTATTTTTTAAATTGAGATATAATTGACATATAACACACTAAAATCTTTTAAATAAGTTCTCATCAAAATCTTCACAAGCCTCCATCTACTTTCTGGTTCTTTTCCTTGTTATAAATATATGGTATTTCTTCTTCAGGATGGCTGAATCAAATATTTGTGAGATAGCCTAGGTATGTAACCATCATTTACAAACACTATTTCTAAGCAAAAATGCATTATAAAATTCAAACAACTATAAATTGGGGATTTCTTCTAGTTTTGGTTTTAAAATTATGAAAAGCTTTAAAGTAAATGAACCCAAAGGTAAAGAGTACTATTTTTTTTCTAATGGAGGCCAGGACTTCTAAGTGGGTCTGCTCACAAAATAGAGTGGAAGCTGTTTGCTGATACACTGGAGAGAAATGTTAAAATTCAACCTGCTCTAAGAAGCACTGATCATCTTCAAGTATAGTTTTTCATCTCAGTTACACATGTGACACATAAAACAGATCCAGTCATAGGAGCCTGTGAACTAGCATTTGGCAATATATGCAAATTACTGGTTTATGTTATTTACCATAATGTAATGCTGCAAAGGCAATTCAATGGAGAAAGAACAGTCATTTCAACAAATGGTGCTGGAACAATAGGACATCTATATGCAAAAGAATGAACCTTGACCCATACCTCACACCATATATAAAAATTAACCTAACATGGACCCTAGACTTAAATGTTAAAATTAAAACTATAAACCTCTGGAAGAAAACAGAGGAGAAAATCTTGTGACTGTGGGTTAGGCTATGATTTCTTAGACAGGACACAAAAAGCATGATACACAAAAGAAAAAGTTCATAAATTGAACTTCATCAAAATTGAAAGCTTCTGCTCATCAAAAGTCTTGTAAATAAAATGAAAAGTCAAGCCACAGACTGGTAAAAAAATATTTCAAAATACATATGTGGTGAAGGGCTTGAATGCAAAATATATGAAGAACTCTCAAAAAGCAATAATAAGAAAACAAACAACCCAATTTAAAATTGGGCAAAAGATTTAAACACTTCTCCAAAGAAGATATGCAAATGCCAAATAAGCACATTCAAAGATACTCAACATCATTAGTCATTGGGTAAATGCAAAAACCATGATGAGATACCACTACACATCTATTAGATTGGCTTTAAAAAAAAAAAAAAAGCCTGACAATACTAAGTCCCAGTGTAGATGCAGAGCAATTAGAACTTTCATGCATTGCTGCTATAAACGAAAACATAGTTCACACACTTTGGAAAACAGTTTGGCAGTTTCTTAGAAAGTTATTCATACACCTACTATATGACTGGGCAACCCTCTCCTAGGTAAAAAAGAAATGAAAACATGTGTTCAAACAAAAATCTGAACACAAATGTTTGTGGTGGCTTTACTCATAATCATCAAAAACCAGAAACAAGTCCAATGTCGTTTAACTGGTAAATGGTCAGCAAACTGTGGTACATCCCAATGATGGAACAATACTCAGCAATAAAAAGAACAGAGTATTGGTACCCATAGCAACATGGGTGAATGCGCTGTGCTGAGTGAGAGAAGCCAGCCTCAGGAGACTCTCTACTCTATGACATTCTGGAAAAGGGGAAACAATAGGGACAGCAGAAAGATCAGTGGTTGCCAGGACCTAGGGTTCAAGGGTGCGTTGATGACAAATGGGCATGACAGAACTTTTGGAGCTGATAGAAATGCTCTATAGCTTGATTTTTGTAGTTGTTACATGACTATATGCTTTTTTTCAAAACTGTGCACTAAAAAGGGTGAATTTTACTCTCTATAAATTCAATTAAAAATGTAATAATATAAGTGAGGGAATTCAGTTTCATGATTTTTTTCAGTAGGTAGATAAAATAAATATTAAAAGTACCTCTATTTTCGCAGTCCATATCTACAAAATAACGTAAAGTGTCATAGTTATTAAATGATACGCAAAGCTATTTTTGATATGTCATTAAATAAGAAACAGGTCATATAACAGCACATATAGTATATTACTAGTCCCACTGGGAAACAAACATGTATAGAAAAAGATTCTACCCAAAACAATAACAATGGTTATCACTGGGTGATAAAATTATAGATACATTTTCTTTTTCTCCTTATCTCTATTTTCTAATTCTCCTACAATGAATATATGCAATAAGAACAAAGGTATAAATTCCTTCTTACCAATATCATTGGTCTTGACATATAAATAAAGAATTTTACTACAAGAAGATATCTGAGATCATCTTATTTAACTCACAGATTTCACAGATGACTAAAACCTCATGAGGTCAGATGACTTCTCTGAGGAACACAGGGAAGGAACTGGAATAATTAAAGGGAACACAAAACTTTTACACAAATACTTATGTATAACAATAACTAGAAAGAAGCAATACATAAGCTGACAGTTATTATTTTATTGTGTCCAAACATTTCCTTTCCAGCCTGATAATGGGGATGTATTTCTAGAAAAGATGCTGTCCAGCCATGAAATCCACCTTTGCTTCCTGTGTCCCCTCCCACAGTGGTAAATTACACAGACAAACGGCTGTGCCCACACACTGTGCCTTTGCAAGAATTATCAGAGCAAGAAATCCACATACCTTCTGTCCTTGCTTCTACTCGACAAAGGGAACTTTCATTCTTTTGCAAATACGAAATGATACTAAAACAATTTTGAAAGCATTTTTTAAAACCTTAATGTACTCTAATAATTGAGTGTGCATTAAGAAGTAATTTTTATTTTATTATTATTATTATTTTTTGCTAAGGAAGATTCACCCTGGGCTAACATCTGTGCAATCTTACTCTATTTCATATGTGAGTCACCGCCACAGCATGGCTGACAAGTGCTGTAGGTCCGTGCCTGGGATCTGAACCCGTGAACTTGGGCCACCAAAGTGGGGCTCGCCAAACTTAACCACTAGGCCATGGGGTTGGCCCCAAAAAAGTAATTTTCAAATGATTTATACTTACCAGCCTTAAGTCCTACACAGATGAAGTAAAGAAAACCAAAATCAAACGTAACTGCCTGCATTACAGGATTTACATTGGTAAATAAAGGAGGTTCATTGACTCACAGAATATTAGAGTTGTTAGGAAATCTAAAAGATCTACTTACCCACCTCTTATGCATTGCTTCATTTAAAAAAAAAAGCCCAGAGAAATTTAGTGCTTTGTCCCAAGTCTCACATCATGTTAGGGCCACTAGACCACAGGCCTCCTTCTAGTCCACCATGGGAGAGGGAAGAAGCCACAAGGTAGAATGGAGAAATGAGTTGTGCCACAGAGAGCCTAATAGCACCCTCTACTTTTCCATGTGCTAAATGAAAGGCAAGGTTATTTTTATTAATGTCAACTTGAGTTGACATTTTTTTTAAGCTGGAAAGAGAAAAAGAAGTTGCCTTAAGGATCCATTTAAGATAATTTCAAAGACAAATGAAGCATAGAGAGCCATCCCTCAGAGACTGTTCTTGAATTGGATCAGCATAATTTGGTGCTGGTCTCAAGATATTCAGCAAAATTTTTTAATGAAAATAATTTTTTGATGCAGAAGTAATATAGGCCAAATGTTTTTTAACAAGAAGATGATTCAGGAAAGTATTTAGAAAGAAAAAAATAAAAATAACCCATAATCCCACCATGCCAAGATAACCACAATCATAATTTTGGTATATTTCCTTCCCGACATTTTGCTGTGTGTGTAAATTTGCAAACATTTACTTAAATATAAAATTAATACATAATCCAGTTTTGTACTTAACAGTAGAATCATAGAAATTTATTTTCATGTCAGTAAACACAGATTCACAAAATTTTTAATGTTGGACAAGCCTCTGTAAATAGCTATTTAGGATAATAACAGATTTTTACAAATCAAAAATATTATCTGCTAAATAACTGATTTATATTATCAGTAGCTTGATAAGTATTTCCTTTGTAAAAAATATCTGGAAGTGAAAGAGCTAGATAAAAGAATATGTACCTTTTAAAGGTTTTTTGTTTTTGTGAAAAATTGTCCTCTAGAAAGACTGTGCCAACTTACACTACCGTTAGCAGAATATGAGACTGTCAGTTTTCCTACTCCCTTGTCAGGAGTAGATATTAATAATTTTTTAAAATAGATATTTTTCATTCTGAGTGAGGCAATGATATGGTTTTGGTGTTTCTGTTTATTAATGAGATTGAATATTTTATATATATTTATTGGCCATTGGAATTTTTTCCTTTATAACTTGACTTTGCCCAATTTTCTATATGAGTGTTGATATTATACTTGTGAGAGCTTTTTTCACAATGAGATATTCACAGAAATCCTGATCAACACTAGGATAATGGCAGCTGCCTGAATCTAAGTCTCTTCACACATCCTCCCCAAAATCATCAGATCAAAAAGAGCAAATAATCCACACATGTCCCAGGAGACAGAGAATATTTCAAATTACTTTTAAGTAGAGAAATAAACACTAAAATCCAATAGAGATGCTACTAGATTTCCTGTTGCCACTACAGTGTGTGGAGAGTAGTGGGAAGGCAGACTTAAGACCCTTCATGGACAAGAGAAGAGATGAGTGGAGGACGTAGACAAAACAAAGACTAAATCACTCCCATAAAGAGAAAGTCCAACACTAAGCCCTCACATAGGACACACAAATCCAGAACTTGGTGGACAACAGCACCAGTTACAGAGAATTCAGCAAAATTGAAGGTGGTAGTCTTAAAGAAGCATTACTTCTTGAAAAAAACAACAGATAGAGAGGGAGGAAGTACTCTTCTGATATGTATAGGTGAAGGAAAAGAAGTAAGAGGAAAAAAGTAATGATTCTGCGTAAATAAAAGAGAATTAAAAGACATGCCAACAGTTCCACTTTCCAACCATCACAATGTCATCCACTTAAAAATTGCACTTCACTCTACTGACAGAAGAGGATGGTATAAATTAGGAACTCTCAATGAAATACCTGAAAATTGGAGAAACCAGAATAAATTTAGTCAAAGCCGCTGTAATAAGAAAATAGAATATGCAAATCAAAACATTTCATCTGATGAAAATCCTTCCAAAAAAAACTACAAAGCAGAAGAAAATTGTGACACAATGCTCTAAATGGAACTAAATGTTCTCAAACATTTATATGTAATTAAAAAAAAACTAGTATCCAAAATAGGAAAACTATGAACAGCAATGTACAAAAAAGGGAAGAAATGGAACAAGGTTGAATTGCAAGAAATTGAATGCAAGAAAAAAGTTGAAAAAAAAAAGAAAACCCCCTCAGAAATGGAAAATAAATTATGAGGTGCTCAAGGAGAACATTTTCGAATGAAGAAAGGCGGGAAAACAAACAAGAGGATAAAAACGAGATAAAGAGAGAAGTAAAAATGATTATAGAGAAAGTGGTTGAAATAGAAGACTGGCAAATAAGATCCAACATACATATAATTGGAGACCCTGAAGAAGAAAAACAACACTTTCTAGAAATAAGAGAAAATATAAATAGACATATTGAAAGGGCTCACCATGTACCCAGGAAATTTCATTCAAAATGGTTAATTCTAAGAATACCTGCCCTTGTTTGAAAGAGGGTAAAGATGATTAACTTTACAGTTGTTAAGTATGGAGGGTGTGAAAAGGAGATGGGGGAAAAGCCTCAGTGCGAAAGAGGCCAAGATGAGAGAGAGAGAGAACAGAAAAGGTAATACAACTCCAGAGCACAATAGATTTAGAAAAGATTTAGAAATAGATCCAAATATATCAGTAATCACAACACATGTAAAGGACTAAAAACTCCAATTAAAAAACCAATATGGCCAAGCATCAAAAATATTTAATACTATGCTATTTACATAATATTTTTACGTTAAGAATTATTAGAAATGTTAAGAGTTTGGGAAGATACCTGGATTTTTTTAAAAATATATAAAAAATCAATTTCATTTTTTATTCACCAGCAACAATTAGAAAATGCAAATTTTAAAAAGCTACCATGCTCAATAGCTACAAAGCACAAAAATATTAAGTATTCAGGGATAAATCTAACAAAAGATGTTTCTTTATAGAGAAAACTCATTGAAAGACATTAAATGATTGGACAGATAAATCATATATAATAGAGATTTCAATGTTTGCCAAATTTATTCATATTTTCAGTGAAATACCAGTCAAATTCTCAACAGGGTCTTTCACGAAACATGAAAAGCTGATTTTAAAATGTATATGGAAGAATAAAGAACCAAAAAAAACAAATTACTGACACTCTTGAATAATAACAAAGTACTCAGGTTTATATTTGCAACTGTCTGTAACATATGGCAAGTCAATATTGGGAAAAATATTAAATTAAAACAGTATAAATCTAAAAAAATAATAATAACAAAGTAAATGGTCTTACATACTCTGATTTCAAGACTTAATAGAAAGTCATACTAATTAAGATGGAAGGATGTTGGTGCAAGGATAGCCAAGTAGACCTATGAAACATCATTAAAATAATGGCAATCCTATTTGTGTTTAAGCATGGCAGATCAGTAGAGAAAAGATGGACTAGTATTGGCTATTTATATAGGAAAAAATAAATTTGATTATTTGCCCCTCACAACTCAAAAATCTATTCTAAGCAAACTAAAGTCTACATATAATTACATGTAATTAGTCTTATAGCAACTATAAGAGTTTTTTTTTTTTTTTTTTTTTTTTGGTGAGGAAGACCAGCCCTGAGCTAACATCCGTTGCTAATCCTCCTCTTTTTGCTGAGGAAGACTGGCCCTGGGCTAACATCGTGCCCATCTTCCTCTACTTTATATGGGACGCCGCCACGGCATGGCTGACAGGCAGTGCGTCGGCGGGCGCCCAGGATCCGAACTCGCGAACCTCGGGCTGCCAAGCGCGGACTAAACCGCTGCGCCACCGGGCCGGTCCCTATAAGAGTTTTTTAAGATAATAACGAAAAATTCTTATGACCTTCAGTTAGAGAAAGATTTCTTAAACAAAACATAAAGTGCATAAAGATGCAGAAGAAAACATGATAATTTTGACTATTGTGAAATTAAAATTCTTAATTCATCCAAAGATAACCATAAAAAGGGTGAAAAGATAAGTCACATACTGGGAGAAGATATGTGTAGGACATATAACTGACCAAAGGCTAGTATCTTGACTATATGAAGAAGTCCTACAAAGACAACTCAGTGGAAAAACGAGTCAAATACATGAACAAGAAAAGGAAACCCAAATGCCTCATGAACCTTAGCAACAAAGAAAGAAAAGCGGTAGAGAGAGAAAAAAATGTCAGCCTCATTAGGAATCAGGCAAAGGCAAATTAAAACTACAATGAAACACCATTCCACACATACCAGATTAGCAAACATTTTTAAATTGGCTAATCCCCAAAAAACCATATGGGCAAACAGTTTGGCATTACCTACTAAAGGAAAACACATACAATTCCATGACTCAGCAACTCCGAGAGAAACACCTGAACTACGCACCAGGAGACAAGAGTCTTCACAGCACCATTGTCTCAAAGGGCAAAATATGCATCAACCATAGAAGAGATAAAGGCTTTGTTGTCTATCAGACAATGGATTGCTATACAGTAGTGAAAAATGAAGGAACTGCAGCTACCTGTATCAACGTAGATGAATCCTGAATCAGTGTGGAGCAAAATAAACAAATCTCTGAAGAATATATTCAGTACTCTTTCAACTTATTTAAAGCTCATAAGTAGGCAAAATTGAGTGATATATTGTTTAGGGACGCATAAATAGGTGATAAAACTGCGAAGAAAAGAGAATAATTAACACAAAGTGGAGGACAGTAGTTACCTCTCAGTGAAGACAGTGGGAGATGTTTTTGGCAAGAGGCACACAGTAAGCTTCTAAGTTACTGGTTATATTCTATGTCTTTATCTAGATGTTGGGCACACTACTGTTTATTTATTTTTATTATTTTGTGTGTGTGTGTGAGGAAGACCAGCCCCGAGCTAACATCTGTTGCCAATCCTCCTCTTTTTGCTGAGGAAGACTGGCCCTGAGCTAACATCTGTGCCCATCTTCCTCTACTTTATATGGGGCTTGATGAGCAGTGAGTAGGCCGCCGGCGCCCAGGATCCAAACCTGCAAACTCAGGGCCACCGAAGCAGAGCTTGCAAACTTAACCACTATGCCACCGGGCCGGCCCCTCCACTGTTTATTTTAAATTGTACATACATGCTTTAAACACTGTGTGTGTGATATGAGCTATAATTAAAAATCAAAAGGAAAGTATTGTAGTGGAAGCCTCGTTTGAGGCTGCCTTCTCCTGGAATGTTAGCCAGACAACATTTTTAACAGTTTAAATTTGTATCTCTTGGAAATCAAAACCAAAGCAGGCAGGCTCTAAGCCTCAGATTTCAGACCAGCTGGATGAGTGATTTTGCATGTGCTATCTGCTTTGGTTATTTAAGTGACAGATTTTCTTTATCTGCCATGAGAAATTTATTTATGAAGCCAGAAGGTACAAAGCTGCATTTGACTAATAAAGTGCTCAGTGCACCTCATCTTCTCCTTTGTTATTTGCTACAATTGCACAACTTTTGGGAGGACAACTTTCCACTAGCACTGTGGGCACCTGCAGAAGTGTCTATAGCATTTTGGTGGGGGTTAACTTATATCAGACTCTAAACCAGGTGGGCCAACTGTCTAATTCACAGATCTGTGAGCAGGCTCCTGAGTAACTCCAGCAAGCAGAAGAGTGTGTGTGTGTGTGTGTGTTTGTGCATGTTACCTATTACTACACAACGGACAAATTGTAGGGAGATTGTGGAGAAATAGGAAGATATGTACATAAGCCAATGGAAGAGAGAGAATATTTTGATGGGATTTTTAATGTATATTTTCATGTCAATTCTAAAGATATAATAGAGTAACTAAAATCAAGATAATTTGAGTTCTCAAATCCAGCCATATCTGAAACAGGACTCTACCCCAGGACCATTCAGTTATACAAGTCAAAAAAAAGTCTCTCGTTTTCCTAAGGTATCTAAATTTTGTTGTTGTTTTTAATTTAAAAAGTCCTTACTACAGCATAGTGTCACTAAAGACCATTGGATGCAGTGTGACATAGTGAAAGGTTTGTGGAATGCAACATAATAGCTTCAGAGGCTTGCAAGGTTCACAGAAATGACTGCATTTTGTAGCAGAGAAAATTGAATCTGCAGCGATCTGGGCATTCAGCAATTGGTGAGGGTGTGCAGCAGACACATATATTTACTGAGGAAAAGATAGCCAGATTTAAAACCACACCTCCCAGCCCTTCAATTAGGGAATTGTTTCAATATTTGCACACATAATATCTTCACTGCCAAATCAATAAAATGTGATTCCGATATGGAACTTGTGTGGAGAATTTTCTGTTTCTCATGTACCCTTCTTTGAACTGGCTGGTGGCTCCACCCTGGAAATGAGAAACCCAAATAGAGAATGGGGGCCTCCTCCTTCCCTCCATGTTTTCTGAAGAGAATAGAAAACAGCTCCACCTAAGGAATGAAAACTTAAAATGCCTCCGAAACAAGAGCTCATGGAGATTGGGGAAGAGAGAGAAGGGAGAGGTATTAGGTTTGGCCAAGATTTTCAACTAATGTAATCCAGATGTTGGTCTCAAATCTAGAGAACATTATGTTGAAACCCCCATTCCGTCATTTGTGGAAAGTCCAAAACTCTCCCCCAAATTTCTGTGAATGCCTGGGTTCCTTGTGTTCTCAAGTTTCACCTGCAAAATTCCTCCCAGTTTTGGATCATGTTCTCATCTTCCAGTCTAGATAGGGATATCAGTCAGCCACTTTTCATGATTTTCACACCAAACAAAGAAGCGAAAGGAATCATGAGTGGGGTAGTCTGTAAACATAAAATGCACATAGTTGTTCCTTAAAGTCCTTTGTCACTCCACCGAGCTGCTCCCTGTTCTCCCTACCCCTCACCCCCACTCCTCAGCCATGGCCCCATCATTCAAGTACAGAGCTGCCCATCTATCTCTTCTGTTGCCTTGTCTACAGCTAACCTGCACTTCTCAGTATTGACCCCTGAGAGTTTATCAAATGTTTTCCTACACAAAGCAACAAAGGAGAATTTTGGTTTCAACTGTGAGATTAATAAAGTTTGTCACAATGATACGCAAAGAACCAAAAAGAGCAGAAGTCTCCCCAGAGGAGGACATTTTCTCCGTGTCCCCAATCAATGGCATGTTCTAGCGAGAAGCAGAGGCTCAAGGGCAAAGCCCTTTGTTCTGGGGACTCAAGTCTGTGGAGAGCGCACCAGGGGAGGGCAAAAAGGGAGGGTTCCCAGGCAAGGAGTGCTGGAGGACATGCTAGACACCAAGACATCCAAGGACAGAAAGACCCCCTGCCCCTCCTGAGGGACTAAAAGTGATAATCAAGTTTCCAATACTTGGTGAAATTCTGTCTCCCTAAAGCAATCTGCAGGTCTAGACTTGTTGATTCTACTTTCTATTCATTAAATCGTTTTCTGAAAAATTATTTGGGGCTGATGGTGGTAGTGAAGGAGGAGGATAGCTTAAGTTTACCCCAGGCTTAGGTATACTTTTTAAAAGGTATTATCTTTATTACCTCCGATGGATCTCACCTTGCTCTCAAATTCATATGCCCAATGATGGCAAAAGAAAAAAAGCTTACATTCGTCAGTTAAAGCTATCTCAGCCTCTTTTTGTCTCATTCAGTCTTTAGTGGATTAACTATTCATTCAGTTCAAAGTTCAAACTGTCTAGCAAGGCTGATTATCTCTTCTCAGGACATCTTCGTTCATCCTCCTTCTCTTGGGTTGTGTCTGTGCAGGGGGCTGGGTGAAGGGCCTTCGGGTGCGGATCTTCTCCGTGGAGTGGAGCGGCTCATCTCGTGCTGGGGGCGCAGCTGGTACCACACGGTTCTTTGAGCACCAGCCTGGCAGCTTTTGCTGAAGTCCTTGCTCCTTATCTTGGCCTCTGGCTGGAAGTCTTTGCATTCAAGACCTCCTAACCCTAGATCTTCTGCTCTCAAGCATTTTGCATCTCACCAAGGCAGGCAAGAACACCAAGGTCCCTTCGACGTCCTTTCCGTGCTATAGGACAAGGAAGACTAAGAGGCCTTGACTCACTGAGTGTCTTCCTCAACACCCCAAGCACCCACTTCTGGCTGCAGTGACTGTACTGATCTGAGAGTCTCAGTAAGACACTCTTCTCGCCCAGTTCCAAACAGGAAGAAAGAAGCCAATTCCTTCTGCTTCGATTCCACTCCTCAACCTATCAGGAGTTTTTGTCTCCTTTTGCCCCTCCTCCCTTCCCACCCCATAACTCTGGGCTGAGGCACAGAGGGGTGAAATGGTGGGTGCAAGACAATTACCTCAGGGAAACTGAGGGTTTGTTCATTCAACATCTTTTTATTGAAAACCTACTACATGCCAGACACTTTTCTAGGGTCTGGAGATACAGCAGCAAACAAAGCTGTTTGAGTCCCTGTTTTCTTGGAGTTCATATTCTAGTCATGGTGGAGAATTCAGAAGCTTATACACACAAAATATATACCATAGTCAGTTTTGCATCAGTACCAAGAAGAAAAGAGTATAGAGAGTGATTGAAGTACATTTTCGTCAGGGTGATCACACGTAATTAAACTGAAGACTCCCCAGCCATTCTCCAGCAAGTAGTTATAATGTAGAGAGAACTATAGCCTCCTCAGATGTCCCCTGGTGTGTGTGTGTGTGTGTGTGTGTGTGTGTGTGTGTGTTGAGGGGTAGCGGTTGGAGAGTGTTGAGGGGAAAGGAGGTGTGGAGACTGGAGAACTAAGAAACACTTTGCTCTAGAGAAGAAAAATGATGAAGGGGTGGCTCCCAGATTTCACAGCAGATACAGTTAGTACTCATCTCATGAAAAGAAAGAGGAAGAGAGGAGAGAAGAATGGATCTGAAGTTAACCCCCAGTTGGCCATCTGTTTACAGAAAGGCAAAGAAGGAACACAGGTAGCAGAGACAGTGGCTCGAGTTCTGCCATGTTAGCTGCGGAGCTGCTCAAGAGGCAGTGTTCTGGATGTGCAGGACCCTGCATCTTCAAGCAACCCACATCCCGGAGGATATGCCCTGAAAGAAAAATTCCTCCCAATTAAAACCAGAGCCAGGCTGGTCACCAGGTTGGGGGCAGAGTCACCGGGAACAGGCAGTGCTAGGCCAACCCAGGAGAGACGTGAGTTGTTCCAGTGATTTCTTCACTTGAAAACCCAGTATGGGTACAAAGTCAAGTGTCCCAAAATGTCTAAAAGAGTCAAAAGGACTAGGAAATATTAAATACTAGAAATGACCTCGGAAACCATCCAGCCCAAACACCACATTTCAAATATATTTTTCTGGGAGCACAAAGGAGGGAGAAGAGAGAAAGTTAGTCTTGGGAAGCTTCAAAGAAGAGGAGGCGTTGGTACTCAGTCTTGACGGATGGATGGGGATTTGCCAGATGAGCAAGGAGGAGAGGGGCAGGTGAGAACACTATCACAATAGCAGCATCACGACAGTATCTCCCTGCGTCTGACCCCCCACCCCAGCCTAGCGGACCCTCAGAGTCCATCAGCCTATTCTGGGAATGTCGAGGGCGGCCTCACGGTTCCCCCACACTAATCTTTTGGCTCTGCACTGGCCATTGCTGCTGTGCTGCATAAACATGACAACACACATAAAAAAAGAAATCACAGCATTTATCAACAACATTAGGTAATAGAACAAGACTGGTCATTCCTTGATTAAATTCCAACTGAGAGGTAATAAATTCAGAGAGAGAAGTCACCTGAATTCTCCACCTTCCCTGGCTCTGACCGCAGGAAAGGGACCCCCATTCCAGGTCCCTGTATGTCAGCTCACCATGGAGGTCATGGATACAAGTTTCTTCACCACCTCTTAGCTCTTCTCTCCAACTCAGGGAGGAGCACCACCAACAGAGGTGCAATTTCCCAGTGACCACACAGTTTTCAAGTGTGAAGATTTTAAGGAGGAAAAAAGCACCAAAAATAAGTCAATACCTAAAGATGTAGCACTATAAGTCTGCAGACACGGATTCTAGTAACAGCTCTATTCTAACTAACTGGGTGACTTTAAACAACTCCCACATCCACCCTGCTGCTTGGTGTGCATATCTCTAAAATGAAGGGATCGGTCAATCATATCTGAAGCCTCTTCTTGGATGGTTTCATGTTTCTACTACAAAAATGCTGTACGTACTAACATATTTGTCTGTCAGCATCTACTGAACTTTGGATTTAATTACCATTTAATTCTTATTATTTTGTGAGATTCCAGGCCACTGGAAAGTCATAGGAACATGTACACATCTGAAATGACTGGCCCCTTTTATTCCTTTTTAACAACTCTTAGGACAAACAAAATCCATAGCAACACAGGCATTCAAAATAGTTTTAACCTTTTGTCAAAAAATATTCTAATTATAAGCACACAGTGTAAGTATAATGCTTTTCCCACATTGTCCTTACTTGGAGCACTTCCCATAATTCAAGCTAGCAAGATACTTTGAAAATATACATATGTTGGAATTTGACTTAAAACAACTGTCTTTCCTGGTTTCCACTGACTGCAGAGGGAGTGACCTGGTGAGATGGACGTGTTTTGGGTGCCCTCTAGGTGCTTTTACAAGTGTTTTTTCTCTTTGATGATTTAAACCATATGTTGAGGTATTTATAGGATTATTTTATCAGGAATCCTCCAGTTTGAAAGAAATACCAGGGCAGAGCCCACGAGTTTATGCAAGATGTATATGCATGCATGCATGTATACACATACACACTACAGTGGGTATAAATCATCCTTTGTCCTCCAACAGTTGGACTGCCATCTTGATAAATAGGATCTGTCACATTAATTTAATACTGAATTGCTCTGAAACAGTTTTGGTGCAAATATAAATTCTGTAGAGTAATGAATGTGTTAAGCCTTTAACAAATGAATGTTTAATGACTGAAAAAAACAAATAATGAAAAACAGAAATTACAGGATTTGATAAATTTATCCTCTAAGTTTGCAAATCTTGTAAAATATTTAGAGGAAGCGATGTCATATAATACCTCTAATAATGCCCTGGAAAAGCATTTCTGTGATAGACTTTGTCAAGGTCCTGAGGAGATCTTGCTACTGAATAAATTCAAAATACTCAGTGACTCCAAGATCTGCAAAACATACTTACCTAATGATGCCTTATTAACAACTGTTACGTACTTGAACATAAGCGTCTGAGGTGGCAATAGGTTTCATCTCTTCTGCCAATTCTGATCAACAAATAGTAAGTTCAAGAATGCTGTCTTGAGGCAGACCTGAGGCTGCACCTGGGATCAGAGTCTGATTGTTGACATCTGCAGTGGAAAGGGAGACAGGAGGGCCGCATATGTTCTGCACGTCTTCACACACCTCCACAGACGTCCAGACCCTGAACCACTGTGCCTGGTGCTGGAAGCACAGTCTTCCTCTCATACGGTTTTCCTCATGTCACTATCTCCTTTCAGAATTTAAAATAGCTCCAGATTGCACTTCAGATCAACTATAAGCACCATCTAAATTTTTATATCAATTGATTCTATTTTCTAACTGCCCATCCCTTCCTTTCTCACCTTCCCAACTAGGTCCTCACTTTCTTTTCTGTTGTTCCCTGCAACATAACCGCTCCACTTGAGGCCTCTGATCCCCTCCTTGTTTCTCCACGTCTTTAACTACTCCCACCTCCCTGCCTTTACTCATACCATCCCCCCTTCTTGGCCTACCCACTGCATGTCTGGGCCCATCCCCTCCTCAAAGACTCAGGTTTAATATCCAAACAGTTTTTGGCAAATTTCTGTTACCTATTGTAGCCCCATTTCTTCAGTCTTATGGTATATATTTTATACTGAATTATCATATTCTTATTTTGATGCTAATTTATAACCATTCTCTGATTATTTCAAGAGGGTTTTTTCCTCTTTTCAGTTAAAGTGGATGCACCATAAAGATAGGTACCACATCCTTCTAATTTTCCACACCCCTCAACTAATGCTTCTTACCTGAACAAATGTGTGTCATCTTATTGCTGTTGTGATATACCAAGAGTCACACATTATTTTAAATTATTCTATTTTTCACCCTGCATGATATGAAAAAGAAGAAAATAATAAAGGATAATAACATTGCTCTGTGCTTTCTATGCCCAGACACAGAGCCTTGTTTGCATCATCTCATTCAATGCTGCTAACAGTCCTATGAGGAAGATATTACTATTAGTCCACATTTTCCAGGTGAGGAAATTAAGGCTCAAAGGGAGTAAGAGACATGTTCAAGGTCACATAGCTAATAAGTCTTTCTGTTGTCCCTCACTGTCTCCCCTTTGACAAGGTTCAAAGAAGGTGAATGCCTTTTATTACAGAGAAAACAAGTTAGTCCAACTAGAGAGATCCAGGATGTTGAAAGATCCAAATACTTTGGAATCCTCAGTCAAATAAGAACCACCTTTTTTATATAAACAAGAGAAGGAAGTGTGTCATCACATTACTTTATTGTAACCTCAATAGAGAAAAGCTAATGCTAGTGGGTGGACATCGCAAAAATCAGGCATCTGCTCTTTCCACAAGCAGAAGCGCACAGAATGAATTTGTTCCATCCACTCACTTTTCATATTGACACCACTCTTCTCAACTCCCCTATAAATAATCTTCTTTTGGTTTTTATCTCCTTTTCATTGCCTTTCTTATGCTCTCCTGGCACCCAAAACAAAAACAGTCAAGAAATGAATATGAACATAACACAGGCAGAAGAAGAAGCAGGGACTTACATTACTTTTTGTTGATGAAAACTAAAAAGCCTCCCATACTGCATGATTTAATTTACATAAGATTTATTTTGGAAAAGGAAAAATCTATCGGAAGAGAGATCGAATCAGTGATTGCCAGGGGCTGGGGTCGGGGGGAGACTGAATACAAAGGGTCATGAGGGTAACTCTAGGGCGATGGAAATGTTCGTATCACCGTGGTGGTGGTTACACAACGGTATTCATTTGACAACTCGTTGAACTGTATATCTAAAGAGGGTGAACTTCCCTCTATGTAATCATACATCACTGAAGCTGGTTTAAAAATAAAATAAAATAAAAGCCTTGAATAATTTGAAACATAAAATCTGACAGCAGCAAGTGAATCTCAATCTTGCCTGCATGTGGATATACATAACTTGCCTGTTACAATACATATGTAAGTTCAGATAGCAATCTAGTATACCATGGGGTCTTCCTCAAAGAATTTAAGAGTGGCAAGAGCATTTACATTAGACTGACACCAGCTTTTGTGGAATTGAGAGAGTTCCCCTCAAAGAAGTCAAGATCACACAGCCTGAACATTTTCCCCTGCAGTAAAACCACTAGTTGGAATGTCAGTAAAACGTTGGTATGATAGATCCTTCTATGAGGAGTTGGCCTCTGCCAACAACTTTTCCAGTTGCAGTATTTTTAATTAACAAGACAGATGAGTTCTCTCAACCTAGACTTCTAATTCCCAGAAGACAATGTATTCAGGAATCCTTTAACACCCCCCTAAAAAATTACAAATGAAATAACTCATTTAAAATCATTACATTTCTGATCTGTCAAAACAAGGAAATGAAAGACCAAATATTGTAAACTATCATTAGTACACTACATATCAGAAACACATTATTTTGTTAACTTTGTTTATTAACATTGTAATATTACAGTTTCCAGTGATTATATTACCCAGAATGTTCAAGAGAAAAGGATTAAACCTTTCATTTTCTTCACTTCCAGTGAGATTTTAAAATTACCTATGTATTAAAAAGGTGCAAATTATTAATGATAACTCACTATGAATTTTATGAAAATATAACTAATTTCTCAGTATATTTTTAGGCAAATCACTTCTTTGGACTTTCATTATCCTTTTTGGATATGAAACAAAATGTCATTTTAGTCATTTTAAAACTGTGAAAGTTATATTAAACTATCTAAATTTTATGGTAAGAAATTTTAAATGTTTCAGGCTATAATATGATTCTGAAGAACAGAAAGAAACTGCGATCATTACCTAATTAAAGTAACTCCTTGCCAAACGCAGAATGGTCTGACTTTGTAAATGTGTTTTTTCTGTTCTGGGTTTTTTTTTTTTTTTACGAGATTGGTTTTTTTATTGTTACCCCACATATAAGAGAGATAGTATGCTATTTGTCTTCCTCTGTCTGACTTATTTCACTTAGAATAATGCCCTCGAGGTCCATCCATTTTGTCACAAATAGCAAGATTTCATTCTTTTTATGGTTGAATAATATTCCATTATATATATATGCCACATCTTCTTTATCCATTCATCCAGTGATGGACACTTAGGTATTTTCCATATCTTGGCTGTTGTAAATAATGCTGCAATGGACATGGGGGTACATGTATCTTTTCTCATTAGTTTTTTCATTTTCTTCAGGTAAACACCCAGAAGTGGAATTGCTGGATCATATGATAATTCTATCTTCAATTTTTTGAGGAACCTCCAAACTGTTTTGCACAGTGGCTGCACCAATTTACATTCCCACCAACAGTGCACAAGGTTTCTCTTTTCTCTACATCCTCACCAACGCTTGTTATTTCTAGTCTTTTTGGTAATAGCCATTCTAATAGTTGGGAGGTGGTATCTCATTGTGGTTTTGATTTGCACTTCCCCGATGATTAATGATGTAGAGCATCTCTTCATGCACCTGTTGGCCATCTGGATGCCTTCTTGGGGAAAATGTCCATGCAGATCTTCTGCCCATTTTTTGATAGGATTGTTTGTTTTTTTGCTATTGAGTTATATGAGTTCTTTATATATTTTGGATGTTAACCCCTTGTCAGATATATGATTTGCAAATATTTTCTCCCATTCAGTAGGTTGCCTTTTCATCTTGTTGACTGTCTCCTTTGCTGTGCAGAAGCTTTTTAGTTTGATGTAGTCCAACTTGTTGATTTTTGCTTTTGTTGCTTTTGCTTTTGGTGTCAGATTCAAAAAAATCATTGCCAAGACCTATGTCAAAGAGCTTACTGTCTATGTTTTCTTCTAGGAGTTTTATGGTTTCAGGTCTTATGTTCAAAGCTTTAATCCACTTTGAGTTAATTTTTGTGTATAGTGTAAGATAGTGGTCCAGTTTCATTCTTTTGCAAAATGGTGTTTTCCCAACACCATTTATTGAAGAGACTGTCCTGTCCCCATTGTGTATTCTTGGCTCCTTTGTCATAAATTAATTGACCATATACGTGTGCGTTTATTTCTGTGCTCTCTGTTCTGTTCTATCAATCTATGTGTCTGTTTTTATGCCAATGTCATACAATTTTAATTACTACAGCTTTGTAATATAGTTTGAAATCAGGAAGCATGATGCCTCCAGCTTTGTTCTTCTTTCTCAAGATTGCTTTGGCTATTCAGGGTCTTTTATAGTTCCATACAAATTTTAGGATTGCTTGCTCTAGTTCTGTGAAAAACATCATTGGAATTTTGATAGGGATTTCATCGAATCTATATATTGCTTTGGGCAATATGGACATTTTTACAATATTAATTCTTCCAATCCATGAGTATGAAATATCTCTCCATTTATTTGTGTCTTCTTAATAATTTCTTTCATTAATGTCTTGTAGTTTTCATTAGTCTTTCACCTCCTTGGTTAAATTAATTCCTAGGTATTTTATTCCTTTTGATGCAATTATAAATGTAATTGTTTTCTTAATTTCCCTGAGCAAAGGAATTACTAGTGAGATGATTGAAGTAGTGATCAAAAACCTCCCAACAAACAAAACTCCAGGACCAGATGACTCCACTGGTGAATTCTACCAAACATTCAAAGAAGAATGAATACCACTCCTTCTCAAACTCTTCCAAAAAATAGAATCTATCTAAATTTTGTGGTAAAAACTTTAAATGTTTCAGGCTTTAAATAGAGTCTAAAGAACAGAAAGAAACTGTGATCATTACCTAATTAAAGTAGTTGCTTGCCAAATGCAGAATGGTCTGACTTTGTAAATGTGTTTTTAATTCTGCTATTTCAACAGAAAATAAAACATAAAAAATGCAACTACTTAATGGCCTTATGACTTCACTTCTAAACCAGGTTGTTTTTTCAGTAACAAAAGAAGCAGATAAGAGCACTGGCCCATAGGTTTAAATATCATTTGTGTATGATAATGAGCATAAAAATCTAAAATTGTTTCAAATTGTAATATTAGTCAATAGTCACCCTATTTGCCTTTCCTCAAACTTCTGTACAAATTCTTTAATAACAGTTAGCTTCAGATAGTGTTAGATTTACAAAGACAAATAGTGTACTTCCTAGAAAGAGGCGGTTCACCAAAGTGAAATTGAGTATAAAACATGTCCACAAATGTTAAAATATCAGTCTTCTCAAAGGGCATGTACTGAAAATTAATGGGCTGAGCAAAGGGAAAGAACTGAGAATCTTCTTGAGTTTCTGAGTCTTGTTAATAGACACCATTTTCCAAAATGTTTCATTACACGGCTTCCACCACAAACCTTTGGAATCAGAATAGTATAGTATAGTACTTTTGTTACTATCCTTCACTATTGGGCAAATAACTATGGGGAAAGATATTTCAAACTCTTTGTGCCTTATCTATAAAGTGGAATCAATGGGTATGCCACAAAGTTGTGGAGATTAAATGAGATAACACACATAAAACTCCTAGAACAGTGCCCAGCATACAGTGAGCACCCTGTGTTAGCTGTTACTGGGGTTGTTGTTGTAATAAGTAGCTACAGTTCTTGGAGCACTACTATTTTCCAAACACTAACATACTTTAATTTTCTTTATCTCTGCAAAGTAGTATGTTTTCTCCACTTTACAGATAGGAAAACTGAGCTTAAGACTTTAAGTAACTTGTCCAAGGACACATCAGTCTAGACAAAGCCTGGATTCATACCAAGATCTGTCCAACATTGGAGTCTGAGCTCCATCTACTTTACCACTCTGGCAGCATGACTCTTTGTCCTTCATCTTCACACATTTAAGAGAAGAATCAAGATGTTCTCTACTCAAAATAGTACAATGAAGCATGACTTATGAAAAAGGCAACATCTAAAAGCTTAGCACACAGTCAATTCCCACTGAGAGTATTCATAATTATTCTCTCATGAGTCAGATAATTAACCTTGAAACATCCCGAATAAAGCACATCCCATGTGCTGGCCTCAGTGAATGCGTAGGTGAATTTTTAAAGTTTTTTAGATGAAATAAGTGTTCAAACCTAGTTAAAAGTGTGCTCTAGTCAATTAGCAGAATAGTTAATCAGAATCTTCGTAACTTAGTACCTCATAAGCAACTGGTCAGAGGCAAAGCGTTCTATTCCAAAGAGGAGATTAAGGTTCCCCTAATTCTTTCCCCATCTGTGTGGTGGCAATTTATCACTAACTTTTCCCGTTAGGTCCTCAGGAAGAATACAAATTCATGGCTTAGTGCCTACTCGTGCTGTCCTCACAGCATTTATTTTCTATGCCACACATAGAGCATGGTTTACATTTTTCTTGAGTTACTTTTTTGTTTACATATCTTATTTTCTCAGTGAGTGAGACAACAGGCAGACTATCACATTCTTCTTTCCTTTTTCCTTAAATTAGATCAGAGAGCACATTTTTCAAGTGCAATTGAAATTAACCAAATTCTAAATAGAAGATGGTCCTTATCACCACATCGCTGAGCTCATGACTATCAATCCACACAAACAGTCCTGTTAAAGGCACAGAAACTATTTAAACCAATGGGAATTGACCAATAAAGCATAAAATAGGACAAAGAAGCAGATGTTTAATGTTTTATGATGGACTCACTGGACAACTCTCAAAAGACACAAAGACATGGGGTCAAATCGTTCAGTACTGACCAAAAGGATTGGAATTTTCTTTCTCCCTGGCCAGTATACCCAACAAGATTTTTGCAAAACGAAGGAAACAGCACTGTGTATAGTAAAAACAGTTGTCTCCAGGATAATTTCTCATTCTCAATTGTCTGACTTTTCCAAGTCAAACCAGCTGAAATAGGAAGTCCTTAAATGATTATAATTCATGAACAATAATGTGGGTAATTTACGGCTTGTAGTTCAAGAGGTCAAAATTGGAAGGATAAGCAAGTATACTTCCCATCTAAAATGTGTGGGGGCAGGGGGAAGCTGACATCTGCACTACCAGTGCCACTATGGCCAGGCATCATCACAGTATGACATGTGCACATTCCTGGTTAGTGTGCAATATTACAAGGTGCAAATTCTTGAATGTAGTCAACATGGGAATCTGGGCTTAAATCTGACACGTTAGCATGTAGTCGGTGCCACTCCAATCTCCACAGTTTCTTACCCTGACATCTTTCATCACACTCATTAAAGGAAGAGGAGGAGAGTACATATGGTCACCAGATTCATTTTTGTTTCTGAAAGAAAGCCGCATCCTTTAACTACCCCTTACCATCTTATTGCTCCAATTATTACTGCAACTTTGAAATAATTCTTATTTGACATAAGCTTTTTAATCAAGAATAAACAAGACCACACACCCTCTTGATTGGTACATTAAAAACATATGTATATTATGATAAATACTTTCATGGAAAAAAAAGTTTTCGTTAAAAGCCAAAGCCAAACTACGTGATAGTATCGGGCTCACCTCTAGCCCATTTATCATCTGTTCTAAGGTTGCCCCTCTTCAGGATACTGAAGACTTAATGTGCTGAATAGGGTGTCGATAGTGTGTGTGCTTTGTGTCAGAGTATTTCAGTTTAGTCTAGAAGGTTCGGAGTATGATTCTAATCTCAACTCTGCCACACTCCAAAAGTGAGAATCATAGGACCAAGGAGAAGGGAAATTGAATTGTGACATAAAACTCATAAAAATTAGCACCTGACAAGCAAATCTGCAGCTAGATATTATCGATCTTTTTAATTTTCCCATCTGAAATTCTCCAAGATTAACTAGATGGTATCACAGAGCAGTTGGATAAAAAAAAAATTCTAGATATTTGAATAGAGAATTTCAATGCTTGACATTAAATTATCAACATGTGAAATATGTGCAAAATATTAGGAAGATTTGACATCTATTGGGCACAGTTCACTCATACAATATGTGCAAAAGCATATAATGTACAAAAGTATATAAGGGAGAGCAATGTGAGATCCAAAGGCACAGAATAATGACACAGAAGAACCTGAAATACAAGATGCAAAAAGGAAGAAAGAGGAAAAGAAACAAAAGAAAACAGAAGACAGAAAAATAGCAGGCCTAAAAGGGGAATCACTAAAGATACAAGAGAGACTAAAGATCAGTCAATAAGTTTGAAAACAATATTTTATTTTGTGAACCTAACAAGGTTGAAAAGTTTTCGGCAGAGTTTTGGTTGAAGATTTGTGTTTTGTTTTGTTTTTTACTTCTGATATTATCAAAGATTGAAGAAATTCCAGACTTCCAGGCTGAGAAACAGAAAACTGATGAGACCGCTGACTGGCACGCAGAAATCAAATTGTAAGAGAGCCAGTTAGAAGGGGAAGAGGAGCTGTGATGCCTCCAAGTGGCGTGACTGGCAGCCGCGGTGACTGTGTAATTGTACCACGTCAGAGCTAGAGGCATAAATCCTCACAGAGAGGATTTTTGCAGTTATGAGATTAATAAGTGCACCAAACATAGTCCACACTCCATAAATATCTGTTCGAACAAACTGAGTGAAAAGGAGCAGGTAAAAAGTAAACAAGATCAGAGAGCTAAGAACAGAGCCTTCAAAGATGCCCTCAACTGTGAAGGTAAGTCAATCAGAGACCTTGAAACAATTACAAAGCAGCGGGAGGCAAAAAGGGAAGACATGGTGTCAGGGTGCCAAAATTAAGCAACATTTAAAAGAAGACATGGTCATAGTGTCAAAAGAAAAGAAGCAATATCACTGGCTCATATCTGCTGGGGAGAAATGTGATTCAAAATGTTCTCTGGAAGGAATACAATCCTTAAAATTTTCTGAAAACTCTGTGGTTAAGACTTATAAGCTGAAGCAGTTTACGATAACAACAACCAACAACAACTATGCAGATAAAGCTAAAGCCAATTTCAGCTAAAAACAAATTTAAAGCTGTTGAGAAAGGGACAACAGAAAAAAAGGAAAGAAAAAATTCTAATGGGAGAAAAAAATCATTTGGACTTTGATAAGCTTAATGACATTATACTGCTGCATAACATTTATTCTTTTTCTTCTGCTTTCTCATAATTAAATAAACCAGTGCTTCACCAAAGTGCAGGGAAACTAAGACCTTCCTTGTGAATATTTAGAAGTTTTACAAAATACCAGGAGTCAACCGGGGATTCTTGGGTGTTGGGCTTCAGAAGTTCTGTGTCTCCCTGACTCTACTTTCCATGCCTCCTGTTCATACGAGGAAGAGGATCCACGCCTTCCGTCAGATTCTGAAAGAACTTGCTATCCTATAAAAGTTAAGAACCACTGTTCTAGAGAACGTCATACTTTTAGCCTCTGGGGGAAAATGTTTAAAGGAATTTTGATGGCAAGTTGGGCTTACCACTTTCCCTTCCATCTCAATAGAAGTATTGCTCTCCTCTTGGGCTTTCTCTGTGCTTTAAATCTCACCTCCTCTCTGTTTCTTCTCAATCTCCTTTGCCCCATAAATATTGTAGTTCTTAGGACTCCATGTCTAGTCCCTTTTTCTTCTTACTTTATATAGTCTCTCTGGCTGATCTGTGTTCTGTCTGGCTCTAACAAATTTCTGTAGGGTGGTCACAAAGTCTGGAAACATAGGTGAATAAATAAGAAATGACTTATTGATACTCTACCCTAATACATGACAAAATATTATCTATGTTTTCAGAACTTATGGTCATTCTGTATATATTTCTGGTTTCTAAATTAATCTGAAACCAAGAAGTCTTTCTTGACCTGGATGTGATTTTCAGACGTAGACTGTCTACGGAACTTCTATATTTGGCATCCCCAGCACTTCTCACATAACACGGCCAACATTACCTCCTCTTACACTCCCCATCTTGAGAAACAGTCTCCCCAGTCTTACCCAACTCCCAAAGCACTAAGCCAGTGGTTACCCTCTGTAGCTCCCAGGTTTCTAAGAGTTATTCTCAGCAGCTCCCTCTTCTTCACCGCAATTCTCTTTCCAACAATCACCAATCCTCTCTCTTTGACTTCATAAACACTTTTCAAATCTTCCCCCACCCCAGCCCATCTCCACTGATAATGTCTTAGTTTAGGCACTTATCATTTCCTGCCTGTATTAGAGCCTCACTACTGGTCTTTTTACCTCCAGTGTCACCTCCTTCCAACCATAATCTCCTCTAAAGAATCTTCCTAACATGCAAATGTGACTGTAATAATCTACTACTTTGAACTCTCCCATAGCTCTGATTGCTGAACAATAGATCCCAAACGCCTTGGCCTGGCATAGAAGGACTTTATCTTCTACCAATTCACCTTCATCTCTTTGGTGCTACAGTCACGCCCACTAACTTGACCTTCCTCACTCAGGTCTTGATGCCACTGCTTGAATTTCCCTCCCTGACATCCACTGGTGATGGGCTTCTATTAATCCTTCAAGGCTTAGCTCCAGACTGCCTGGAACTATCCCTTCCTCCACCAGCACTGTCATCCCCCAGAGTTTGGACTTCTTTCCTCTGTGCTCTGAGAGCAACTTATATCATTATCACGATGTATTACAATTGCTTGTTTAAAATCTCTTCCCCACTAGATTGTGAGCTCCCAAGGACCATTTATTTATTAATCTTTATATGCCCTAGCACCTGGCATTCAATAATTATGTATTCAGTGGAAGAATGATAAGGGGGAGAAGGAAACTAGATTGTTTGGAACTGGAAAGGAATTTGTACTTCGATATGCAAAAGGTCTCATGTAACCAGTACTAGTTCCAGACCCAGATTAGGCATGCAAGGTTAAACTGGGGTCAAGCCACAGGGACCATAATGGGACAGGACTTAGATCCAGGCACAGGTAATGAAGAAAAAGACCACTTTTGAGAGTGAGAGGAAGCCCAGGCTGGCAGGATATTCAAGGTAGCCAAAAGGACAACAGACAACTGATTTCCTTAGGAAAGAAGTTCATGAGGGGCAGGTTGTCAGCATGATCTAACAGGGTACCCGGCAGGCGGATAGTACACACCAACGTCCTGAAATGGGCCACATTTTGAGACTCTGATCGAGGGTAATCGCACTAAAGAGGCTTCGAGCAGGAGGTGGTGCCCAGTTCTGGGGAGGAACTGGCGAGGCGGGCCCGGTGGCGCCGGGACTCTCAGCGGGTTATCAGGACTGGGGACCAGGCATAAGGACAAAAGGTGGCTTTCACTTCAGTATCAAGGTCAAGGGGAGCTCGGTGTCAGGGACACAGCTAAACTGGCAGCAAAGCCAAAGACAGAGAGCACCGGCAACAGTGACTGAGGCCGAGTCACGGGGCATTGAGCTGGAGCCCCCGGAAGAGCCACGGAGGACGGGATTGACGCGGGGTCCGAGGGAGAGCAGCGTGAGGCTGAGACATGGTCTGTGTGAGGGGGACACCGCAGCCCAGGAGACGGGCAGGCCCTGCCAACGTCTGCGGAGTGCCGTGGTCAGGGAACTAGGGCTCCTCGCAGAACTGCAGACCCAGCTTTCTTTCTTCTAATAAGATACTTTTCTATCGGCACTTTTTCCAATAAAACCTTAGCGATTCCAAGGAAACATGGCTCTTTCTCCTTCACAGTAAGATAAGTAAAATCTGGCTATAAAACATTTTCTTTAAGATAAGTAATTAAGATAAGATAAGCAAATTAATTAAGATAGATAAAAATCAGGCTAAAAAAAGTTTGCTTTTTTACATCTTAGTTTTAAAACTGAGAAATAAAATTCTAACAAAACAGTATCATTGGATTCCTTCAAGAAGGATAAGATCGTGGGGCCGCCCGGTGGCGCAGCGGTTTCGTCCGCGCTTGGCAGCCCGGGGTTTGCGAGTTCGGATCCCGGGCGCCCGCGGATGCACTGCTCGTCAGCCATGCCGTGGCGGCGTATAAAGTGGAGGAAGATGGGCACGATGTTAGCCCAGGGCCAGTCTTCCTCAGCAAAAAGGGGAGGATTGGCAACGGATGTTAGCTCAGGGCTGGTCTTCCCCACAAAAACACAGAAGGATAAGATCAAAAGGCGTCACAGCAGAATCTAAGCATTCTACGTTCAGCCATTGTACACGCCAGGGTTGGGCAGCGGGGTCAGGGCTGCTGTTGGACGCAGTGGAGGCCCTCTGGAGGGCGGGAGGTGAGCCTAGGGTCTCCCACTTTATGTGATGAGGTTCAGCTCGGATTATACCTTAAAAGAGTTTTGAAGCTAAATTAAAGTTTTAAATGACCCATCAAATACAACTTTCTTCCTTTATAGATGAAGAAATTGAGGCTCAGGGAAGTTAAACGAAATTCCAAAAACCATACATCTAGTTCATGGCAGAGACTTGATGACACAGTGGGAGACTAAGTAAAAAACTAGTCACATCTTCTCCAGTTTTGAATCTACAACAGAAAATCAGTGTCCCAATGCCCATGCTCAGGAAACCCACAGTGGTATAAAAATATCAAAGACAGACATGACTAGACAGGTATATACAGATCCAAGTCAATATTTTCAGCTAAAAAAATCTCAAAAACAATGTGGCAAGTGCTCCCATTTTATAAAATTTAAAAATTAAAAATTTTACAAAATTTAAAAATTTGAGCTGAGCAGACCAGTGAAGATGCAGTCAAGAAAACAAAGCCATTCTGGGTCTTTCAAGCAAAAGAAAATTGGTAGAGAGAATCGGTTACACAGATGATGGAAAAGCTGAGAATCTAAACAAAGAATGGTGAGACTTCCCTAAGATGAGCAAAAGCAGTGATACGCCACCACTCCTTGGGCTGGAGCATCAACAGTGGGAGGTGCTGGTTCCCAGAGTCCATCTGATGGGAGCTGGGCCAGGAAGGGAGTTTCCAGCAGGGGCTGGGCCAGCAGAGGGAGAGGCTGTCCAGAGGGGCCTAAAATCCTGGAGGAGATTCAGTTGCTGCTCCTTCCAAGAAACTACAACAGACTTTCTTTCAGGGTAAAGGAAAGTCAAGTTAAATTAGGAAGTGACTCTTCCCCAACTCCACCCCCTCTCTCTCTTTCTGGTTTTTGCCTGCAATCTGATTTATCTTCCTCACCCCCAGAGGCACCTCTGAGAGGAGAGAAGTTTTCCAGCCCACTCTCCAAAGGAAGGAAGCCCACAACGCTGATCTAAGCCAAGTGCCCATATCCTTGGGGGTAGGAATAACAGCATGAGGAGGAAGCCATCACAAGACAAAGTGACCCAGAGAAGCATGCTTCCTGAGCATCATGAAAACAACAAGGTTCGAGATGATGACTCACTGCAGTCAAATCACCTTCCCAGTTCTAGTTTGCTTAATTAATCCTTTTCTTTGCTCTCTGACACATAGTGGACTCTTAAAGGAACATTTTAAACCTAACAGTCAATTGCCTTCTTAAAGCCAGCAAAAGCATAATCCAGAAAGACAGGAAACAGAGAAGTCAACTCTACCAGTGAGATGTTTCTGGAAACCCACCATTTTTCATATCTGTTCCTTGAGAGCTGGGGACAATACCAGAGAGGGTCTCTGGCCTTGAGTTAATCATTTGGGGGGGGATATGCAACAAGGGATCATGGATCCCACTTTGAAGGTCACTCTGACATGTGGAGGTTTTCCAGCATTCCAAAACCTGACTCATTCCAGCACATTGCTTTGTTATAGTGTCAGCTGTCAGTGGGCCAGGTGACAGGATCTGAGCCACCCCTGAGCTAGCCAAGCCTGAGGACACAGAAGCAGATGTTGGGTTCTAAATTGCCCCTTCTTCCTTCCAGTTCACACTCCCACCTGGACACCCAGGCCACCCCTAATCCATTCTTCTTCCCTCATTCATTCATTGACTCATTCATCAATTCCTTTAATAAACATTTATTGATCACCTATTATGTGCCAGGCACTGAGAATAGAGCAGAGAACAGACCAAGACAAATCCCTGTCCTCAAGAAGCTTATATTCTAATCTGGAGTGATAAAAAAAGAAATAAAATATGTAGCTTTTCCAATGATGACAGGGGGTCATGGAAAAAATAATAAAGTAGGGAAAGGTCATGTGTCTTCTTAGGGTTGGAGCATTGAAATTTATAAAAAGGGGTCCAAGGAAGACCTTTTTGTAAGGATGACCTTTTGAGCAAAGATCTGATGTGAGAGTGTGAGTGCTACAAATATTTTAGGAAAGAGCATTCCAGTCAGAGGAAATAGCAAGTGCAAAGGTCCTGGGGCTGGACTCTGCATGACAACATGCTCCAGGACCAGCAAGAAGTCCACTGTAGTTAGAGTGGAGTGAGCACAGGAAAGAAATAGTAGGAGTGGGAGATGAGTTCAGAGATGTGAGAGAGAGGAGATTTGGTAGGGCCCGTGGGCCTTTTTAAGAACGCTGACATTTACTCTGAGTTAGATGAAGAGCCAGGGAAGCAGAAGAGTGATGTGATCTGACTCGCTTTTTTAAAAGGATCCCTCTGTCCGTTGGATAGAGAACAGAATGTAGAGGGCACAGGACAACAGCAAGGAAAACAACTACAGTGATCCAGGGGAGAGAGAAAGGCGGAGGTGGTAGTAGTTGGATTCTGAATATCATCTAGACATATGTTTAAGATCCTCCAAAGCATGAATTTGTGGCCATTCATTCTCTTTACTGGAGCCTTTGGGATAAATCGAAGATTTCTATTAACCTAGGGTACAGGAACCTGGGGCAGCGAGGAGCTCAGGTACCAAGGCTCGAGTACCTTTCATTGATTGTCAGGAATCTGTAAGGCGAGGAATAAGTATAATGAAGAAGAAAGGAGAAAAGAGGTTAATGCTGGTCAGGACAAGGAACATCAACATCAGTAATTGAGTTCCTAATATGGCTACGTCCCTACACTCAGAGGTTTATATGTGCTGTCTCACCTAATCCATAGAATAACCATGTGAAGACAGAACTTTTATCCCCTGATGTGGAAGTGATGGCCTAAGTCACATGACTAATTACAAGCTGGAACTTGAGCCCGGCTTTAAATCTTCTTTAAAGTTCATGGTATTTGCTCTACACTACAATTACTCACTCGTTCAGTGAGTGTCTATTGGACACCTGGTGCAACTGCATAAGACACAGAGATGAGTAGCTTATGGCACCTGACCTTGGTAAACTTGTGGTTGGAAATATGGTAATATGCTTAGAAAATAAATTATTGCTGAAAAATATAGTTTTCTTTCATTCATTCATTCAACAAATATTTATTGAATCCCTGCTAAGTGCTGGCATAAAAAGTCATTCTCTCCTAAAGCTTACATTTTGATGGGGAGATCCAGGCAATAAACAAATAAAAATGTAAAACCCCGAGTTGGGGATGAATACTATGGAGAGAAATAAGTCAGACTGCAGAGCTGTCACTGTTCTGTTGGTTCGGTTTGTAAGAGATATTTTCTCTTCTAGGATCACACTTAAGCAAAGAGCTGAAGGAAGTGAGTGAATGCAAATACCTCAGGAGAGATCCTTCCAGCCAGAGGGATCAGCTGGTATGAAAGCCATGGGTGGGACATACTTGATGTACAGTAGTCCCCCTTTATCCATGATTTTGCTTTCTGCCATTTCAGTTACCGGTGGTCAACCATGGTCCAAAAATATTAAATGGAAAATTCCAGAAATAAATAGTTCACAAGTTTAAAGTTGTGTGCTGTTCTAGGTACTGTGAGGAAATCTTGTGCTGTCCCACTCCGTTCCACTCAGGATGTCAATCATCCCTTTGTCCAGCATATCCAGCTGTATACACTACCCCCCATTAGTCACTTAGTAGCTGTCTTGGTTATCAGATCGATTGTTGTGGTATCACAGTGCTTGTGTCCAAGAAACACTTATTTTACTTAATAATAGCCACAAAGCACAAGAATAGTGATGCTGGCAATTCAGATACGTCAAAGAGAAGCCGTAAAGTGCTTCCTTTAGCTAAAAAGGTGGAAGTTCTTGACTTAATAAGGAAAGAAAAAAAATTGTATGCTGAGATTGCTAAGATCTATGGTAACTTTTATTACAGTATATTGTTAAAATTGTTCTATTTTATTATTAGTTGTTGTTGTTAATCTCTTACTGTGCCTCACTTATAAATTAAACTTCACCATAGGTGTGTATGTATAGGAAAAAAACAGTATATATAGGGTTCAGTACTATCCACAGCACAGCATCCATCATATCCCCAGTGGATAAGGAGGGACTACTGTATTCCAGGAAGAGCAAGGAACCAATATGGCAAGAGTGGATGGAGTAAGGGAGAGGGCTGGTGGTGAATGGGTAGCAGAGAGATCACTTAGGAGGCTATTGCCATAATCCAGGAGAGAAATGATGGCATTTACCAGGGAAGGGGAGTGGCCATGGTAAAGAGTGATAAGATATGGGATATATTCTGAAAGTTGGGGATTTGCTGGTAGATTTTATGTGGGGTGTAAGAGAGAAAGGTATTTGACCTGAGCTACCGGAAGCATGAAGCTGCATTTTCTGAGATGGAGAAGACTGTGGGAAAAACAGGTTTGGAAGGGAATCAAGACAAGCTTGAGGTGTTGGGTAGGAGGTTGATACATTAGTCTAGAGTTCAGGGGAAAGGAGCAGGCTGGTGATAGAAATATAGAAATCATCAGTGTATACATGGTGCTTAAATCTCTGAGCCTAGATAACATAACCTAGGGAGTGAGCATAGTGAGGAAAGAAAAGACTTCTGAGCCCAGGCACACTCCAATCTATAAAAGTCAAGGAGATGAAGAAGAGTCAGCAAAGAACACTGACCATCACCATCCCCGGACCTATGAAGTCAGAATCTTAGACGTTTGAGTCTAAAAATCCAGAAGGAGATTTAGACATCCAAGTTCATGAAGCTCATAGGTCCCCAAACAGATTCTGTCCAAAGAGATCTTCTCTGAGACATGTTTTAATAAAACTGTCTAAAATCAAAGGCAAAGAAAATTTTAAAAGCAGCAAGAGAAAAAAAATTTCTCACAGATAAGGGAACCCCATAAGGCTGTCAGTGGATTTCTCAGTAGAAATCTGGCAGGCCAGGAGAGAGTGGGATGACTTATTCAAAGGGCTGAAAGAAAAATCTGCCAACCAAGAGTATTTTACCCAACAAAATTGTCCTTCAGAAATGAAGGAGAGATAAAGACTTTCCCAGATGAACAAAAGTTGAGGGAGTTCATCACCACAAGACCTGCCTTACAAGAAATGTTGAAAGGAGTTCTTCAAGCTGAAATGAAGGGGCACTCATTTGTAATATGAAAATATAAAACAGACTGGTAAATGTAAGTGTATAGTCAAATTCAGAATACTCTAATACTGTAATATGGTGGTGTGTTAATCACTTTACTCCAGTATAAAGGTGAAAGAACAAAATTATTAAAAATAACTATAGCTAAAATAATTTGATAATAGTTACACAATATAAAAAGTGTAAACTGTGACATCAAAAACATTAAATGTGCAGGGTGGTGGTAAAGGGGTAGAGTTTTTGCATGCAATCGAAGTTAAGTTGTTATTAGATTAAAATAGACTGTTATATCTATGTTTTATGTAAGCCTCATTGTAACCACAAATCAAAAACCTACAGTAGATACACAAAAGATAAAGAGATGGGGATCAAAGGATACCATTACAGAAAATCATTAGTTCACAAAGGAAGACAGCAAGAGAGAAAGAAAGGAACAAGTGTACTATAAAACAGCCAGAAAACAACTAATAAGATTACATTAGTAAGTCCTTACCTATCAATAATTACTTTAAATGTAAATGGATTAAATTCTCCAATCAAAAGGCATAGAGTCACTTAATGAATTTAAAAAAAGAGAAAAACAAGACCTAACTATATGCTGCCTATAGGAAACTCGCTTCGGCTTTAAGGACATACATAGGCTCAAAGGGAAGGGACAGAAAAAGATATTTCATGCAAATGGAAAATGAAAGAGAACAGATATACTTACCTCTGTCAAAAACTGTAACAAGAGACAAAGAAGGTCATTATATAATGATAAAGGGTCAATTCATCAAGAGGCTATAACAATCATAAACGTATGTACACCCAACATTGGAGCACCTAAATATATTAAGCATAGCAACAGATCTAAAGGGAGAGAAAGACAACAATACAATAACAGTAAAGGACATTAACACCCCAGTGGATAGATCATCCAGACAGAAAATCAATTAGGAAACATTGGACTACACTTGAAAGTGAACTACACTTTCAACCAAATGGACCTAACAGACGTACACAGAACATTCCATCCAACAGCAGGAGAATACACATTCTTCTCAAGTGCACATGGAATATTCTCCAGAATAGATCACATGTTAGGTCTCAAGTCTCAGCAAATTTTAAAAAACTGAAATCATACCAAGTATCCTTTCTGACCATAATGGTATAAAACAAGAAATCAATAACAGGAAGAGAACTGAAAAATTCATAAATATGTAGAAATTAAACAACACACTCCTAAACAACCAATGGGTCAAAGAAGAAATCAAAAGAGAAGTAAAAAAAAAATCTTGAAACAAAAACAGAAACACAACATACCAAAGCACGGAATGCTGCAAATGTAGTTCTTTTCTTATTATTTTTTATTGAGGTAACATTGGTTTATAATATTACATAAATTTCAGGTGTACATCATCATATTTCAACTTCTGAATAGACCACATCATGTTCACCACCAAAAGCAAACACAGTTCTGAGGGAATTTTATAGCAATAAATGCCTACATTAAGGAGAAAGAAAGATATCAAATAAACAACCTAATAATTTAGTAACCTACTTTTAATTGCTTGAGTTATTAATTTTAGGTAATCTAGTAAAATGTTTATGAGATGGGAATTATAACCAGCCAGCAAAAAAGGAAGAGTCAGGAATGTACAGTCAATGCTAGAGTTTGTGCTTCTAACCAAAAGACTTGGTGTTTGCTGAACTTCAGACAACTTCAAAGAAATAGGTATATCCTAAATTTTGGTCTTTCACACAGTCTTAGATGTGTCCCCAGTTTTCAAAACGAGGAAGTGCAGGAGATGATTTTGAGCACGTTGGCTGGGTCTTGTTTGTTCATTGTCTCATCACACAAGGTGGCCAAAGGAATCCTAGCCTGATTCTGTGTGCCTATTAAACAATGGAGTAGATGACAAAAAAAGATTAAGAGGAATTTTTATGCAGGTTAGAGTTATCTACGAAAGTGCCAATAGCAGGCACCCCAAAAAGGGACTCTGATAGGTGGTACATATCCTTGAGTTTGACTAAGCCATGAATCTGATGGTGAAATCAACAAAAGAAACTCAAAATTCAAAGGCCAGCAAAAGCAAAACAGCCCCAGGCAAGTCACTGCAGCTAACTCTACATTTCTATTTATGTATATACTGCTTGTCCCAACAACAGCTCCATAGACAAGGACTGAAATTCTAAGTGAATGATAAATATCAACATAAGATAAACTAATCAAGGGAAATGGAGCTAAGTTAAGGCTGCATAAATCTAGTGTTTAGTACCGCTGAAAGATAAAATGATCAGAAACTTCCACCTGAGGATTCAGAGAGAAAAAATAGCTAGATTTGCTGAAAGGCTCACTAAATGTTTGCAGAATTGAATCCCTACGGAACTCTGTGTATAACTCGGGATGAAGTTATACTTGAGCTCTTGATCTGCATGCCAGCAGCATGGGAATCATCTGAAAACTGATCAGAAATGCAAAATCACAGGCTAACCTCAGACTTCCTGAATCAGAATCAGCATTTTAATAAAGACTCCATGTGATTTGTTTGCACATTAAAGCCTGAGAAGCTCTAATGTGGGCTTCTGTTGCCCTTGAAAGAATCACTGATGAAGTGGATGAAAGAAAAGGAAAGGTGGCCAGCTCAGCACCAGACTGGGAGAGAGAATGCACCGACACCTAAACTCTCTTCTTAGATTGTAATGAAAGATCGAGGAAGTCCATCAGTTTATTAGGCAAATAAAGATTGGAAGGAAGACATGAGCCCTTAATTAAGAGCAGTCTCAGAGTAGCTACCACTAAGGAAATGGAAATTATGGTCAAAGAGTGACAATTCAGGTTTGGTAACTGCAATTTGCAGATGCATGGAAAATATGAACTTTAAAGGACTGCACAAACAGTAACATTTCTGCAAAATCTTCAGTGGCCATGAATCGCACTTGCTTGCATAGCACTGAATTCTAACCATCTCCTATAGTGAACCTCAGTCCAACAGGTCTAAACGAGTCCACCAGGAGCAGAATCCAAGAACGATGTGTTCTAAGACAAAGCAACACGCATGCTGTTGACGTTCTGAAAGTGCTTTCTGGAGAGGCCTCTTCTTTCTATACCACAGTATTGAGCAAGGAGTGAGGAAAAGTCATATCATTATCCCATATATTCTTTTCGTCCAACCACAATTACAGGGGGCTGGTGGCATGTTACACAAACCTCTCATCAAGGTTGAAGCTGAAAAATTTAAGTTACACAACAGTAAGATGGTCTGTGCAGTCACTCAAGCAAGGGAGTTCAACCTCAAACCAAGTTACTTAAGGCGCTTCTGCCATCCTTGCTAACTGCCGGTAACAATGAAGAGTTGGGCACATGTCCGTGATGACTTGTAAAGGGACCAGAAAAAAATATTCTTAAAGCATTGAATGGCATTAACTTTGTGTCACGTGCTGTAAGTTCATTTCATGCATTTTTATATTTGGTCTTCAAATGCAGCACTCTCAAAGGTTAGGATTATCTGTATTACTTATATATTATTCTCTTATTATCTATATTATTACCATAGTATATCATAATCATCTCTATTATTATTATATTATTATTACAATCTATATTATTTCTAGTAAGTATAGAAACAGGATTCAAACTCTTGGCCACTTGACTCCAAAGCCTTATACTTCTCTACTAAAGGGTTAGACATTTTATTGTTTTCTGCCCAATCTTCCAACATAAACTATAATGGTGGTAGAAGTTATGAGACACCCTCATATACCATGTACTTAAAGGAGACCTTTTTGCCTGGACAAGTGCCTACTTGCAAAGGAAGTCAATAAGAATACTTCTTTTGAGTATCTGCTAAGCACAGGAAATCATCGGAAATGAAGTGAAAAACTGAGACTGTTCATGCTGATTTGGCCTTCACAGGGGCCAGTTCAGACTCTTCAGCACATTCTGCAGCAAAAATGAAATAGAGCCACCTGCCTTCCCAAAGCCACTTGCCTGGTGGAGACTTTGGCTTCAACTGTTCCCATCACAAGGCAGAAATATGGGAGAGTCAGCTCGGATTTGGACGTTGTTTCTGCATGAGAGAATGGGAAGGCACCGAGAAAAGAATCAAAGTGGTCCAGTAGACAAAGCATCACCAAAAGGAGCAGGCATTCAGCCTTCAGAAAGTCTCTCTAATCCTAAAAGAGAATTCTACCACACAGTTACTACGTCCCAGGGAAGGGTCAGGGGTAGTCCACTCCCTTCCCTGGAGGTGGTGGTTAGCAGCCAGCCCTTGTCCAGGCTTCCAGGAACACTCCAAGGGGTTGTGGCAGATTTATATGTCAGCAGGAAGCCACCTTGCCACGCAGATGCTATTTTTGGAGCAGGATAGAAGTTGTCGTCTGGCTGGCAGAGCTGCCAAGCACACCCTGCCAGTGACTGCAGGTGCTGGCTGCTGCACTGGCTGCTGTTCCAGCACTCTCTGGGGAATAGGAGAGTGCAAGAAAATATTACACGACTTATTTTCAGCTTAGGGCAGTGATTATACCAATGTGTCTTGTCATTGTGTTGCTAGATCAAAGAGCTGGGGTATGATGATACCATGAGCTTATTTTAAGCATCAACACATAATCAGGGTTGGGGAGGCCCTTCTCATAATGGTTCTCAACCAAGAGAACCTCATCACTGAGAACACACACACACATAAAAAAAAATGTTCTAGAATCAGCAGAAAAGTTTTCTGTGCATTTGAGGAGGTGATGCATAAAGGATCACAGCGGGGAGAAGAAAGCATTAAGCTATTATGGAAAGAAAGGATGATATCTTCAAACACCCAGATGGAACAGCACCTCCCTCCAGCTGGGAACGGGCAGTTATGCTGAGCAGTGTGCGGCAGGGGAGGAGGTGGGGGAGACGGCAGGAATCTAAATAGAGCATAGCGTGGGTTTTTGGATTCCCCAGGATGAAGAAACCTTACTGGAAAACTATTATTAAAAAGAACAGAGGGTTTGTAAGCAGAGGTTCCTATACGAAGCCAGTGAAAGAAAAGAAGACAGAAAAAAAATCTTCCAGCTCAGAAAACTGAAACAGAAGATTCAGGCCAAGCTTCATGTAAGAAAATGTCTGCTCATTAAAAAGCTGGCTGTTTGTATTGTTTCCAGGAAGTCTTCATTTTGGTCAGGAAGGCTCCCGGCCTCCCATCTGCTGTCCACGTGTCGCGGGGCCTCAGCTGTCGTCTCAGCCTCTTCACTCAGAGAAACTAACAGTCCTTCCAGACTCGGCACTGGGCACACCTGGAGACAACATGCCTGCCAGGAGAAGGTGCCTGAGACTCTCGAGGGCGTGATTAGCTGCCCTTCCTCAGAAAATGAACACTAGGGAGGTGCCAGGGGACGCTGTCATCACATTTAATTCACCAGCATTCACTACGCTGTACGTGCCCAGCACTGCACACTAACCAGCCAACGAGCACCAAAAAGGGGCCACAGATTAATTTCACCATTCCACAGATACTTATTAAGCACTCAGTCAAGTAAAACATTGTACTCGGTGCTGAGAAGGATATCTGTCCCATACCCTCAAGATGCCTGTTACCCGTTAGGGAATCTTCAGAAATATACACAAGTCATTATGACCCAGTATACTGCAAGAAGTCCCAAATGGCATTAGCTGGATTTATTGACTGCTTGCCTTATAAAGACATTATTCTTCTTAAAGTCAATTTTGCCACTTAAAAGCCTAAAGAGTTTTAAGAGCATTAGTGGGGCAGGTCTAGTGATGAGTTCTGTGTGAATCCTGTCATTTAGAAATCAAGGATGCCAGCTGGAGGTGGGAAATGGGGAAAAGGTGTTCAAGCTCTAAAAACAGCCTTTGGACTCATTTAGCTGCATATTGTCCTCTTTATTCTGAGCTAGAAAAGTCACTATGGGTCTGAAGAGTTTTTACACCGATTGCATGACAGTGCTCAGTTCCATAAAGACTAGCAAGCTTCGTTATTTTTCCTAATTCTTCATCTTTTGTCTTTATACTGACAAAATTTATATTTCAGTTGTATCCTCAAAAGAAAAAAAAGGTAAGACAACATTATCCAAAATTTCCAGCTTCTCATGCAAACGAAACCAAGCCCTTTCCTGCAGCAATATATTATTAACTTACCAACATCTGGACTGAGAGGTGTGTGATGTTTTGAATCAAACTTCAAAGTTCAAGGGTAAGCAAGGACCTAGAATTACTATTGCATCTAAAATTATTTTACAGCCTTCAAAAGAACATGGAAAAACTGATTGCAATTCTCAGAATTATATGCTGCCTTTGGGGAAAACATACTTCTGAGTCCTTGGGAGTGCATAGGTAATGCAAGCAGGGCTGGGCCATTTTCCACATCGTAGTCAGTGCCAGACGGGAGGCACAGAGGGCGAGGCACCGTCTTAGAGTCCCCACCTGTTGTCTGAAATTAGCCTGTGGGTATTCATCATTTTCTCCCACAAATAGACACCTCTCCCCATACTTTCCATTACCTCCTTGTTCCCTAAGCTTGCAGTCTTGAGTCATTTTTTACTCTTCCTGTTCTCACATCATTTATTCACTTATTTGACAATTACCTAACGACTGTCTGTATCATATCAGACCCTGTGCTGGGTGTTAGGATTGTACTGGCCTCTGCTTTCCTAGAGCCTCAGTCCAGTCTGGGATACTAACAAGGAAAGAACCAACTACAATCAGCAGTGTTTCTACAAGTGTAGGCTCAACCAGCTGAGCTCTGTTGAGTCAGAGCCTTTGGTCTGGGACCTGGAGTCTACATTTAGTCAACACTGGGGGCGATTTCTGTGCCCACCAGAACTTGGAAAGTCATTCAGTACAGAGTAGTTTGTGCTACAGTAGGATGCTATTGTGCCAGGCAGGGTAACAGAGAGAAGAGACAAGGTAATAAAGAGAAGAGACAATTAGCCCAGATAGATGGGAGAGAGGCTTGTCAGGAGAGATTTTCTGCAGAGAGTGATGTCTAAATTGAGATCTCAAGTATGAAAGGAGTTACCCCGATTTAAGCAAAACAGGTGGAGGGTAGGTACAACAAGAAGAAGGAATACCCCAGGGAGAGGGATTCCTTAAAAAACCCAGAAGTGGAAAGAGTCGTTCAGAGTGGCTGGAACATTGAGTTCCAGTGAGCAGTAAGGAGGGAGCGGTTGGAGAGGTGAGCAGGAACCAGGTTGTAAAGAACCTCATAGCACTACTGTGGAATTTGGACCTTGCCCTGAGGCACTGAGGAACTGTGGAAGGATTTGCAAGGAGGGGTAGAAGTGAATTAAATGAGTAGAGTGATTCCTTCTCCCAGTTACTATGGGTTTGTGCTGCTCTTAGAGAGAACCACCTTCAGGAGGAGATTTTTATTTTTTCCACCATCTCTCCTAAATTTGTCCCTCTGTTTCCACTTCTGCAGACACAACCTTATTCCAGTATTCCTAACCCACTCAGGTCTGGATTACGGCAGCATCTTTCAAAATGTTTGTCTTGTCACCTTGCCCAATCTCATCTATTGAATACGCTATCAAAATGACCTCAGCCATTGATTTCATCACATTACAGTCTTGCTCAAGGATCTTTTCTTATCTGTGACTAAACTTTTCATCTTAACACTCAAAGCCTGCCACCATCTTCTCCTAATTCTGCCCCCTCAGCACTTAGGGTCTTCATGCTTTCTCACCCCTTCAGGCACAGCATGGAAGGAACAGCTTAACCATCAGGATGAAAACATTTACTCTTGAGTATTAACTCCCAATTATATCACACATTCAGGTCTATTAGCTTTAATTATAGAGTGAAAGATCCTATTTCTTATCAAAGGAATGTCAGGCATCAGCAAAGTAGGTAGGGAAGATTTTGTGAGAGCAAAGCTTCCCTCTGACTTCCTGACCTCATATGTGGTATAAAAAAGTTGCCTAGTGAAGCACAGTCCTGTCCATAGTGGCAGGAGATGACACTTTGTACTTAGTTTCTATCCTGCTCTCCCCTCCCCCATGTCATTTTGCATTTCATAATTTACAGAGGGTTTTTTTTTCATGAACTATCAGGTTTTATGTTCTGTTACATTTCAGGTAGTAACAAAAAGGTTTTCCCCCATTTCTGGAACACCAGGACATCATTTGGAATGTTTCGTTGCAATATTGGGGATCGGGGTGCCACTATACTAACTTCCCTCCTGACCCTCTGCCTGGAAGAAAGGAACTGAGAATCTCTTCTTGATAGGAGTGGCAATGTCTCTCCCCCAGTCTCTGGCCCAGTGCCCCGTCTGAGCCTCCCACCTCACTTCAAGATCCACTCCAATGGATCTTGCTGTCACGCCTCCTCCCCATTGCACCCACCTGAATAGGGAGTCTAGTCGCAAATGAATTCAGGTATCAAGACTTCAACCACTTCTCTTGGCAGATTTATGGAAATTGTGTAAAAATATTTTTCCTGACTTCTAGGATGTTTTCCTGTTCTCAATTTCATTGTCAGTCATCTAAAAGTCAGTCATTTATGAGTCATAAATTATGTCTTTTGTGGAATAAGTCATTAAAGAGACAGAAAAAGAGAGAAAGAAAGAGATAGAGAGACAGAGAGAGGGAGAGAAGGTGGAAGAAAAGGTGTAAGAAGTTCTATTTTACGATCAAGAGAACCACATTTTCATAGTTAGCTTTAGTGATGCCCAGTACATGGAGTCCTTTTTTCTCTTTTTTGTTAACATTTATTGAGATATAATTCACATACCATGCAATTCACTATGTAAAGTGTACAAGTCAACAGTTTGTAGTATATTCACAGGGTTGTGCAATCACAATCTAATTTTAGAACATTCTCATACTGCCAACCTCCCATCTCCTGGCAACCACTAATCTACTTTTGTTTCCATAGATTTGCCTGCTGGGGATATTTCATATAAATGGAAGTGTGCAATAGGTGGTCTTTCACGAGTGGCTTCTTATACTGAGCATGTTTTCAAGTTTCATCTGTATTGTAGCATAGATCTATATTTCCTTCTTTTTTATTGCCAAATAATACTTTGCTGTATGTATATACCACATTTTGTTTATCTATTCATCAGCTGATGGACACGTGGGTTGTTTCCACTTTGGGCTATTATAAACTATGCTGCTGTGAATATTTGTGTACAAGTCTTTGTGTGGACGTATGCTTTTAAATCTCTAGAGTATATACCTAGGAGTGGAACTGCTGAGTCATAAGCTAACTCTATATTTAACATTTAAGGAACTGCCAGACTGTTTCCAGGGCAGCCGCACCATTTTACATCCCCACTAACAGTGTGTAAGGGTTCCAATTTCTCCACATCCTCACCAACTTGTGTTTTTTATTATAGCCATCCAAGTGAGTTGAAGTGGTATCTCATTTTGATTTTGATTTTGATTTCCTTGATGACTGATGATGTTGAACATCTTTTCATGTGCTCATTGGCCATTTGTATATCTTGTTTGAAGAAATATCTATTCTGACCCTTTGCTCATTTTTTAATTGGGTTATTTGTCTTTTTATAATTGAGTTGTAAGAATGCTTTATATATTCTGGATACAGGTCCATGGTCAGATATATGATTTGCAAATATTTTCTCCAATTCCGTCAATTGTCTTTTAATTTTCTTGATGGTATTGTTTGTAACACAAAAGTTTTTAATCTTAATGTAGTCCAATTTACCTAGTTTTTCTTTAGTTGCTTGTGATTTTTGTGTCATATTTTAAAAACCATTGCCTAACTCAGGGTCACGAAGATTTATTTCTGTGTTTTCTTCTAATGGTTTAATAGTTTTAGCTCTAAATGTATGTCTATGACCCATTTTGAGTAAATTTTTTATATGGTGTGAGGTAGGCATCCAGCTTCATTCTTTTGTCTGTGGCTATCCAGGTGTCCCAGGACCATTTGTTGAAGTGAATATTCTTTCTGCGTCAAATTGTCTTGGTGCCTTGTCAAAGATTAATTGCCCATAAATGTAAGGCTATATTTCTGGATTCTCAATTCTATTCCATTGACCTATATGTCTATCCTTATGCCAGTGCCACACTGTCTAGATTACTGTACTTTGTAGTAAGTTTTGAAATTGGGAAATGTGAGTTCTCTAACTTTGTTCTTCTTTTTCAAGATTGTTTTGGCTATTCTGAGTCTCTTGCATTTCCATATGAATTTTAGGATCAGCTTATCAGTTTCTGAAGAAAAAAAAGCAAGCTACAATTTTGATATGGATTGCATTGACTCTGTAGACCAATTTGGGAAGTACTGTCATCTTGACAATATCAGGTATTCCAATCCATGATTATGGAATGTCTTTCCATTCATTTAGATGTTCTTTAATTTCTTTCAACATGTTTTATAGTTTTCAGTGTAAAAATTTTGCACTTTCTTGTTAAATTTATACCTAAGTATTTTATTCTTTTGATGCTATTGTAAATGGAACTGTTTTCTTAAATCTCATTTTTGGAATGTCTATTACTGGTGTATAGAAATACAACTGACTTTTGCATATTGATATTATATCCTGCAACCTTGTTGAACTTATTATTTCTAATAATCTTTTTATTTTTTAGTGGGTTCCTTAGGACTTTCTATATACAAGACCATATTGTCTACAAATAGAAATAATTTTACCTTTTTCTTTATCATCTGGATACCTTTTATTTCTCTTTCTTTCCTAATTGCCCTCCAATACAATGTTAAATAGAAGTGATGAGAGTGGACATTCTTGCCCTGTTCCTGATCTTGAGGGAAGGATTTTTGTGTCTATATTTGTAAGTAGTTTTCTTTTCTTGTGGTATCTTTATCTGGTTTGTTCTGTAATATCTGTCTCATAGAATGAGTTAGGAAGTGCTCCCTTCTCTTCTATTTTTTGGAAGTGTTTATGAAGGATTGGTGTTAATTATTCTTTAAATGTTTGGTAGAATTCACCAGTGAAGCCATCTGGTTCTGGGTTTTTCTTTGTGGGAAGTTTTTTGATTACTAATTCAACCTTTTTACTTATTACAGGTTTATTCAAATTTGGTTTTTTTCTTAAGGCAGTTGCAGTAACTTGAGTCTTTTAGGGAATTTGTCCATTGTATCTAAATGATCTGATTTGTTGGCATTCAGTTGTTTATAGTATTTCATTTAATCCTCTTCATTTCTGTAAAGTCAGTAGTGATTTCTCTCTTTTATTCCCGACTTTAGTAATTTGAGCCTTCTCTCTCTTTTTTTTTTTTTCCCCATCTATCTAAATGTTTACCAATTTTGTGGATCTTTCTGAGGATCCAACTTTTGGTTTCATTGATTTTTCTGTTCTCTATTTTACTCATTTCCACTCAAGTCTGTTATTTCCTTCATTCTGCTTGCTTTAGATTTAGTTTGCTCCTCTTTTTCTAGTTTCTTCAGGGATCAGTTAGGTTATTGACTTGAGATTTTTCTTCTCTTTTGATATAGGCATTTACAGGTATAAATTTTCCCTGAGCACTCTGTTAGCTACAACCTATAAGTTTTGCTGTGTTGTTTTTATTTTCATTCATCTCAAAGTATTTTCTAATTTCTCTTGAGATTCCTTTTTTGGCTCATTGATTATTTAGGAGGATGTTATTTAATTTCCACATATTGGTGACTTTTCCAAGTTCCCTTCTGTTATTGATTCCCAATTTAATTCCATGAGAGTCCTTTTATTTTTAAGTACTTTGAAGTATCCAATCAACATTATCCTTGTCGCAATTGCATTCTAAATGTAAAAACAAAACCCAAAGCCTGTACCCAAATAAGCTTAAACAAAGCAATTTAAGGACTGAACTCTGGAAGGAGGAAAAATGTAATAAGCATCTGGTGATTTTTTTTCCAGTGAATCTAACTCTTATTATTTATTTTAAAATTTAAAATACATATAAATACCTTCAAGATTTTCACAGGGAACACCTAATTTAGACAACTCAAAAATACCAGTGAGGACAAAGAAATCATAGATTTTTAGACAGAGAAAACGTGGAGTGGGGAGGACTAAAAAATATGAGTGGTTTCTCCGATTTAGTTTTAAGTGATTTCAAATAACAAGACTTCTACCACTTCCCTTGGCAGATTTGTAGAACTTGTATAAGAAATATTTTTCTGACGTTCAGGCTGAGTTTTCCTTTTCTCAATTTCATCATGTCGGGCATAGCTGTACCTCTGTACACCACCCCAAACAATTCCTCTCCTTATTTAGTTTGAGTTTCAGCTCCTCAAGGACCTGCGGAAGGCTATTCTACCCCTTTTCTCATTCTTCCTCCAAGTCAAACGTATTTAGGTCTCTTAACCTGTCTTCTTAAACCAGCCATTATATTTTTGAATTTCTCTTCTTTGAATTTAGTCCAGTACATTTACTCTTTCTAATTCATGGGAACCCTGAACTGTATAAGAGTCATCAGAACTCTCACTCTTGATGTCACATAAGCAACTGTCCACCTCTGTGCTCCTGGCATTTTACTTGAGGTATGAAGCCCAAAATAGTACTTAAAAAATAAAAAAATAAAGATGTTTGCTTTCCATCCACAGGTGGTTTTCAGTCTCACTGCTTTCCAAGTGCTGAACCACCATCCTATTGGATGTCCGCCATTTGGATTATTTTTTCCCTCTTTCAGGCGGCAGAAATAAGCAAGTTCTTTCCCTGACTCTCTCCACATTCTCAACAGTTCATCTGGTCTGGTTCAACCATTCACAGCTGAGGCCTGCCAAGTTTACAAGTGCACGAGTTCTTTCAGAGCCCTGCTTGCGTACTCTGGCTCTTTCTGAAACCCTGGGGCTAATCTACACCTTTACATGCCTCCCAATGGCTCAGCAGATTCCCAAGCACAAAGTCTGATTATTTTATATGCTTTTAAAAATCCAGCGAAAAGTGTAAGATATCCTCTATCTAATGTTTAGAATGGTGTTCTCTAAAAGGTTCAATAGTCCTTGGATTCCAATGGTGTGTAAGTACTGGTAGAAGAAAGCAATAGTATGCAGTAAGTACTAGTACTAACACAGGGTGTAAGATTCACGCATTTGCCCTCTCAAGACTACTCATGACTGAGCATTTTGCCCTGGCTTCTACCCACTGCTTTTTATGAGCAAAATATACTGACATCTCATTCATTTGAATTCCACTAATTGAGAATGTAATGTTGCCTGGGCTGAAATTTATCTTTGCCCTATGGATAAAGATCCCCTAAGTAAATAAATATCTTGTAGGTAGGGCTGGTACATTTGGCACATCTAAAGGAATAATAGTGCCTGAGAACCGTAACACACAAATTATTGGGTATTTTCTCCATGACTGTGTCTTATGTGTTAAAGCAGTGTTGGTAGCATCTCTACTTGAAAGAGTGTGTTAAAAAATTACTTTGAGTTACATATGGAATAGAGAAGACTGTATTTCTTTTCAAATGGGAATTCAGATTTTTCTTTACTTCCCACAGCATTGGAAAAATTATATGTGTGTCTTTTGTTTAGGTTCCAACCACAGATGCAAAGCCAGGATCCCAGAATGGAATCTCTCTCCTACCGTACTAGTTTACTTTCACTTAACATTTTGACTTCAGTGTTCACTCCTTTGCTCAAAAATAACTGTAGAGGTGTTATCATCACGTGACTCCTTTCAGATAATGTACTTGTTAGATTGTAAGCCCTTAAGAGCAGAGATTGGGTCTGTGCCTCCTAGCACTATGCATTTCATATCGTATGGCCTCAAGTAGTGTTAAGTTAATAGTGCAAGACCTGACTTCCTTATATCAAAGGAGTAAATAATAGAAATTTCAGGCATTCTGGGTGACCTTTTGAAATGAGTATGACTTTTCATTTTATTTTAAATTATACCACAAAGACTTTTTATTTGCTTTTCCAACAGGTAGGGTATCGCAGAGCAGCGTTTAGGAGAATATGTAGCCAGACATGGGCTCAGATAACTGGACCGAAAGAATAAACATTCGCTAGCAAAAAGAGAAAATAGAACCAGCAGCAAGACTAGACACTCAACCCAAAGAGTCCAGGACAGTGGCATGTTCAAGTCAGATAAATGACAACCCAGATATACAGCTAATATCCCAGAAATAGAGGGACCTTAAAGAACCCTCTACTCCATCCCTTTGTTTTCCAGATCCAGGTATTGAGATGAAGAGAGATTAAGAGACTTGTCCAAGAACACAAAAGTAGTGCTAAAGCCAAAACTAAAACACACTTTTCCTGCCCCCAATCCCGTGCTCTTCCAGCTATGTCCCAAGTCCATTATTTATATTGCCAGTTGAGTAGATGATCTTCCATATAAACCCAAAGACTTGTCACTGACTCAGATTTTTTAAGTTTGTATAGGAAAAACATTTGTTCATAGCTAACTCAAAGGAAGCCTAAATCTTATGCTTTACATAACATTATTTTGTTCTTCCTTACTCCAGGTGTCATAGTTAATTACCCTTCGTGATATCCTCTAAAATTTTTGCTTTAAAATGGTCATTATGCTACCACAGGGCAAAAAATATGTAAAATAACTTAACTCCCCTGAGTAGGATGGTAAGTAGGATAACAAGCTGTCTATGAAGGAATACCACGCAGTGAGCCAACTCAACTCTTATTGTATAAGTTGATGGATACACAAAGCTTCCCAGGTACCGGGCTGGTCTGCCATTTCTTGGGGAGCCCAGAGGACCCACAGGAGAACAGTTACTACTGTTACTGGCCACAATCTCATTTGGATGCTATATCTGTACAGCAGGCAAAACAAAATGCCAAAAGTAGATTCCACAAGAAAGTAGCAGATCCTAACTATACAATTTCTCACATTTCTAATGAGCAATAGCAGGTTTTTCCTCTATTTTCTTAAACCTCAAGGTTTCTTACATTTCCCAGAACTTTGCCAAGGTGTGGGTATTCATGTTGGAGTCAAGTATCAGGAACACAGATTAGAAGCCAACATAGTAGTCTTCACAAAAAATTGTGAGATGATTTGCCACACCTCAGCACCTCCTCAACACCTTTGTCCTTTCTCAGGATTCCATTTCTTCCAAAAGTGTCTCATGTCCTGGGGATCCTGATAAAGGCTTATGGCAGGGATGGTAAACATACGATGTGTGTGCCCCTACTCCTTGCCCGCTATGCCTATGGCAGACATTGCTAATCATGATTCTTTCCCCGATGGATGTGGCCTCCCAGTTTATCTCAATACAGAATTCCAAACAATCATTCCTAATCAAACATAGCACACAAGATAAAATCTGCTTACCATCCCTGGTTTAAGGTATCATATCAATCCAAAAGAATCGGCCTGGAGGGACAACTCTTGAACTCCAAAAGTCTCCAATGACTCAATGGACTTGGACAATAATATGCAAAATAACAAGCTGCAAGGTTGATATTTCTCTCCTCAAACCATACCATCCCAGTGAAGAGGCAGTCTGTGTTTGCCAAGATAAAATAAGGAAGCGTTTGAGAATACCCTATGTCTAGAGACCCTTCAATAATCAGAGTTAACACTTGGGAGCTCTAGGGCTCAACAGCCTCACCATGCATTCCCATAATACAGTGGTTCTCAAACTTTAGCAGCCATCACCATCACCTGGAGGGCTTGATAAAACACAAATTCCTGGGCCCCATCCTCAAATTTCCTGATTCAGTTGGTCTTAGGTGGGACCCAGAATCTGCAGAAATAAGTTCCCAAGTGATGCCAACACTGCTGGTCTAGGGACCACACTTTGAGAACCACTGTTGTAATCTATTGTACTGGGGATTCCATCCTTTTCCCTACCCCCTGCTCACCTGAAACCACATTCCTAAGGTCACAGAAGTCTAAAAAAGCAATTCCAGTTGTCTTCTCCCCATCTCTATTCTCCCTGCTCTCTCAGCAGTATTCCATTCTGATACCCACTCCTATCTTAGCTGCCTTAATGCTGAACCACCCAGAGTTTCCTTCTAAATATATTACTGAATAAATCTTCAGTTATCTCCTTATGTCCACAGAAATCTAAGATTTGGTCCTTAGTTCTTCTCTCTTTCTGAACATACTTTATCTCACCTAGTTCCAGGAATGACTTAAGTAACCACATTAATTCCAATTAAATCAGCATCTCCTAAATACTATCTTCATTCCTGACTTTGTCCATCTTTATATTCCCAGCACATGGCACAGTGCCAAATCTCTGTTTAACATGATCCGCATGGAATCTACCTTTCCAGTCTTGCCTAACCCCATTCCCCCAAATAAATTATGTACTGAGAGTTGTACTTCCTACAGGTTTTGCTTCCAAACTTGTGGGTTCCATGCATCCTGTGCCTCCACCTGAAAGGCCCTCATACCTATAGTTCCTTGTTCAAATCCTACACAACCACCAAAATCCAATTATGTGCTACCATCTTTATGAAATCTTCCCTGATTACCCCAACTGGGTAAGTTCTCTCCCTTTCCTCAACTCTCTGGTAAGCACTGTCACATGCAGCCTCTATTATTCTTCTACATGCAAACACTCTCCCTCCTATTCTGAGGGAAGCCCCCTAACTGCAAGGCACATCTTGGCATCCACATGGTCTCCTAACTTCCAAAACAATCCTAATTGCAGGTATCTGATCCAATTATCCTCATCAATATGCTCATATTTGTCACACCACATGTTTTAATTTTTGGTTCAGAGCATATGTTTCCCAAAATAAATAACCCATGATTTATTCTGGGTCATTATCATACTTCTCTTGATATCAGAACCACCCAGAAACATCACAAATATACCCTTGATAATAGTCTAATGCTTTCCGCATTAACACCAGCTGTTCTTTGTCACAGAGACCTTTTATTACCTCCAAGGAGAGAGCATCTGCTCCAACTCCATCCAGCTAAACGTGTTAAACATTTAATCTGCACGTTCAGCCCCAGCTAGACCCTGAGCCAGTTCTAACCCACCAGCATGGTGGGCTATCAGCAGCCCCGCTGCAACCAGTATGTAGAGCCTAAGATTAGATTTCCCGTTAACAGCACTATATCCTCTGACCCTGAAGGGATCTACTGGAGCCTACAAGTCTGCTGACTGCAGTCTCCTCACCAGGCCCTGCTGAGATTCTACCCAATTTATATGACTTTGCTTTCTTCCCCAGTTCCTACTTTGCATTCTAGTTCTTTCTGCTCTGAGCCATTTTCTTGATTGGGTGCCTACAGCTGACCTAGCCCCCACCAGGCACCTCTTTACAGGGGCCTGGACCCTGTCACTATTCCTGCAGGCCTTCAGACAGGCCCTCCTTGACAAGAGTGCTAACTTCTAACTATGAATATTGCTGCTTCCCAGGGGTCTCCGCTGTTGACTTCTACTTACCAAAGTAGAGCCTGCCAGCATTTCCAAGGACTCCTTAGATCCCGTGATTTGGGCAGCCTCAGGGACACACTGCTGTGGCTAATGATAGTGATCCACATGACACTACCCTTCCAAGAGCCCCAAGGCGTGGATGGCTATCATGGACTCACTTCCCTTGGCCCTGGGTCCACTGTTCCTCTTGGGTTTTCCTCTGTGTAGGGTTGAGAAAGACCACAGTGATGCGATTACTGGCTCTATATGCTCTACTATGTGCTCTTCCCATGGGTTACATGAGTTTGAACCCACCGCCTCCAGTTCTAACCTAACTGTCATCTCATGAGGAATGAGACACATCACACCAGTCACAAAGGGTGAGCTCTCCTCGAGAGCTTCCTCCTGCCCAAATTCTTATTTTCTAGTCAAGGTGATGTAGGTCTTCCTGTGACCCTACCCTCCTCCCAACTAGCTTCGAAATAACTGGAAGAATTGGGTTGTGGGAGAAGGGGCATATCTTGGTCCTACCTTTTTAGGTGACCTCAAAGCCTGGAATTCTTGCCCTGAAACCTTCACCCACCCTCAGGGTGCCAAATATTGAATTCCCGCCAATGATCATCCAGAAGACCCACTGCCTAGGGTCAGGCCAGATGTCTGAACAGTTGTAGTGAGGGTGGTTCTGGTCCTCAGCTCAGACTGCTCATGTTTATACACTGGATTTTTATGATTTTCAGACTCCTCCAGAGGCAACTTCAGTAGCCCCTCAAAATAATGAAACTCCTAATGCAAGTTTAGCACACATAGGAAACAAAGACACACTCACCCCATAATCACCAGGAGTGACATTCAACTTCAACACCTGGCAGTGATTCATTAATGTGACTATTTGCCAACATAGAATAAAACTTCAGGACCATGTTGCTGGAATACACTGTTCTTATATCTAGCAAATCTTTTTCTATGCTGTTGCCCATGAAAATAAGCCATCTGCTGACCCAACACTGCTAACAGAAAAGTTTTAGATGGAGGACCCTAGTTGTCAAATTTCTACTTGCATTTATGACTTGCTATTGTCGACTACTCTTTCGTTTTATTGAATATAACCCAGGAAACATGAATTTGAGGCTATCACATAACAGAGGCCGCTTCGGATGCTGCAGTAATCAATAATAGCAGAGGATTTGAGAATTTACAAAGCACTTTTCCCCTACTTCATCTAATTTAATTATATATACTTAATTACCACATAGACCATATCAGTGAAAAGGTAGTAGTCTTACTTCTTACGTCCTTCCACCCAGCAAGCTATTCAGGATCCCTTTCAAGTCAGCTCTCTACCAAAAAATGGAAATAAGAAAACTCAGTGGCCCAGGGGGTTCTGGCAACCAGTTTATAGAATCAATGTTTCTACCTGATTCACTTGTCCCATTACAGGCCCGCAAGGCCTCTACCCCCATCCCACCACCTCCAAAAAAACAAATTAATTTATTAAAATTTCCCCCAAATAAAAATGCCTTAAATCATGACTCTTACTAAATGTGAGGGCTAGCTCTAATGCTGGCATTAAAATAAATAAAAAGAGTAGCCTTTTGTTTTGACACTCTCATGATTTGGACTGTTAGTTATGAACAACCCATACAAACAACTTTCCAAAGTGACCTTTCCTACTCCTGTCACTTCCAGGTTAAGTCATCTGTGACTCCCAGCCATCCCACATCCTTTGTACTGACAAACATGTAATTTGCAAATGGAGATGGGATGACTTGGGTAATTTTTCATTTAAGTAGTAATCTTTTTGTTCAGTGCTAAGTTAGCAACCAAAGTTAAATCCACAGCGTATTAAAAGAGTTTTATTTACCAAAAAAAGAAAGAAAGAAAAATTCTTGTCCACATCATTCTTCTACAATGCATCAGAATAATAGTTGTGCTATAAATAGAAGATGCAAGAATGACTAATTCTGTTTTTATTCCATCTCTTCAATGACAAAGGAAATCCCTCTGTACAAACACTAAGCTAAACCATAACAGCTGGACTTGAGGAATTTTATCCAGAACATCTACATGAAACAAATAAGAGTACCAACCTTGAAGATGGACAAATAACTCCCAAAGGAACCCAGTTTTATAACTATCAACTCAGGGGACTTGTGATTTAAAATAAAGATTTAAATACAGCCTTGCTTTAAGAGAATACTCACTTGAAATCATCACTGCTAATAAAATGCAAAAGAAATTTACCCTCAATTACTTTATTGTGGAAAAAGTCCTCTGTCTTTTGTGACTGAGAGACACCGTATGCATCATCTATAGTTAGAATCTTTCTTTTAGGAACTTGGCTATATCTTCAGAAATTTGTCAGCTAAGCTAAGCCCCAGCCATATAGGAGAAGTGTGCTGGCTCTGTACTGGGAAGGGAATGAATGAACGACTGGATCGAATTTTCCATGGAAGCTGACAATTAAAATTGTTTTCTTTGGTATATCCCTTTCTGTCAGTTGTTTTTGAGCTCTCCAAAAGAAGAAAAAAGTTAAGAAGGCTGATTCAGTCATTTCCAAATCTCACTTCTAGTTTCCATCTTATTAAAGACATGACTTAACTTTAATGTGTATAACATAAACAGAATCATAAAAGGGAAGGAATTAGAATAGCCTGGAAGAGCCAGTGTCCAAGGCAGGAATATGCCACCGCTGATTTGCTCTTTTTATTGTTGGGTTTTTTTGTGTGTTGTTTACTGCAAAGAGAAATTCTCTGTCCCTCTGCTGCTGATTCCTCACCCTCCATTACAATCGTTGGGAATTCCAATTTCACAAAGTTATTACAATATGGCCACAAATAATCCATCTTGTTAAGTCCATCTTCGGGACTGAAGATAAAGTTGGAGCTGAGTTGCTACACACATCTGGAGAATGTTCGTTACTTGTAATCGTGAGCCGCTCTGTTAATGCACCCATGAGAAAGGGGCTGACGGGCTGCATATTTCTGCAAACTGTTCCCAGAAAGAACCAATTTCCTGACTTCCATGTGGTGTCAATAATGGAAGCATAAGACAGAGCAGTGCTTATGAAATATTGAATCTGCTTACAGGACCAGCTAGAAGCAAATTCAGACCACCTGTGAGAGGGAGCCTCACCATGGGTGCTCGTACTTGGGCACACACATGGCACATGTGAATGATATGCTCCAATTTATGTATTTGGGCTTATTTACCACAAAACTTCCTGACAGTAGTAGCACCAGAGAGAGAGAGAGAGAAAGAGATGCAGTAAAACACATTTCTGCACATTTAGAATTGAAACAGTTCAAATCACTGACATGATTAAATTTACTATCATAAGCAGCCAAAGTTCATCTTGTTCATCGAGAAAAAAGTGACTGATGTTTCATGGCATTAGTATTAGATCATTTTGGTTCTTGCCAATAAAAACAAAGCATTAGTGTTTCAACATTTTAATATCATGATTTAATTCTCTCAATGATACTAGGACCAAGAAGCTCAACCAACGTGAAGACTCCAACAAAATTCTTGAGTCAAAACTATGGTTATGAAAGGAGTTCACCATCCTGACCTCCCATTTCACAGCATATATTTTATGCTTGTGACTTTCCAAGTATGGGTTCTTAACATTGCAAATGTAAAGTTTCATATCACTAACTTGTGTTTCAGGAGTTTGTCTAAGTAAATAGAAAAACATCTGGGCTCCTTTTACTGGCAAAAGCAAAAGATATTTGACCTAAGATCAGATTCTGAGACTTGAACGTTAACTTGGTCTTTCCACAGAATGTCTCTTATTTTCCACAATTCTCTACTGAGAGGGTTCAGCTGAGTACTTTTATGGGAAGGAGAGGACTAAGCATGTGTCCCAGTAAGACATATGTCCCAGCTGGTTTTCCTTACCCTCAAACTTTACCCACAGGTCTAACCTATTCTTGTCTAAACAAAGGGATAAGAGTCCAAGGCTAGGGCAAGCATTTAAGGTCTCAACTAGCCTGAGACAATAGCTCAAGGTCTCCCCAGACAGGACAGACTACAGGATGTGGCTTCAGCTGTGAGTCTGTCGGAGCTTTCAGTCTGTTCCACCAGCAACTCGAGGGCACCGTCGGTGATTCTAGTCTGAGATTTCCTGGGCTTCAAACAAGGCCCCTGCCTAGGACTCCCTAGAGCCTGGAGCTACAACAGTCTGCAGAATGGCATCCCGGCCTCAGCTCCATTGCTGACTTGGCACAGCCCTCCACAAACAGAACAGGCCCCGCATACAGGGGCAGAGTGGAGACCACCCAGACTCAAGAGGACCAGCAGTCTGGTCACCTGTTCCAGCCCAGCTCTGGGCAGCACCATTCTCAGTGTGTCTCATATGAACGGCACACCCTGACTCACAACTCCAAGGAAAGAATGCCTCCTGAAGTTGTGCAGCATGGCAGGCCTTGGATTCTAATCTAACTCTTCCTGAAATTTTAATTAAAATTCAAGAATAACAAACCTAATCCCTGATCGGCTTTTGACTAATTATTTTATTAAAATTAACTTTTTTTGTTTTCTTGTTTAATTGAAAAGTTAAACTTCTATGTTGGATATAAATAATTGTGCTTCTTCAAAACATCCTGGCAAAAATATAGTTATTGCCCAAGTACAAGAACCAAAGCCTGTATAAGAAGAATAAGGCCAAGTATAAGAACCAATAGTCATCTTCCTCAGAAGTTAAATGCTTCTTAGAATTTTAGACTTTTCAAACTGGAAGATTATATGGTAATACATCTACACAATGACATACACAAATGTTCATAGTCATAATTCACACTTGCTCAAAGTGGAAGCAGTCCAGATGTTCACCAACTGGTGAACGGAGAGACAAATGTGGTATGCCCATACAATGGACAGTTATTCAACAACGAAAAGAAATAAAAGCTCTGGTCCACGCTACAACACAGACGAACCTCAAAAATGTTACAATCGATGAAAGAAGCGAGACACAAAAGACTGCATCCTGTATGACTCTGTCTATGTAAAATGTCCGGAAAAGACAAATCCGTAGAAACAGAAAGTGGATTCATAGTTGCCAGGGATTAAGTGTGAATAGGTTATGACTGCAAATGGCACATCTTTTGGGGGTGATGAAAATGTTCCAAATTTGCATTGTGGTGATGCTTGCCCAACTCTATAAATTTACTTTAGAAATCACTGAATTGTACACTTTAAAGAAAAGATTGTATAAAAACAAGAATGGCTAACATGTATTGAGCATTTACTCTGTATGCAGGAGCCCTAATAAAGTATTTATATACATTTTCTTATTTCATCTTCACAACAACCCTGTTGGATAGGTACTGTTATTATTCCCATTTTACACATCAGAAAACTGAGGCCTAGAACCACTAAATTACTCTCTCAGAGTCACACCGCTAGTAATGGCGGGATGAGACACTAGTCCAGACTATCTGACTCAAGAGTTTAACCACTATGCCAGAGCTTCCCAAAAGGTGTTCTTCAGCAGACTGGCAGGCCCTGAACCTGTTAGAGGTGTGGCCCAACAGCGATTCTCTCCACTCCCTGGTCTCATCAGGAGGACCGAGAGCAGGCAGAACCCCAGGCCTGTCTCTTCAGGCCACGAGCAGCCTCGGTGGTTTACCCTTAGTGCCACGTAAATGTGTGTATCTTGTGTACATGCCCTAACTCAACGCCCCATCTCGGCTTACAATCACGTTCTCTTAGATTGTGGCTGTCACACTTCCTGCAAGGAGAGAAAGTGATTGGCCAGAACCACACTTGGGTCTGTGGTAGACCTATACCTGGCCTCTGGGCAAGTGCTCTTTCCCTGTGCGTGGCGCCTTCCACGTCGTGACAGAATATTTGACAAGATGACATGACAGCAATTGTCCTTAAAGGCAAAATAAGTTGAGATAAACACACTTCATTTTCAAGAACATGGAGAATAGAATCCTGGGCTTCATCCTTAACTGCTCTCTCTCCCACACACCTGATGATAACCAAGTTGCAACCCTTCTATCTTCTAAATATCTTTCGACTCCTCTCCACGTGCACTGCCATTACCCATCATCTCCTTACATAGATTACACCTGGGGTGACAGACTGGTCTCCATGCAACCAGTCTTACTCTCACCATTGATTCTCTGTGCTGTGTTCTCAGTGATTCTCCAGTGTGGATCATGTCCTGTCAATCCTTCCTTAAAACATTTCAATGACTCCCCACTGACTCCTAACTCCTTAATATGGACCCCTTTCACCTTCATACTCTTCCTACAGCCAGAATAGACTACATTCAGCTCCCCCAACCATTGTGTGCAGATAAGGGGCCTTTGCACATGCTGTTCCCACGGCCTCACCTGAGGTTCATAGGTTTGCCTAAAGAGAAAAACATCTGGACTCTGTTTTCTGGCAAAATCAATTTAATCTGCTACCAAAAGAAAAAGACATTAACTCCCACTCCCCTCTTCACCTGGCTAACTCCTATTCATCCTTCAAAGCTCAGCTTAGAACATCCTCCAGGACACCTCCTCCTACTTCCCTGCACCCCCAGCCCCAAGCCTGATGTTCCACTCAGTTGTGGCTCTTTTGTATCTCCTTATTGTCTGTCTCACCTTCTGGTCTGCGACTCCGGGAGGGCAGATCTGGGGTATGTTTTGTGCTTGGATATATCCCCAATATGAAGGAACCTGACACATTTTAAATGGATGAGAGAATGACATAAATAAAAACCATAATAATGCAGAACTGGATTCACTTTTTCTCTAGTTTAACACATCACACCTACAATCCATTCACGAGCTTTTGCCCTTCAACTGCCCTTTTTGTAAGAAAACAATGGGATGCAATTGTGTGGACATATTACTATATAATCTAGACAGCTTGTCTGCCACTCTGGCACACTGAGAGAACACACTGCCCCAGTGGTTCAGGCTCCTTGGTAGAAGGAGAGAGGAGAACTGCTTTTTAACCAGCAAACAAGTCATTTGACTGGCTTAATATCTTAACATCTATTGTGTTCATTGAAAAATAGCAAAATGCAAAAATTGATCCACCCTGAATATAGCTCCGTAAATAATGTGTTTATCCATGGATGGGGTAAGGACCAGCAGAGGTAAATGAAAATTGGAAATGACAAAGGAAAAATGAACACAGTTGCTCTCTCAGGATGATAGGATCATAGATGATTTTTCTTCTTTTTTGTTATTTTACCTTTATTATTATCATACTATTGTTTGTGCTAATGAACATATGTTTTTAACATTAAGCAGTCAATGTCTATACATCAACTTAAACATTGTATCTGATGGCAAATCAATAAACATAATAAATAGAGCTGATTGCTCTATTTGATTTCCAATACATAGAGCCCCAATGGGACCCCACGATATAAATTTACTTAAGAAATTGCAACAATCATAATATAGCTAATATGTATTGACCACTTAGTATTTCCAGGCACTTTATCTTATTATTGTTATCTTATTATCTTATTTAAGCTTTATCTTATTATCTCCATTTTACGAAAAACTCAGTTTAAAGGGGTTAAGTAACTTGCTAGTAAGTTAAAAGCTAGAGTGGTGGTTGATGTTATGTGTCAATTTGGTTAGACCACGGTAACCAGTTGTCTGGTCAAACACTAGCCTAAATATTGCTGTAAAGGTATTCTTCAGGTGTGATTAACATTTATAATCAGTTGACTTTAAGTAAATCAGGTTACTCTCCATAATATGGGTGGGCCTCATTCAAGCATTTGAAGGCCTTAAGTGCAAAGACAAGTTTCCTGAAGAAGAAAGAATTCTGCCTGTAGACTGAAACATAGAAATTCTACCTGAGTTTCCAGTCTTCTGACTCAACACTACAACATCAACTCTCATCTGTATCTCCAGCCTGCCAGTTTGCTGTACAAACTTTAAATTTGCCAGCCCCCACAACTGCTGAGTCAGTTCTTTAAAATACATGTCCCCAAACAGATAAAGATAAATAAATCTTAGATAGATAGATATCCAGATTCCACACGGGTATTCTGATTAGATATAGACATAGATGTAGGCGTAGGTGTAGATAGACATAGACATAGATATCCTACTGGTTCTGTTTCTCTGGGAAACCCTACTACACCTAGTAATTAGTGTTACCAGGAATTGAATCCTGTAAAGCCACTGCTCATAACTGTTACAAAAATAAGATAAATTACCCAGTTGCATCTAAGAGCTGGTCTGCAGAGTGGCCATCTGGCAGGAGAACGTGCCGGCCATGCTGGGCACGGGAGGTTCCAGGCATTGCTGAACAGCAGAAAGCTCAGCATAGCCTTCCCTTTCCTTCCCTCAGGACAACAGTGCTTCCTAGTGGCTTTACCCTGGGTTCCTAACCCCTCTCCAGTGCCCTTCTTCACAAGGGATGCAGACCAAAGTGGAACCTCTGCGTGTCACTTCCCAGAAACGCCAGCCATCCACGTTTTCCTGCTCCTGCCCTCTCAAGGGCTTCTCTTACACAAACACCCTAGGTCTTAGTCACAGCAGTAAGACAGAAACACTACCTGTGGCTCTTGGAAAACATGTGCCATTAAGGAAAAGAGAAGAAAGAGAATTAAATTGCAGCAGGAAAGATGAAGATTCTTCTCATAAAAAATAATTTTGAGAAGAAAAAGTATTGCTGAGTAAAATCATGAATGTTCCTACCCCGAAAAGAATTTTAAAAACAGGGCTGCTTTTCTAATGGCTTTCTGGGACATTTTAGGTGTGGCTCCTTATAACAGCACAAAGATGTAGTTGATGTCTTTGCAAGGTTCTTTTCGGCACTACCGCCCTGCTAGTGAGAGGTGCCACGGCAGGCTCGAGCATGCGCACGTCTCCAGGGCCCTCTCCCGCTGACGACACCTGCAGGCCCGGGCAGGGGGTGCAGGGCAGGCTGAGCGCACCCCGCCCCCCTCGGGCTCGGAACAGGGCTCACAGTTTGAGAGTCCTGGCGCTTAGCAAGCTTCCTGCTGAGCTGTAAAGTCATTCCAGACAAGTCCCTGTGTTTACAGAGATTCCAGAGCAGCAGGGAACATCTCAGAACACCAGTCTGGACAGAGAAATTCGTGTATCTGTGCTAAGCTGCTCTCCACACCTGCCCTGCCCTCAGCTCCCCCTCCTTCCACACCCCTCCTCCGCCTTCTTCCCTGCATCTGCTGCAGTTTCTTTCACACTGAGTCCTTCTGGGATGTTAATAGTAAAGTCCTTTAAGAGTCAAGTTAAGCCAGAGGGAATGAAGTGGAAAGAAAGCTATTATTGGAGGACTATTTGAAAGAGAGGGGAGAAAGAAGACAAAGAGCAAGTGGGAAAAAAGAAAAGAAGTTTGGGTAGGAACTCCTGTCTAGATACTTTTCTCAGTGTCTTAAGGCAGAGTCAGAAATGACCTATTATAATAAACTGGCAGTTCCATAGACCACGTAGGCAGTCAGGTGCATTCCCTGATTTTGATCCACCTATACCCTTAACTTGGACTCAAACATTGTGTGTGTGTGTGTGTGTGTGTGTGTGTGTGTGTGTGTGAGTGTGAGGAAGAACAGCCCTGAGCTAGCGTCCCTTGCCAATCCTCCTCTTCTTTTGCTGGGGAAAAGTGGCCATAGGCTAACATCCGTGCCCATCTTCCTCTACTTTATATGGGACACCGCCACAGCATGGCTTGATAACCAGTGCGCCGGTCCGCACCGGGATCTGAACCCGTGAACCCCAGGCCTCTGAAGCAGAGCACAGGAACTTAAACGCTATGACACCGGGCCAGCCCCTCAACCATTGTTTTAACCAGACATAGAAGACTGAATTTAGAGTCAAGAGACGGGTCTGAGACCTGACTTCACTACTTTCCAGCCACTTAACTTCTCTGGGCTCCAGTTTTCCAAATCCTTAAAATGGGAACAGTAACACCTGCTCTGTATAATTCCAGGGCTGATAGAGGATAAAATGAGGTAGTGTATGTGAAAATGCCTTTTAGCTTATGCAAACATAAGGCATTTTTATTAAATTCAATAAACAACAAGTGTTTCTTATTCATTGTTCTTTCTGCTTTCCAACTCCTAGAAAATCTTTCACGGAAAAACTGCCTTCCAGGCAGCATAACTGGGTTATTTTTAAAGCTCATACAAAAGCTCTAAAATGGAAAAGAAAAGCTAAAAATTGCCATTGGGTAGAGTTTCCAAGACAGCATTCAGCAATCTAAAGTCATTTTAAGAGCTCTCCAGATATATCGGCATTAGCCAATCTCTTTAGAGTGAAGGCATATGTAATTCAAAAGTGAAAGCTAGTCTTTCTAATACTTTGTTTAGAGAGATCAGGAGAAAATTTTACCACACTTACTATTATCCACATCTCAGCCAGTTCTCCTTAATCACAACTTTTCCTCCTTAGATTCTAATGTAAGTATATAAACTGTTCTTAATGAACTTTAAACGTGCCCAGTGAATTCTTACATAACCAGGTAACCCAGGATGAGGCTAGACTCCCAGGTTTCAGAACTGCCATGAGAGGAAGCTGAAAAGAAAGTTACTAGGACTGTTGATATCCCACATGTGGTGTTATTTAAGACCAAATAGCCCAGACTTTGGGGAATGCATCATGCCAAACTATTATATGTCAGACCACACCCCTGTGGATGGGGTGGAGTGTCCCCTAAAGGGAATGGATGTTCCCGCTATCAATCATCCTGGAGAAGGGTCAATACCGGATCAGGAGGTGAGGGCTTTGACAAGCAGTCCTGAGAATAAAGTCAGGAAAAAACTTACTTCTCTCTCTGCATCCAGCAGTTGGCTTGATCAGGACTCTGTGGCAGGGAGCTGCCTGTAGCTGTTCCAGTGACAAGTGCTGAGCCATTCCAGGCCATGGCAAAGGGAGACCAAGAGAGGGGCAGTACACTTCTATGATATTCTGATGTCCCCGATCAATAGTTAGGTTTTGATGAAGGTTACCGTTTGGACTGTATTGAGCTCCGTTCCACTAGTGGAATGACTTGGGTTGGGGAGAGGTGTGGGATTGTCCCGGAGTTTCATGTGGATGGTGAGGCAGCAGTCACCAAGAGAAGTCAGCTGCGGTGCATGGAGCAGAGATCTCTGGAGCTAATGGTGGCAGTAACAACATCAGCTGGAACCACCTTCCAGATCAACCAGCATCCAGGCCTGGATGTGACATAAGATTCACCTGGCAATCTCATTAAATAACAGGTTCTAATTAAGTAAGTCTGAGGGTAGCACCCAAGATTCTGCATTTCTAGGAAACTCCCAGAGGATACCAATGCTGCTAGTCCTCACACCACACGTGTAAGTAACAAAGATCTAGCACCTTGAGGTGCAAGTCTGAGAACCTGCTCCATCAGCAAGTAGAAAGGACAACCAGAACTGAAGGCAAGATACCAGTAAGCATGCCCAGGCCTCTCATTCCTATCCAGGGAGGAGGGCCCCCCCCCCGAGAAGATAGCTAGGGTCCTTATTGATTAGAGAAATATTAACTCTAACTTGCCGTACTTTGAAGAACACACATAAGGTGAGGTGTTTGCAACCCCAAGCTGGTGAACAAGAGGCATAACTATACTTACAAACATCTAAGCATCTCAAAAGCAGAGAAGAGTGTGAAAATGACCATCTTTTTAATGCTTAATTGCTAGATTGTGGCAAGGTTCGCCTAGGAAAAACTCATTACCTTTATTCTCACACTACTGCCACACTCACAACACATCTCACACCAGATGTGTGGGTTTTCCACACCAAGCAATTCTGATGCTAACTGCCTGGAGTTAGTACAGACCCCACGGGGTAAGGACTCAGTCCCACAAAAATGAATCTTTAAAGGCATTCCAGGCAAAGGATGCAGCAAGTATAAAAGTCCTGGGGAAAGGGAAGACTGATGTATTTGAGGAAGAGAGGCAAGGGTGGCTGAAGTAGCCAGAAGCCAGGTCATTCATGGCCTGGAAGCTTTTGAGGTGTGCATGGAAGAGATGATGATGGGTTAGACCAGGGGTTGGCAAACATTTTCGGTAAAGGACCAAGAGGCAAAATCAAGGATATTATATAGATACTTATATAACCAGAGAGGGAAAATTTGCACAAATTTTTTATTGATGAAAGTCTAAATACAATAATAATAATTGAGAATAATTTTTGTAATACAGGTCTAATGAGAAGAATAGAATTATTTGAGGGAGGATAAAATTTTGCTTAATTGGGTTCAAAATTTGTTCCTTATCAAAGTCGGTTGTAATGTTCATGTTAATGCTGATCTGTAATAAGATCTTATGTATCTCATCTTTGAGAATGTCTTTCATGAAGATAGACACTGACAAATACTGATGTCCATCCACGAGCATATGATTTTTATTGAGCATATTCATCACTTGGAAGGCATTTATGAAATTCTATTAGATTTTTCTCTTGATCTTTCCTTTGGCAAGTCATTGTTTTGCAGCTGAATCACTTTCCATTGAAGATTAGTGAAGGCTCCTCAACTGCACAGTTAAATGGATTTCAGAGTATGGAAATTTCCTTCGCACTTACACAGAGCTCTAAAAAATGCTGCTAGAACTGCAGTCTGAGTTCTGAAAACGTATCTGCTGCAAATTTGTGTGGGAATGGAGGTGTTGCTTCTTGGTTTAGCTTCTGACAGCATTGAAAGTGTATTTGAACTTGACATGACTTGACATTCAAACAACGTCAGTTGTCATCAAAATGACTTTGAGTACAAGTTTGAAGTAAGTACTGTTTTGTATTGTAATTTTAGATTGAATTAACTAAGAAACATTGTGTCTGCAACAAAATTTTCAAAGCCATTCAATATTTGATAATAGTAGTTGAAGATGGTTCTTCTTGTTCAGAAAAATTTTTATTGCAATTTGAAAAATCACAATGAAATGAAACTATGCCACTGCTAAGCCATTGAACTGCTGTGTGGTGGGGCAAGTCAGGATATTCAGCTTCTATTTCTAACAAAAATTCTCAGAACCCACATCCAGGGTGGTACCCCACAGCACTCCAACACTTAGTCATCAGCTTAAGAAGGAGAAGCCAGCAAAAGAGACTTAGGGCAGCAGCCAGTAGGAGGAGGAAAACCAGAATAGAGGGGAGTGTTAAAGAAAGTTAACAGTTAATGAAAGGTCGGGTGAGCTGACAAAAACTATCCACTGATTTCCAAGTCATTGGTAATGACCTTGCAGGTGCAGTTTCCTTCTTGTGATAGGAAAGAAGCCAGATTCAAGTGAGTGAAACAGTGAGTGGAGAACAGGAGGGCAGAAATCTCAGCGGAGATGTTTTTCTGTGAAGGGGGCCGAGCAATGGAGCCACAGATTGAGGAAGTCATGGTGGCAAGGGATAAGTTTCTTGTTTGTTTTCATTTTTGTTTTTTTTAAATCTCCATCCTTTAGCAAGAAATCATAAAGCCTTATAACGTATCAGACCACTTAAAATGTGAAAGCAACCACAAGTAGGCTCAGCAACCAGGCATCCACGAAGTGGGAGGCATTGCACACACATGGCTTTGCCAGATGACTAATTTATCCTATTAAGCATCCACTTTTTAAAAATTTTTAATGCATTTTTGTGTAAATCTTACTATAATATACTAACCAATTCTCTACTTGCTGAACCACATTATGGACAGCAGTTACATTCCGGACTACAGGGTACCATGTCCTCTCAAGGACCGTAGAAGCGAGTATGAATATTTGCTGCTACACAAGATGATTCAAATGACTAGAGATTTTGAATTTGCCTCTCCCTCACTTTAAAATTATCAGATGTTCCTCATAGTCACAGATGTGAGAGGACACCTGGCCCAGTGGATCTCAACATGGCTGTGTAAAAGAATTACCTGGTGGCGGGGCAAGGAACTTTTAAAAATACCAGTGCCATGACACCAGAGATTCCGATCCAATCAGTGTGGGGTGGGGCCCGGGCACTACAGATTATTAAGCTTTGCAGGTGATGCTAATGTGCAACTATGGTTGAAAATCATTGACATGACCCAAACTCTTCCTTTTAAGATGAGGAAACAGATATCCACAAGAGGTTGGATGAACCAAGATCACTTAATTTCCAGTAGTCGGTGTAGTGTGCCTCTTTAAAAGACCCTTGTCCCCCACTTTTATACAGGCTAGGAAATTACTTCATTCACTGAAACGTTTGTTGAGTTCTTGGTACATGCTAGAATCTGGTCAAGTCACCTTAGAGACAAAGGTAACTAAGACACGTTTAGTGGTGGGTAGTTCAGAGTCTACTGGGTTAAAACTGCAAAAATAAAATCACAGTTAAATATGTGAAAATAGTCTTTTATACAGTGGAGTACAGATTAGTGAGTGGCTAAAGAATGTATAAACAAAAGAAAATTGATTCTGGGTGAGAGCCTGAATAGAGGATGAGCTTCAGTGGGAACACACAATTCCCAGAGAAACCACAACATTTCTGACAGGTATAAGGTATAGGCAGTAACCAGCCTGTGCCATGGCACGCTCACCAACCTGGAGCTCGACTTCCTGAATCGACGGATCCCTTTTCCTGGTGACATGTGGGGGGTATGGCTTCTTCTAAATCCTGCCTTTGCCTTGTTCAAGGAGACAGCCTTCACAGGAGACACCAGCAAATGCTCAGCGCTTTCAGTGGTTGTCTCTGACTTATTCTTTGACCCATTTATTTTATGTGCTGGTGTGTTTCTTATTTCAAGGTCTTCACCTGTGTCCTATGCACTGATGGTCACTACCTAAGCAACTTCTGGATAAGAAGCTATAGCTTTGGAAAGAACACTTAGCTTGAAATTTATAGTGTACTGAATGTGCACCAGAAACATCCTAAGTGCTTTGCATGTGCTAATTTATTTATTTCTTAAGCAACTCTGTGAGGTAGGTACTATTAATATTATCCCCATTTTACAGAAAATAAAACTGAGGCAATCAAGGTTAAGCAACTTTCCCAAAGTCTCATAGTTGGTAAGAGGAGCCAGGCTTCAAACCCAGGCATTTGACTTCAGAGCCCACATGCTTTACCATCTACTGTGCTATTTCTGTACTGAACACTTGGCAAGAAATGTGCAGCTCCTCTAGGAAGGCAATAACAGAGCTTAACTGAGGGACATAAAAGGAGGTTGATTACATTGAAAACCATACTACATTCCTGGAAGGGAGTACTCAATACCCAATGCCAACTTTTCTTCCTTCCCACCTCTACCAAATTAATTGTAAATTGAATGAAATTTCGATTAAGATGTCAGAGAGTTATCTAGAACTAAGCAAAAATTATTCTTTTTTTCAAACTTCACTCAATGTTTAATTATATAAATTGACTACCTGTTAGATTTTTTTCTTTTGGAGTTTAACATTTGAAAATTGGCAGCTAGGTTTCTATGCTTATCTTAAAGATCATCATGTAGATCCCTATTATTGAATGCAATGATATTGTTAGAACGTCATCAGATAAGTGTTATATATTGTATACCATCAACTTACATTTCTTGAAAAGTATAACTTTCAAAAGTAAATTGAGATATTCAATTAGACTAAACATTTGAGTCTTTTTAGATCTGTTAAACAAAAAACAATGATATTTCTTTAAACTTAAAGAATTTGTGGTTCTCATTTCTGTAGTTCTTTTGAACTTGAGGGTATCTCATTTTTTTCAATTATTTTATTGAGATCATAATGGTTTATAACATTGTGTAATTTCAGGTGTACATTATGATTTATCGATTTTTGTACTGACTGCATCGTGCTCACCACCAGTAGTCTAATTTTTATGTGTCACCATACATATGTGCTCCTTTACCCCTTTTGCCTGTCCCTCAACCCCCTTCCCCTCTGGTAACCACTAATCTGTTCTCTTTATCCATGTGTTTGTTTATCTTCCACATATGAGTGAAATCATGTAGTAGTTGTCTTTCTCTGTATGGCTTATTTCATTTAACATCATACCCTCAAGGTCCATCCATGGTGTTGCAAATGGGACGATTTTATCTTTGCTTATGGCTGAGTAGTATTCCATCATATGTATATACCACATCTTCTCTATCCATCCATCCGTAGAAGGGCACTTGGATTGCTTCCATGTCTTGGCTATTGTGAATAATGCTGCAATGAACATGGGGGTGCATAAATCTCTTTGAATTGTTGATTTCAAGTTCTTTGGATAAATACCCAGTAGTGGGATAGCTGGATTGTATGGTATCTCTATTTTTAAATTTTGAGAAATCTCCGTACTGTTTTGCATAGTGGCTGCACCAGTTTGCATTCCCACCGCAGTGTATGAGGGTTCCCTTTTCTCCACATCCTCTCTAACATTTGTTGTTTTTTGTCTTGGTAATTATAGCCATTCTGACAGGTATATGGTGATATTTCCTTGTAGTTTTTACTTGCATTTCTCTAATAATTAGTGATGTTGAACATCTTTTCATGTCTCTTGGCCATCTGTGTATCTTCTTTGGAAAAATATCTGTTATATTCTGTGCCCATTTTTGATTGGGTTGTTTTTTTTATTGTTGTTGAGTTGTATGAGTTCTTCATATATTTTGGAAATTAATCCCTTGCTGGATGTATGATTTGCAAATATTTTCTCTCAGTTGGTGGGTTGTCTTTTCATTTTGTTCATGGTCTCCTTTGCCTTGCAGTAGCTTTTTAGCCCGATGTAGTCGCATTTGTTCACTTTTTCTTTTGTTTCCCTTGCCTGAGTAGACATGGTATTTGAAGAGATGCTGCTAAGACCAACGTCAGAGTGTACTTCCTATATTTTCTTCTAGGAGTTTTATGGTTTCAGGTCTGACATTCAAGTCTTTAACCCATTTTGAGTTAATTTTTGTGTGTGGAGCAAGATAATGGTCTACTTTCACTCTTTTGCATGTGGCTGTCCAGTTTTCCCACAACATTTACTGAAGAGACTTTCCTTTCTCCATTGTATATTCTTGGCTCCTTTGTTGAAGATTAACTGTCCATAGGTGTGTGGTTTTATTTCTGGACTTTCAATTCTGTTCCATTGATCTGTGTGTCTGTTTTTGTACCAGCACCATGCTATTTTGATTAGTATGGCTTTGTACTATATTTTGAAGTCCAGGATTGTGATGTCTCCAACTTTGCTCTTTTTACTCAGGATTGTGTTGGCTGTTTGAGGTCTTTTGCTGTTCCATATAAATTTTAGGATTCTTTGTTCTATTTCTGTGAAGAATGTCATTGGGATTCTGATTGGGATTGCATTGACTCTGTAGATTGCTTTAGGTAGTATGGACTTATTAATTATGTTTGTTCTTCCAATCCATGAGCATGGAATATCTTTCCATTTCTTTATATCTTCTTCAATTTCTTTCAATATGTCTTTTAGCTTTCTGTGTATAGGTCTTTCACCTCTTTGGTTAAATTTATTCCTAGATATTTTGTTCTTTTCTTTGTGATTATAAGTGGGATTGTATTCTTGGCTTCACTTTCTGCTAGTTCGTTATTAGTGTATAGAAACGCAGCTGATTTTTGTACATTGATTTTGTACCCTGCAACTTTGCTGTAGTTGTGTATTATTTCTAATAGTTTTCTGATGGATTCTTTAGGGTTTTCTGTATATAGAATCATGTCATCTGCAAAAAGCAAGAGTTTCGTTTCTTCCTTTCCAATTTGTATTCCTTTTATTTCTTTTTCTTGCCTAATGGCTCTGGCCAAAACCTCCAGTACTGTGTCAAATAGGAGTGGCAAGAGTGGGCACTCTTTCTTGTTTCTGTTCTCAGAGGAATGGCTTTTAGCTTTTCACCATTAAGTATGTTGTTGGCTGTGGGTTTGTCATATATGGCCTTTATTATGTTGAGGTACTTTCCTTCTATACCAATCTTATTGAGAGTTTTTATCATAAATGGATGTTGGATCTTATCAAAAGCTTTCTCTGCATCTACTGAAATGATCATGTGATTTTTATTCCTCATTTTGTTAATGTGGTGTATCACATTGATTGATTTGCGGATGTGGAACCATCCCTGCGTCCCTGGTATAAATTTCACTTGATCATGGTGTACGATCCTTTTAATGTATTGCTGTATTTGATTTGCCAATATTTTGTTGAGGATTTTTGCATCTATGTTTATCAGTGATATTGGCCTGTAATTTTCCTTCTCTGTGCTGCCCTTGCCTGGTTTTCATATCAGGATGATGTTGGACTCATAGGATGAGTTAGGAAGCATTCTGTCATCTTCAATTTTTTGGAATAGTTTGAGAAGGATAGGTATTAAATCTTCTTTGAATGTTTGTTAGAATTCTCCAGAGAAGCCATCTGGTCCTGGACTTTTGTTTTGGGGGAGGTTTCTGATTACTATTTCAATCTCTTTACTTGTGATTGGTCTACTCAGATTATCTATTTCTTGATTCAGTCTTGGGAGGTTGTATGAGTCTAAGATTTATCCATTTCTTCTAGGTTATCCAATTTGTGGGCATTAGGTTTTCATAGTATTCTCTTATAATCCTTTATATTTCTGCAGTATCCATTGTAATTTCTTCTCTTTCATTTCTAATTTTATTTATTTGATACTTCTCTCTTTTTTTCTTAGTGAGTCTGGCTAAGGGTTTGTCAATGTTGTCTATCTTCTCAAAGAACCAGCTCTTAGTTTCATTGATCCTTTCTACTGTTTTTTTTTTTTTTGGTCTCTATTTATTTATTTCTCCTCTAATTTTTATTATTTCCCTCCTTCTGCTGACTTTGAGCTTTGTTTGTTCTTCTTTTTCTAGTTCTGTTAGGTTTAGTTTAAATTACTTATAGGAGGTTTTTTTTGTTGAGGTAGGCCTACATTGCTATGAATTTCCCTCTTATAACCACTTTTGCTGCATCCCATGAGAGTTGGTATGTTGTATTTTCATTTGTCTCTTGCTATTTTTCCATTTCTCCTTTGATTTCTTCATTGATCCAATGGTTGTTCAGTAGCATGTTGTTTAGTCTCCACATATTTATCACTTTCCCGGCTTTTTTCTTATATTTGATTTCTAGTTTCATAGCATAGCGGTCAGAAAAGATGCTTGATATGATTTCAATCTTCTTAAATTCATTAAGACTTGCCTTGTTTAGCAACATATGGTCTATCTTGGCAATGTTCCATGTGCACTTGAGAAGAATGTGTATTCTGCTGTTTTGGGATGGAATGCTCTCTATATATCTATTAAGTCCATCTGATCAAGTGTTTCATTTGAATCCACTATTTCCTTGTGACTTTCTGTCTGGATTATCCATCCATCAATGTAAATGGAGTGTTGAGGTCCCCTACTATTATGGTGTTGCTGTTAATTTCTCCCTTTAAGTCTGTTAATAGTTGCTTTATGTACTTTGGTGCTCCTGTGTTAGGAGCACACTTATGAATATATATTCATAAGCATTATGTCCTCTTGGTGAAATGTCCCTTTTATCATTATATACTGTCCCTCTTTGTCTCTCATTGTCTTTTTTACCTTGAAGTCTGCTTTGTCTTGATATGTCTGGCAACACCTGCTTTCTTTTGTTTGTCATTTGCTTGAAGTATTGTCTTCTATCCCTTCATTCTGAATCTATGTTTGTCTTTAGAGCTGAGATGTGTTTCCTGGAGACAGCATGTTGTTGGGTCTTGTTTTTTAGTCTGTCCAGCTACTCTGTGTCTTTTGATTGGAGAGTTCAATCCATTTACATTTACAGTGATTATTTATATATGAGAGCTTAATACTTCCATTTTATCTCTTGTTTTCCAGTTGTTCTATATTTCTATTGTTTCTCCCTTTGTATTTCCACCTGCCATTTCATTTTGGTGGTTTTCTGTGGTGGTTTTCTCAGTCATGTCTTGTTTTTATAAATTGTGGCTCTGCTCTGATTTTTTGTTTAGTGGTTACTGTGAGGTTTGTATAAAAGATCTTGTTGATGTGATAGTACATTTTTCTGATAGCCTCTTATCTCCGTTAATCTAAGCAGGTTCTATTGTTGTCACAAATTATTCTGTTTTGTGTTGTGAGTTTGTGACTAAGTTGAAGTGTTTATACTTACTTTTGATGCTTTCCTTCCCCTTATCTGTTAAGTTATAATTGAGTATTTGCTTCCCTCTTCTGAAAGACAGCTGCAGTTTTCTGATTTTATCTGTCTGTTTATCTCCTTGCTCAAAGCTTTGTAGACCTTTGCCTTTTTGTTTCAGGTATGAGGGCATCCTTGATCATTTCTTGTAGGGGAGGTCTAGTGGTGATGAACTCCCTCAGCTCTTATATATCTGGGAAAGCTTTTATTTCTCTATCATATCTGAAAGATAGTTTCGCTGGATAGAGTATTCTTGGCTGAAAGTTTTTGTCTTTCAGTATTTCGAATATATAATTCCATTCTCCCCTAGCCTGTAAGGTTTCTGCTGAGAAATCCACTGAAAACCTGATAGGGGTTCCTTTGTAGGTTATTCTCTTCTGCATTGCTGCCCTTAATATTTTTTCTTTGTCATTGACCTTTGCCAGTTTTACTATTATATGCCTTGGAGAAGGTCTTTTAGCACTGATGTAATTGGGAGTTCTATTGACTTCATGTATTTGTAGGTCCAGTTCCTCCCCCACGTTTGGGAAGTTCTCAGCTATTATTTCTTTGAACAATCTCTGCTCCTTGCTCCCTTCCTTCTCCCTCTGGAATACCTATAATCCTCATGTTGCTTTTCCTAATTGAGTAGGATATTTCTTGAAGAATTACTTCTTTTTTTTATATCTTAGTTCTCTCTCCTCCTCCACCAGAAGCATTTCTATCCTCTAAATCACTAATTCTTTCCTCTATAAAGTCAGCTCTATTTTTTAAAGATTCTAGATTATTTTTTATCTCATTAATTGTGTTCTTCATATCCAGAATTTCTGCTTGTTTTTTTTTTTATAGTTTCAATCTCTTTGGTGAAGTATTCCTTCTTCTCATGAATTTTATTCCCGAGCTCATCAAACTGTCTTTCTGAGTTTTCCTGTCACTTGTTGAGTTTCTTTATGACAGTTATTTTGAATTCTGTCATTTGGATTGTAAATTTCTGTGACTTCAGGGTTGGTTTCTGGAGACTTGTCATTTTCCTTCTGCTCTGAATTGTTATTGTCATTTTTCATGGTGTTTCAACTAATCCTTTGCTGGCACATTTGTGGTAGTATCAGGTCACAGAGTCTACCTGCTACTGTTGGGGGGAAGCAGGAGCTGTGTTTCTGATCCCACCCCATCTGCTGGAAGTTGTGTGGTGTGGTGTGGTGGGTGCTCCCACCAGCTGGGAAAGCATTCACACGTGGGCTCAGACCTGCCAACACCACTTCTTACAGTTGCACCAAGGTGTATTGCAAGTTATGGGGTCACAGTGGCACTATGGGCAATCCCACCAGCCAGGAAAGTGTTCACACATGTGTGCAGATCTGCCACCTCCTCTTATGGTTGTACTGGCCACTGTGCTTGGTGGGCAGGGTCTGAGCTGGGGCCACTCAGGACTGCAGTGGCACTATGGGCACTCCCACCAGCAGGGAAAGCATATGCATGCATACACAGGGTTACCAGGGAAGGGTAAGGGAGTGCTCACTTACCTCCACTACTTTCTGGAGGCCCAGTCTGTCCACCTCCAAATGTATAGACATATGGGTCTCTCAGGCATCCTGTTGTGTTGTGCAGGTATCCTTTGTTGGTCACTGAATGTCCATTCAGTTGTAGTTCAAAGAGGGAGAGATAAAGGGAACAGCTCACTCCATCATGTTGCTGACTCACTCCCCCCAAATTTTTCTTTTAAATGTAAAAGTCAACATATGAAAAACTATTAAAGAGAAGAGTAATGAGACAATCTGCTCTACCAGACAATGAACCATGATATAAAGGTATCACAGTTACAAAGAAATGACAGCAGGAGAAGAATAGCAGCTTATTGAGGGAATAAAACACCAAGAAATAGACCTAGGTAGTTATGTGGTACATAAGAAAGGCTGTATTTGAAGTCTGTGGCAAGATAGACAGATCATTTAATAAATATTGCTAATATAATTGGTAAATTATTGGGATAAGAATTTAGATGGATCCAAGCCTGGTGGCATAGTGGTTAAGTTCACGAGCTCCGCTGTGGCAGCCCAGGGTTCGCAGGTTTGGATCCCGGGTGTGGACCAACACACTGCTTGTCAGCCATCCTGTGGCAGCGTCCCATATAAAGTGGAGGAAGATGGGCACGGATGTTAGCCCAGGGCCAGTCTTCCTCAGCAAAAAGAGGCGGATAGGCAACCGATGTTAGCTCAGGGCTAATCTTCCTCACACACACACACAAAAAACTTGGATCCTTACCTTATACCTAATAAAAAAAATTCTAGGTAGTTTTTTAAATGTGGAAAAAGGAAACTATAACAAAGTTAGAAAAGAATATAAGTCAGTTTTGGGAGGTTGGTTTGCCTGCTTGCTTCTTCATTTTTTGGAATCATGCGCTGGGAAAAGCCTTTCAAAGAGAAGTTTGGTAGATTTGGATATGGAGATGTTGGTTTCCTCAAATAAAATGTTACCAGATGCCTAATTATAAAACAGGCAAAAGCAGAGATATTTTGATTGACAACAAACAGACCCTGGAGTCCTCCCTGACTGCAGTGCCTGAAGCACCTGCACAGAACCCCTGTGGCAGAACAGAATCATGACACCTGATTAAAAAGCAGATTCCTGGACCCCATCCCATATTTATTGAAGGAGAATCACTGGAGCCAGGACACTGAACTCTGCCATTTAACAGGCCCCCAGTTAACATTCATGCACACTGAAGTTGGGGGTTACAATACTTCCCTGAGCTTTGGGGAGCACTGTTTGAAAAGGAGAACAGCAGTTTAGAATCAGAGAACCATAGCTTCATGAGAAAGGGGGTCCTTATATTCCTTCCATGTCCTCTCAGGACCACCTCCAGGGAGAGGAGAGCCCAGAGCCTGGGAAGTGGATGGCTTAGATGGAGACGGTCAGCTCTAACTTGAGAGCACTTCTGTGGAGAATGAGTAGCCAAGGAGCCATATTTGGCATTTAACAGCTGTATTCTAGAAGCTGAGGGTAAACTGAAACAGAAAAGCTGGTAATAAGCCATAAGAATTGCCTGAGGTTGCTGAAATACTGGAAAGAGTAAACCAAGTGGTAAAATAGCTGACTTCAACTTGTCAGCAAAAAAAAAAAAAAACACCCTATTTGTGCTTAGTCGCCTTGTATACTTTACAAGATTTGCTTCAAATAGATTGTTTTGCATTTTTCATTTACTTTTTGATATTTGTTTTTATAATTTCAGAAATAATATCTTTTCATTGTAAAAACTCAATCAAACTCAAATATTTTAATACAAAGTAGAAGTAACCCATAATACCAGAGGGTATTATTAGGGTATATCAGAGAAAACCACCATGAAGTTTGTGTACTTTTCTGATTGTTTTTCTACGTGCAAATAATATATTTCATTATACTTATCACAATTTCATAAAAATGGGAACATACTATAAAACTGTTCTATAATTTGCTTTTTAACTTAACAACACTTCATAACATCTTTCCATGTTAATACATAGAAGTCACACTTTGAAGGGAATCAGAATATGCTACCCCAAAATACGCTACTTGTGAGCAAGGATAATTTTTAGCTGAAAGCAATTAAGAAATAGCAGGCCCAGGAGGAGCGTTCTGGCCTCCCCCTCTCTGGCTAAAAGCAAGGCATAAATTTCCCTTTGTAAAGGTGACATAAATTTCCTTGAGAAAGTGTCCCCCCTCCCATACCAAAAGGACAGAGGGGGCACTGAGATGAGTCTGCATAAACAAACTTTACTAAATAAACCTTATCTACCATTAGTTTCTCCCATATATTTACCTTCCCCCAATTTACTGCCCTTAGGAGCCCAAACCCGTTTTCTTTCGTCTAGTCACTTCTCCACAATGTATCACCCTTTGTTAAAATGGTACATAAATCCCCAGGTCTAACCGCCTCTTTGGGTTTTCACTTCTTTTCTTTAGAGACCCTATGCATGTAATATTAAAAATAATCTTTGTGTACCTTTTCTCCTGTTAATCTGTCTTTTGTCAGTTTAATTTGCAGGCCTCAGTTATTAAACGTAAGAGGGTAGAGAAGAAGATTTTTTTCCTCCTCTACAACTTCATTCCTTTAAATGGCCACATGATATCATGCATTTTACAGTTTCAAAGTAGAGAGTAAGGTTGATTTACACCTGCTCAATTTTTTGGATAAAACATGTAAGTGTGTTTATCCCCAATTATATTCAAGTTTGCATATACTATCTATGCTTAAAATAATTTAATGAAGCATTGCTGATCATCCAGTGGAAGCTTCCAGCAGTAAAGGCAAAGCATCTAAGGGCAACTCAAAAGCTTTGGGAATACTCAGCCTTGCTTTGGATATTGGATTTGGATTTTGGATATTTATGTCTAATGATAAGAGAAATAGTACTTTTTCATGGCAGAAATTGACCTGGTAAAACAAAACAGAAAAACCAAACCACTCAAAGATAAATGTTTTCAAAATTTCAAGACTTTTGATCCCACAAGGAATAATAACCACTGCCATGTATTGATTATATATTAATGCTAGGTGCAGTACATGGGCTACCTCACTGAATTACTATGATAACCCCGTGGGACTACTCTTATTATCCCTAAAATGTGGAATTTCTTAACTAGCCAAAATTATAGGCTACATAAGCTTCAGCCAGTTATCACCTGTTTCCCATTCAACATTCCACATTCTTAAAATACTAAAAGGTTGAGCCACCCTGCTTTCCCTCATAGGATCTCTGCATACATAACAGAGGTCTCTACTTTATATGTAAATTCCCTCTGAAATCAACAAAGACCATCTTCAACTAAATTGAAGAACAACTTTTACAGACCTCTTTCAGAAGTACATAGAACTTTCAAGGCAGACTCTATTATTTTTTTAATCTAGATTCGTTTTTTGGTGGGGGGGGAGGATTGGCCCCGAGCTAACATCTGTTGCCAATCTTCCTCTTTTTCTTTTTTCTCCCCAAAGCCCCAGTACATAGTTGCACATCCTAGTTGTAGGTCCTTCTAGTTCTTCTATGCGGGACGCCCCCACCCCCCCAGCATGGCTTGATGAGTGATGAGTAGATCTGCCCCCAGGATCCAAACCGGCAAATCCTGGGCCGCTGAAGTAGAATGCTTGAACTTAACCACTATGCCACCGGACCATCCCCATAAGGCAGATTCTTTGACAAATAGTTTTCTCCATGACACGATGGAATTTGATTTCCAAAAAATAGGAATGTCTTTCTATGGGAACTGCACATATCATTAGAAGTGCCCGACTTCCTCTTCTAAGCTCATACTGCCCTTCCTTTGGCCCATGCTCAGGAAAATGACAGAATGAGGGTGGGAGGGATCCTTGGCCAAGTGATCACTGACCTGCAGGCAGTTAATCCAGGGGGGAGTTGGGGAGTTTCCCCTGACTTAGCCTGGCACACAAAGATGAGCCAATTTCCCTCTTTCAAGATTTCGAACTTATTCAAATATTGCAATATTTGGGTTGCTAGCAAGAGGAGATGAAGCTAAATGTTCACGAGTAACAGAGAGCCCAGAGGATCCAGTAGAGTCATGAAAAAGCCTAAGAAAGTAGCAGGATGAAGTTAAGGAGAGGGCTTTAGCACAAAGGACAAACCAAAGTCTTAAAGGTAGCATGAGACCTGGGCTCCCATCCATCTTCTGTCCCTGGGCTGTGAAGGAGATCAGAATATGCCACCCCAAAATATGACATTTTGGCATGGGGATTATTTTGAGCTGAGGGCAGTTGAGAAACAGAAGACACACACAAACACAAAAAGCTCTCTCCCCTCCCCATGTTTGCCTAAAAGCAGGGCATAAATTTCCCTTTGTGAGGGGTTCCCCTCCCCTCTCTCATATCAGGAAGGGCAGAACTCCTAATCACCGGAGACTCTAGACTCTCATTAGAATCTACGTAACAACCGTTCGTGAACAAGCCTATCTTCGTTAGTTTCCCCTAGTATTTACTTTCCCATAGTTTGCCACCCCTGAGAGCCTAAACCCCTTTTCCTTTGTCTTATCACTTCTCCACAATTTTATTGCTCTTTGTTAAAATAGTATTTTAGCCCCTGGGTCTAACCACCCCTTTGAATTACTCACCACTGAGTCTCTCCTGCATGTATACATACTGCATATGTAAATAAACTATGTTTTCTTCTCTCCTGTTAGTCTGTCCTTTGTCAACTTAACTTACAGGGCCCTAGTCACTGATCTGAAGAGGGTAGAAGAAAAAGGCTTTTTTCCTCCCCTACAGCTGAGTCTGAGGCATTCTGGGCCTTAGCACAGTGAAAGAGTAGTGGAGGCCCAACACTGAATTCTGAGAGGCACCACCAGCAGAGACACCAGGGCAGATGAGCACTAGAGCAAACCTCTTGCTTTCATTAGCTTCATCCCACCCCATCCAATTCCTCGAGCTCAACAGGAGGCATAAACAGAGCTCTGTGTAACAGGAGGATGCTTATTACTTCCTAGTCTGGATTTACGTAGCTATTTGAAATATCAGGCACAACTATTTAACCAATGTGCACTGACCCTTGTACACTAAGTTAGAGTCAAATACAAAATTATAGGCTACAAAAGCTTTAGCCAATTATCACTCACCTGTAAATATTTTACATAAGTACCCAATGAATCTTTGACCAAAATGATATATTTTGACTGTACATTACAAAATCATACAATACATATATTATGTACATTACAAAATGGTCCATTAGGGTTACCTAATGTACATACAACATCTGCCTGCAATATCACCTCCCTGTCTTAATACACCTGAATCTCTCTGAGTAATTTTAGGCTTCAAATACCATTTTAAATATATCTATTGAAAGCAAGTGGTGGAGATCTACCCAGCTTTGCTTTTACTTTTTCTTTACCTCCTGGATACCAACAAATCCGCTGAGCATTATATCTCTATGGCCTGGGGTATCTGGCCTGCCTTCTGAGTTCTCATGAGAAGCTGTTTGCATTGCAATTGAAAAAAAAATTCCACAGCATCTAGTATACCTCCAACCCCAGAAATTTCATTTAGTCATTCAAAAGGCATTTACTGAGTTCCTGCTCTGTGCTTCCTGTATAGAGCAAGGTGACATCAGTCTCACGCCCTATCCTAAGTTTTCAAAACACCTATCCAAAACAGATTCCACCCCAAGGGATATTACAGTATCTGTAGAAGAGAGACCTAAGTTTTTGAAATAATTCTCTAGGGGATTCTGATATACTTACCCTCATTCCCAGCCCCACTCTCCATTGCTGGTTAGAACTACTATGTGGACAATAGGGATTCAATCATAAAATTATGTGGTTGATCTTGAGAGTGGAAATCAAAAATATGATTAATGAAACTCATCACCAAAAATAATGCATCTTTTTATGGCCTTTATTATCATCATTTTATTATGCTAAAGATGTATATAGTTTAGGTATTGGTTTGGCTGCTATAACAGAGTTCCAAAACATAGTAATTTAAACAAGAAAAAAGTTTCTTTCCCACATAAAAGTCCTGAAAAGTGGCCCAGAGATTGTTTGGTGGCACCATAATCACCCAAGTTCCTTCTCTTTCGCTGCTTGGAGGTCCTCGGCAAGAGCTCTCATGATGACCGCCCCAGCCCCCATCACATCTGCAGTCCAGCCAGTAGAAAAGAGAAAGAAAAGGGGAGGACGCCACCCTTTTCCGTAAGGGCCCAACCCAGAGGTTGCACACATCAGAACCACTTACCTTTCACTGATCAGAACATGGTCATGATATCAAGCCTAACTAGCATGCAGGCAGCATATGTCCCATTAAAATTTTTATTATTATGTAAAAATGGGAGAAGAGACATTGGATTAAACTAGCAATTTCTGTCATACATTACTAAAAGAAGTTGATAAGTGAAATGAAATCTGCCTCAGTTGTAACAAGAAGCAAGAGGGTGTGGCATTCAGTCTGCTTCTAAGGATGGCTTTGATACCCACTGTCTTGGTTTGAGCACCCTGGGAAACAGACTCTGAGATGGAGATTTGTGTACAGGAGGTTCATTGGGAAGTGTTTCTCAGGAACATCACCTGTGATATGTCTCCATCCATTTGGACAGCTATAACAAAATACCATAGACTGCAGCTTATAAACAATAGAAATTTATTTCTCACAGTTTTGAAGCTGGAAAGTCCAAGATCAAGGAGTTGGATTCAGTGTCTGATGAGAGCCCACTTCCTGTTTCATAGAGGGCTGTCTTTTCTCTGTGTCCTCGGCAAAATAGATTAAGGAGCTCTGTGGCATCTCCTTTATAAGGGCACAATCCCATTCACAAGGTCTCTACCCTCATGACCTAAGCACCTCCCAAAGGCCCCACCTCCTAACACCATCACATTGGGCTTTTGGTTTCAACCTGTGAATTTGGGGTGGGGACACCAGTATTTGGTCTACAGCATGAGGGAACCAGCAGGACTGAGCAGAGGGAGATGTTGAACTGTGATACAATCACAGCAGAGACCTCAGTCAATCCCACAGAAAGCTCTGGAACTGCAATGGCCTTTTTGTGTTGGCCCTCAATTGAAGCAAGAGGCCAGACCTTTGTACCCTGCCTTAAACCTGTTATAGGATGCAAGCTGCCTCCGGGGAGGGGGTTAATGTGAGGTGGCTCCCTTAAGGCAGTATTTCTCAACCTGAGCACTCCTGACATCCGGGGCTAGGTGATTCTGTGTTGTGGGGGCTGTCCTGTGCATTGTAGGATGGTTAGCAGCATCCCTGGCCTCTACCTACTTACTAGATGCCAGTGGCAGCCTACCCTTCAGTTGTGACAACCAAGAGTGTCTCCAGACATTGCCAAAAGTTCTGGGGGGCAAAATCCCCCCAATTAAGACCATTGCTGTGGGCCAAGGGCAGTTCTTGCAGATGGATTCAGCTGTCAGCCATCAGCAGCCAATCCTCCCTACAGCTGAGGGAAGGGAGCCTCAGTGCTGAGGCTGATCTGGCTGGTGCACCACAGCTTCCACGACAGAGACCGCAAGATCACACAGCTGGGGACAGTGCCAGAGCTCCTGCCTCCCAGGCCAGAGCCCTCTCCTCAGGAAGGTTACTCATGATTTATACACTGGAAAAGCAAGAATAACTGATGTGGTCAGATCATGATGATGAGCTTAGGAAGGAGCCAGAGGAAAGGCTCAGAGACTCTGAACTGTATTGAAATTCATCAGCCAAGGGTAAGTTCAAAGAAGGCACAAGGACTTGGATATCCAGAAATAAATGCAGGAAGATCGTGGGGAATAAGAGAAGACCTGTTGGAATTCGGCCACATCCCTGCAGAGAAAGCCCCAGCACTGCCTCTTGACCACCTTAACTTTATGCTCTCTAGTCCTTTCCTGGAAGGAGCACTCTCTAGGCCCAAGAGGAGTCGAACCTTTCAGCCACCTCCCAGACAAAGCCCTGTGGCCCCATCACTCACTTCCCTCCACTCTGCTTCTCACACCAGCCTTCTCGGCCTTGTCTGACCTACTCGATCCTGCCTTCAGCTTCTCAGGCCCCTTGAGCACCCCATTTCCTGGAGGCTGTCATGGCCTGGAGCCACATTTCTCTGGGCAGTGGATGAGACCATATAACTGGGAGGAGAGGAAGGTGGACACAGAGGCTTGTTCTGTCCTCCCTTTGCCTGGAGAAGCAGCTGGTTTCGCATGACATTGAATGTTGGATAGACTAGATATTGAATGGACTACCTGACATCCAAAAATCCCTGTGGTGAAATCAGAATGACCAGAGTAGGATTTTTTTTTTTTTTAATTCTGAACAGAAAAACATGAGAGTGACAATAAAAAAGAAAAGCAGGTTGGTGTGAAGCATTCCTCAAGAGCCACTCTTGGCTTTTTCTAAGAATGAGGGAGGAGTGGATATAAGGACACTTTTAATGAGCCGTCCCATCCAAGGATCCTGCTGCTTCCCAGGAACTCTGAAACCAAATTCTGCATCTTGGACTTGGACCTATTTCTTCAGAACCTTATTACTGACTGGTTTCTTCAAACCACTGTTGCTAGGTCAAATTCAGTGTTAGCAGGCACTGGTGAAAACGTGACTAGACAATTCACAACAAACAAGAACATTATGTTGTGCTCGTTTACTTAGACACTCGTCCTTCAGATATTTTCTTCCATAACTATAGCTAAATTCTACCAAGCACTCAGTGTGAATCGCTCCAAAGGCTACGCCCTTGACACGTGTTACCTTATCAATTCACATAAAGCAGGACGCTTACCCCATTGCAAGTGACTGAATGTTTGCTTCCTGCCAAAATTCATATGCTGAAATCCTCACCCCCAGTGTGATGGTGTTAGGAGGTGAGGCCTTCGGGAGGGGATTAGGTCATGAGAGCGGAGTCTACCTGATGGGATTATGCCCTGATAAAGAGGACTCCCAAGAGCTCTCTTGCCCTCTTTCCACCTCGTCATGACACGATGAGAAGATGGCTGTCTGCAACCCAGAAGAGGGTCCTCACCAGTACCCAACCACTCTGGCGCCCTGATCTTGGACTTCCAGCCTCCAGAACTTGTGAGAAATAAGTTTCTGTTGTGTATAAGCCACCCAGTCTGGGGTACTTTGTTATAGCAGCCCGAACTAAGACATCCATTTCACAGATGAGGAAACGAAGGCATAGGTCACTTACCAGAGTGTGATAGAAATGGGACTTGAACCCAGGAAGTATGGCTCTGGAGCCCTTCTAGCCACTCTGTGGTCCAGCTACCTTGGCTCCTCTCCTCCTGGCTGCACTTCCTGTCACACCAAGGAGAATGGAGGCACATAGGGTGTGACAGTCCAACATAAAAACGGGCTTTAACCTCCCCGCAAGGGTCGGACACAAAAGCTAACCACACAGATGCTTTCTTGCTAGTCAAACCTTGCCAAACACCAAGCAATCTTGTGCGTCAGACTCAGAAGGCAACAAGCCCAGTGAGATAATCTACAAAATTTGCTTTTAAAAGGGCTGGAGCAGAAGCAGAAGGGGTTTGCTCTCCCTGAATATTCCACAGAGTGATCTAGCATCATGGGAATTTTCCCAATTCGAATGATTCTTTTTGAAATGGGAATGTAAAACTACCTTCAGTTTGCTCTTTTGCCAGGCCAAAATTGCTTCCTTTCTATAAACACTCTAAAAATATTGACTGTCTGCCCCATAACCAAGTTAGTGTTTGCTTTAATTTATGGTATTCCAAGTTGAAAGAGTCCTGAAATCAGAGTCAGAAAAATCTGACTTTGACAAATCCTGGCGGCTTGGAGGTGAACTGCTCGTTTCAATTTGCGAGGCCGTAGTGGCTCCGTCCACAAGTGACCACAATGCCAAAAGGCCGCATGGGTGGAAGCGCCGAGCAAGGCTTCAGTCAGCCTCAGCTCTGGCTCCTGACTTGACCGCTTACTAGGCTGTGACATTTAACTTGTTCTTTAACATCCCTAGGTCTCAATTTTCTCATTTTTAAAATAGGGATAATTATAGTGCCAATCTCTGGGGTGGTGTTGTCATAATTAATAAGATGTACGTGTAAAGCTCTTAACACAGAGCCTGGAACATAGCACTCAAAAACTTTCACTGTTGTTTTTTATAAACATCATTATTATTGCCATGTGACTCTCCAGAATTATTGTGAGAATTACATAAATTGAGGAACAGAAAAATGCTCTCAAATTATAAGGCACTATGGAAATGAAAATTATTATTTTTCTGTCCCTCGGTTTTCACTCTCCAGATCCACCACTCAATACTACACTGCTTTTCTTTGAAATGATTAAATATTTAAATACTAGTTTTCCAAGAAAAAAAGAAATGATGGTTACTCATGTTTTTCTTTCCTGTGATTTCTAAATTTAGCCTTATATTCATTGAGAAAGGAACTCTTCCTAACTTGCCCCTTTCACAATCAAATTTTCTGTTGTTTAGGAAACTAACATAAACGCTGATAATTTCAACTGTGCAAAGTAGTCTTTCTAATGAGTTAGAGCAACCTCAGCTGCTATAAGAGGTAAACCCAGGAATCTCAGTGACTTAATACACTTTGTTTATGTGAGTTTATTTCACATGTGAAACAAAACAGGTGCTCCTGTTCCACGTGCAAGTATTATGTATGGAGTGGGAGGAGTGGGAACAGGGCGGCGGTCCCTGCTCTACACAGTTTCTCAGGAACTTGTGCTTCAGAAGTTCTGCCGTCTTCAACACAGGGCTCCAAAGTCACCCTGGGCATCAAGATCCAGCTGACAGACAGGGAGAAAATGACAATCTGAAAATGACACATGTCACTTCCACTCATCTTCCATTGACACATGGCCCCAGCAGATGCAAAGTGGTCTAGGAAACGCAGCTGCACCCTGGCTGAGAAGCCGCTCCTAACGACGTGTACAGCTCGCCATCTTTGCCCCCGCTCCCAGTAGTGGTTGTGGTCACGTATTCAGACGTTTCATTTCTCTGCCGTCTGTCAGATGCCTGTACCACACAAATAAGTAGTGAGCCCTAGAGTTCAAGTCTCTTAGGAAGTGAAGTTGATAAACAGCCTCAGACCTGAACAATTCAGAACGTGAAGTTTAATCTCCTTACTCACCCCATTTTCTTCATGTCCTAACCGGTGGAGAAAAGATCAAACAGGAATTCAAAGTTTGTCATCAATTACTATTCAACATGTCCATGTCTTAATAGCCTAATACCTTATTTGAGAAAAATGTGTAAAACACTCAGAACAGTATCAGTTATGTAATAAACATTCAACAAGTAGTTATAACTTTTCTCCCAGTCACCAGTGAAACTATGAGGTGGAAGAGACTGCAGGAGAGGGAAGAGGAGGGGCCGGTACTGTAATCCTCTGAGGGCACACTGCGCCAAACCCTAAGTCTCCTGTAGGTGAACCTACCTCTGTCCACCCACTGAGGGTCAGAGCACATCCGTCCACTCCTCACAGACCAGGACACTGAGACACAGAAGTCCTAGCTCGTCTCTCCCTACTACCCCACTGCTGTAGATTTCATGGTATGTAGTAAAATTCAGAATTTTCTCATACTTTCTGTATTTTTCCATTGAGCTATAGAATAGATTCTGACCTTACTCCCTCTGCCTTTTAAGATTTTCCAAGGGAAAATTTGGTTCATTTTTTTTTTTAATTTTACAGTTCAATGCACGACTATATGAAACAGCCTTTGTGGCACAAATCCTTATTTGTCTTATCGCCGTGGTGTTTATCATCCCCTCATAAACACTCCGAATAACAGTGTCTGCTCCAGGGAAACAAAGTTTTTCTCCTCCCTCTTAAAGCCTTCATCGTCTTTTTTTATCCAATATTTCCTTTATCTTCTTCAAGATGATTTCAACTATTGAAATTAAAGTCTTTAAGGAAAATACCAAAAAGGAAAAATGAGCTTATATCCAGTGAAACTGGGTCGGTAAGAGGGCTTGTACTTGCCAAGAAACAAACACGACAGGAAATTATACCACTTTTTTTTAATTCTCACAAGTACAATTTAAGTTTCAGGTGATTCATCTACTAAGACCTCTTCCAATACCAGTGTCTACTTTATTAAGAGATTAAACCTACAGTATTTTAGTAGTTAATTCAAAAACAAATTCCTAAGAAGCATTTCCATTATAGGTCTGGAAGAGAAAGAGTCTGAGATGATTTCCTCTTAAGATTTTCTACAGTTTCCATTTAGACTTAGGCAGTCAATTTGGTGGGGCAGCAGAACTGAGTTTTCTTAAGTACAGGGCAATAGTCACCTCTCTCATTGCTTTTGCTTATTGTTAGGCATTCCTAATGTGCTAGGGACTTTCTGCAACACGTTATTACAAAATCCCTGCTCTCTGCAGTTTTAGGAATGATAAGGAAATGTCCATAGAATTGACCTAGATGCTCACGGTAAGGATAGCATTCTTCCCAAACCACCACAAGATGTGGACACAGGCTTGAAGGACCACCCCCAGAGGAATGCTTTCAGATTTTGCACATGGAAATTGCCATTGTAGGAGCAACTAGGAAGTTACCAAAACTTTCACGTATGTTAGGGAAAGTTCTCTGGTATGTAAAGCAGATTTACTGGTAATCCCAAGGTGTCAAGTTCACCTTGAAAACTGTAAAGCAATATAGTACAGAGCACACACCAGCACCATGGGAATCTGCAGCATGCTATTTGAATTCTATCAGTTTATTTGGATTCAAGAACCACACATCGTCATCCCAGAGAACGGCAAGAAATTTTCTTAAATTGGAAAAAGATACAGAATCCTTGTTACCACAGGTACCGCAACAATCTGCAAATTGAGGGCTGTGTTTGCCAGACATGCATTCCCTGTGAGAATCATCTCTTTGACAATGGATCATCCTCTCCTAAGTAATTTGCTGAATCAACAGAAGCCAGGCCAAAAGAATTCCAATTGATGGACTTAAGTGTATGGTTCCAGCAGAGGACAACATGGTGTCCATACAGGGCTCACTACCTGAGGCAGGCGAGGGGTATGGGGCTGTTTAGCAATGTGTTGGGGTCCAAATGTATACACTACAACTAAAATATATCCTCCTTTATTTTCCATCCCCAATCTCAACTTGCTCCTGCAATTCCATTTCCTGATTCCATGGGGATGGGGGGGGGGGGATGGGGGCGGAATGGTGGTGGTGTTGGGGAAAGGAGATGGCAAAGAGTGGATTTTTTAAATTACCCATTAAAGGTAACTTAATCTTTCACTTAAAAGACCTCTAGTCAACTCAATCCCTTTTGGCTCAATAGCTTTTCCAAGCCTAAACCCCCTAACAGAGTGGTTTTCTGTTTCTTAAGAGGATTTCCCTTACCCTGTCCCATCCACATCAAGATGGTATCTTGGTACAGGGCTAAGCTTAAATATCATCATGGTGCTGAATAAAGAATTCCTGATATACACACTGGCCTCTGCTCAAGGTGTCTTAGCCCAAATGTCTCTGGGCCTGTCTCCATCTGCACACTTGCTGCCATGCAGGTTTCCTCGGCTGGTGTGGTTTGGGCCTGGACTCCTCACTCAGCACAGGCAGTAAGTGGTAATTGCTCCTAGGGTGCTCACAGGCCCCTTCTCAGCTCTCCCTGGTGCCATGGCTTCCCTGAGGTGTGGCTGCCACTCTCACTCAGTCCCCACCATGGGAAGGCCACCTGTTATCTTCACCTACAATGTCCTTTCTTCCTTTGCTTCAGTCATCCCATTGATAGGGTAACGAACAGGCACTTCCAGTTACTTCCCACATGCCTCACAGAGGGGCAGGGGCACAATGGGAGAACATAAGAACATCTGTACCCCTTATGTGCCCACACATAAGCCATAGAGAACACGGGGCTCGGTCTCAGGTCTCCTTCTGCCTAAGCATGCCATACCACTGTTACCGCCCTACTGCACTTGCCTGTGAAGATGCGGGGGGAACCCTTAAAAGGCAGTCTCCACTTAAAGTTACAGATGGGAAGCAGGGCACAGGTAACCTCTGCTACTAGCTAGACCCTCAACTATCTGATGTTTCTGCTGCTTTCCAACACCCTCACCCAGGCTGAGGCCTAAGGAAGCAGCTTCACCCCTTCTCCATCCTTTTACAACTCCTCCCTCCCTATGGAGGGAGGCTTTCCACTTTCTCTTCCTGTTTGGTAGGAGCATCCATTATGATATCAACTTTCTCCTCTACACTTTGACATAGTCCACCAAGCTGAGCTCTTACTTGTTTAAGGGAGTATTTGAAATTTAGAAAACACTGCTCTCTTGATAAAGTCAAGGTTTAAAGACCTGTTGTGTCACTGTGGACTCAAAACTTCTTATGCTGGAAGTCAAAGGCTGAATATGGACTTGTTTTTCCTTCTTCACATTCCTGTTTTAACAATCTGAGTTTTCGTTAAGGCAATGGATGCCTCCGGTTGAATAAGGGTGAGATCAAACATAAGAAATGTGAAAAAGGAGAGAACTTTAAAATATTTCAAAACTAACATCTTTCCTTCCCTTCCCATCTTTCCTTCCCATTCCATCTTTCATTTGTTCTCCTTCCCTTCCATGTGCAAAGATTTCAGCATCCAAGGAAGAGGCAGTGAGGAGAGCAGCACCTTGCCCAGCAGCCTAGGAAGCAAGAAGTGAGGAGGAGAGGGAAAGTGGAAGTGAATGGAATGCGTGAAGATTGGTTATATCAAGCAGATAAGTTAACTGATTGAGCAAATAAATATATTGAGGGTAACATGAGCCATATTTCTTACTGTCTGGGGAGGAATTTTAAAATAGGAAGAAGAGGAAGGCTAAAATTGGAAGTGGAACTATAGGTATGAATTAATAAATTTTGATAGAGAGAATGATAGATTGGTGGATGGAGAAATTGTCGTAGATGTATGTGTGTGATGAAGTGTCAATATGGCTAAACTGAACTACAGCCCCGGAAGTCCCTTTCCAGTATGTGTCTGGTTAGGGTGGGCTACACGGGAGATCCTCCCCTGAGAGCTGGAGGACAGAAGGGAAGCAGGGCCATTTTGTAGCCTCTACACATCTTTCCTCGTTATTCATTCAAACACTAACATAAGGGCTGCTCTGAAGGAATTTTGCAAATGTGATTCAAGGCCCTAATCAGTTGACTTTAAGTTCATCAAAAGGGAGAAAGAATATCCTGGGAGGGCCTAACTTGATCGGTTGGCAGACTCTTAAAAGAGGGCTTAGGATATTACTAGGTAAAAGAAGCCAATCTGAAAAGGCTACCTACTGTATGCTTCCAACTGTATGACATTCTGGAAAAGGCAATACTCTGGAGATGGTAAAAGGATCAGTGATTGCCAGAGGTAAGGGTGGGGGGAGATGAAATGCAGAGCACAGAGGATTTTTAAGGCAGTGAAACTATTCTGTACAATATTACAATGGTAGATACATGTAATTATACATTTGTCCAAACCTATAGAATGTACAACAGCAAGAGTGAACCCTGATGTAAACTGTGGACTCCTGGATGATAATGACGTGTGAATGTGGGCTCATTGTAACAAATCTACTGCTCTGGTGGGGCATGTTGATAGTGAGGGAGATTGTGCATGTGTGGGGATGGGGGCGGGGTGGGGGAACTCTGTACTTTCTGCTCAATTTGGATGTGAACCTAAAAATGCTGTAAAAATTTAATTTTATTAATTTAAAAAAAAAGAGGGCTTAGGGCTGCCCTGATACAAACAGCATCTGGCCTGCAATTGCTCTCCCTCTCCCCTGGCTCTTCCTTCCTGACTGCTGCCTGTGGACACAAAGCTGGTCCATGCCCACTGGTGTCCAGCCTGCTGTCATATTCCCTTTCTGACTCGCTGCCCTTCAGACTTGCTTTGCCAGCTCCCAACAATTGCACACGGAAATTCCTTGTGTGTGGCTGGGCAAGCGTGGAGGGTCCTCTGCTCAAGAGTTCATGAGGCTGCACTCAAGGTGTGCTTGGGTCTCCGTCCTCATCTGGAGGTCAAAGTCCTCTTCCAGGCTCATCCAGGTTGTTGGCAGGAAGTTCCCTGCTTTCTTGCCAGCTGTTGGTCAGAGGCCTCTCAGCTACCATAGGCTGCTCTCTAGGAAGTTTAGGTACTAACCAGGTGGCCCTCCATAGGTAGTTCACAACCTGCTTCTGCCCTTCCACCAGGAGAAGCTCTCTGATGCTTTATCTTCTTTTAAGGGTTCACCTGATTAGGTCAAACCCACACACAATAATCTCCCTTTTGATTGATTCAAAGTCAACTGATTAGAAACCCAATCACAAGAGTGTATGCCATTGTATTCACAGGTCTCTCCCACACTCAAAGGGAGGGCATTAGTGTGAGTCATGGGGCCTGTCCAGTGGCATAGTGGTTAAGTTGAAGTGCTCTGTTGTGGTGGCCGAGGGTACACAGGTTTGAATCCTGGGCACAGACCTATGTACCACTCATCAAGCCATGCTATGGTGGCATCCCACATACAAAATAGAGGAAGATGGGCATAGATGTTAGCTCAGGGCTAATCTTCCTCGGCACAAAGAGGGAGATTGGCAGCAGATGTTAGCTCTGAGCCAATCTTCCTCACACACACACACACAAAAGTGTGAGTCATTAGGGCTCATCTTAGAATTCTGCCTTCCACACAGAATCAGCTACCTTGACTGCTTGGACCTGCCAGGCTGTGAGGGTCATGCTGAGCCAATATGGCTTACAAGAGAGAAGAAATCAAAGCAGTACCATTGTGTTATTGTTGTTCAACCATGACACATGGCAGCATTTAAGTGTCTTGCACTTATGGTTAATTTCCGAATATCCCCTGGTACTTTTTACCTTCTTCTTGGTTGTGTAAATCAAAAGAGTTTGCAAATAGTTGTTTCTAAAAGAACTAAAAGGGGCTTTCTTCCTCACCATCTCACTCACAGTCCATGAGTGAAAGCTGCATTAATAGTGACCTTGAGAAAAGAAGATAAATGAGAGAAATGGGTTTAAAATTCGTTTTCTTTTACCAGGCCCCTACATTCGCTGGCCCCCAACTCCCAGCCCAGCTGCAGGTTCAGGTTCTGGTTGAGAATGAGGCACAGGACCCGCAGCTCTGAAGTAACACTCGCCTTCAGTTTGGATCAAATGATAGAGACGACTTTTCCGACATTCCTGCCTCAGGAGTCTTGAGTCAGGGCACCACAGGCCCACTTCCTGATTCTTCAGTCTTCCAAGACCCTGACCACTGCTCTTGGGACACTCTGCCCCCTTCTCACTGACTAAGCTCAGACCCAGTGAGAGGGCCCCTGTGCAGGATTCCCATGCCATCACTTTCCTCCCACCCCACTCTAGGGCTTTGCCATTCAGACCAGCATCACACCAGCCCAAGGAGACAACAGAAAGGTTAAGAAGATTTGGGGTAGAGTGATGTGAAGCTGAGGAACAAGTAACAATGGAGTCTGAAAACACTCCAGTCCTCTCAGCCATGCCACAATTCTTTGGCATAGTTTCAGGCATTCCCTATCTTACCACTCACTCCCCACATCCTCGCCACCATTCCCCAAATGAAGGCTAGGGAACGCCACCCACTCCCACCTAGAGAACAATTTCCGTTTGTTATGCTACATAGATCAGACTACTCAAGAGGATAATTGGGCACTTGACTCTGTGAAGTGGCCTCTACTTTTGGTGTTTGGGGGTTTTTTCTCAAAAAGGGATCAGGAGAGAACAGCTGTTACAAATAACAAGAGAGGAAAAAGCAATACATTACTTTGAATCACTTGGTCTTCCTAGCCACCAAGTTTTCCTTGAAATAATCTAACCTGGCTAGATTCTAGATATGGAATCTGCACACTCAACAGTTTTTGAAAGTTACTCAATTTTTGAGAGAACCTGAACCCTCAACAGAGTAGCAGAAAGACTTGCAGTGCCCTGGGACTAAACCAGGCAAGAAAGAGTATAAAAATCAAAGTCCCCCTGCCATTAGTCACTAGTGATGAATGCTCCAACACCCAAAGAAATGGGGCTTTCTCCTGCAAATGCCAGGGCTTTTCACTACCCTTTTCTGGAGTGTGTCTATAGAGACAGATTCACCAAAAAAATGTCCAGTCAGCAGTTTTAGGACAAAGTATAAAGGGACTTCCTGATGAAACACTGAATGTGATGAGTAATTTACAAGTACAGACATCAGCTATAGTTTGTCTTCCAATCTGAGCCACAGCCCCTTTCTTTGCCATCTTGGTCACCGGTAAGGTAAGATTCTTCCTGGCTGGTTTCTCCAAGGCTTATTCTTGAGCTCAGACTTGACCAGGCTACTGCAATCCTGAACCACAATGATATTATTTGTATTGTTAAGGTAACACACTATCTGTAGCAGATAAACCCTGAAAGCTTTGTTCCATGCAATCATTCAGGAACCAGACTAACAAAGACTCTGCCATCTTCACCACATGGCTCCCAAGGTCACCCTGGCCACTGACATACAGCCAGCAGAGGGGGAAAGAGTGAGGGCAGATCACCCAGGAAGTGTTTATGGGCCCGGCCTGGAAGTGGTGTACGTGACTTCACTGGCATTCCATTGGCCAGAACTCAGTCACATGGTCCCACTTGAGTGCAAGAGTGGTTGGGAAATGTAGTCCCTGCTTGGGCAGCCTCTTCCCAGAAACAGTTCTCTGTGGAAGAGGCACGTGAATCATTGTGGGTAGCAACTCAGCTCGGCTACAACGAAGAAGATAGTGGTGGTGGTAGCAGCCACCATTTACTATGTACGGGGCCCCTGCTAAGTGCTTAAGTAATAGTTTCTCATTGAATCCTCAGAATAACCCTATGAAATACACTTTATTCTCCTACTTTTAAAGATAAGAAAGCTGAGGCTCAGAAAAAATAAGTTACTTGCCCGTAATCATATAACTAGCCAGGGAGAAACGGGGATTAAAATTCCAGAGTATCTGATCACAGAGTCAGTGTTCTTAAGTACTGTCCCCAGACTGCTTCTCTTCAGTTTGGCTATAGTTTTTTGCTTAGTGTTTCCCTCTCTGAGTTTATCTTATTGCCAGAGAAGTTCCTACTCACCACAGAACTTGGAACTCCCCAGGAGTTAGGGAATTATTTAGGCTCTATAAACTTCCTTTGTACTTTGAAGCTACTTCTTCCTTTCTATGTAATGATCCCTGGATCAACCACTCACCGCAATCTCCTTGACCTGGGCTCTCTCATTTCTTGGATGCACAGCCCCAAGGAACTGACCTGGGCCATCCTCACACCCAAGTCTTTCCTAATGAACTTGCCTCAAACCATTTGTTCCCCTTGGAGCTCTTCCATAAGGTTCCTCCAAAAATGTCCTGTCACTTTTTGTACTCCTCTCCGCAGCTCTCAGATGTCACAATCTCACCTCCTCACTGCTTTCCCGAAATTCTGTTTTTAGGCTTTGTTTTGTAATCTATTACTTTTGTTCCTCCCTTCAGAAATGACACCTTCAAAACCTAATACTTATGTTTAAACTGCTCTGGCCCAAGTTAGGACCAGGGAGCTTCCACGTTGGAGAGGCTAGTGTCAAATCAGGGGAAAAATAACAACAATGGGGGCTGCAAATGTCTTCAGTTTGGCAGATTTGTTTTCTATTGTGGGGTAATTCAACCAGTCAGTGTCAAGTACCTTCTGACATAAATTCAATGGAAGGTTCAGTCTCACTTTTCGAAGTATAAAAAAAAAGTCTAGGGGCCGCCCCGTGGCACAGAGGCTTAGTCCGCGCTTGGCAGCCCGGGGTTCGCAGGTTCGGATCCCAGGCGCCCGCTGACGCGCTGCCTGTCAGCCATGCCGTGGCGGCGTCCCATATAAAGTGGAGGAAGATGGGCACGGATGTTAGCCCAGGGCCAGTCTTCCTCAGCAAAAAGAGGAGGATTGGCGACGGATGTTAGCTCAGGGCTGGTCTTCCTCACAAAAAAAAAAAAAAAAAAAAAAGACTAATTTCAGATCTTTGACTATTTATTACAATAACAAAAGTCTGATTCATTCTTTTCCTCTCAGAACTCTAACTCCCATTGCCAGAGAAGGTCTCAGATCCTCACCTGGGAACTGAGAACTCTCCAGGTGACAGAGCTTGTGTTTTAAGCTTTTTCTCTGCTTGAAAAATCCCACTTTACTTTGGTTCTCTGTTTCCCCCTCTTTTAATTGAGAATGACTTTTCTTCTCTTCTGTGAAAACATTTCATGTGCCATGTCACCCTCCCTTTTAGTGAGCTGACGCTTGAATGGTAAGAGATCTTGACACTAGAAAGTCCCACCATACTGCTTTCTTCTTCAGGAATTTTCATGAACTTACCCAACTACAAACACATAAGGGAGTATGTGTGTGTGTATGTCCTTTATTCTCTTGACAACAGGAGCCTGTTTCCCAGAGCCAACCTGATATGTTATGTTCCCATAGTCATCACACCCCCAGGAATGTTCCCGACAAGATTCAGAATCAGAGTTGGTCCCTGAATCAGCCATACTCGGTTCCTGCCTTATATGGAGGAACTTTGGGCCAAAAAGACTCACAGAAACTATTATTTCTCTGTGCCCAAAGCCCAAAATCACCCTTGCCATCCTAAGTAGTCAACAAAGCTTGTAGGAGACGTCCAGTTAAATGTGGCAGATTGAATGTATATATTTACCTCCACTGCCTGCCAAATGCCACAAAAATGGTAGTAAAGCGGGAAAAAAATATACAAACCCACAAGAAAGAGAACAATAAGAGAAATTAGAGTAATTAAATTTTAGAAGCTGAAAAGCAAATGAACTAGTGAGAACTGACTTAGCATACCTGAGAAAAATAAAACCGGAGCTAGCAGCAGGGAAAGCAAACTGCTCTGGACTACAGAAGGCTCAAGACCCGGAGACGCCCGGCACATCCTCAAGGAGTCTGCACAAGCATGAAAATAAGGATTTTATCAAAGTCGGTTAATGCAGTGTTTCTATTATCTATTGCTGCATTAAAACCTGCCCCAAACTTAGTGGTTTA